>CM047885.1:21994639-22432561 GCA_026212405.1 Petrea volubilis | reverse complement strand
GGGGGGAAGAGTGTTTGCTTGTACATTCCTACTAAATGGGGTCCCCATTGGTACAGGTTCTCGCTCCCTTGTAAGGCTCCTCTCTATATGCATCATCCTTTGATGTAGCTCCACTGCCCGTGCAGGGGGGCGCCCTCCTGAGAGTTACTCTAGAGGGGATTTTTCAGCGCTCATGTGTGAACTTTGCCTGTAGCGTGTGCATCCATACGAACATCCTGACGGTTGACATTTGATTGTGTATTAACCTCAGTTGGGAGAGGAAAAGAAATGATCCCTTGGTTACACCCCCCCCCCATGGGAATAGTTCTTCCTTCGTGCACGGAAGGTTGCCCTTTAGTAGGGAACGTGCGTAAACAGTCCACCTGGGAGGTCTTTGACCCTCCCCTCTACGTAGGATGGTTAGCACCATGTGGCCGATATTCCCCCCTGATAAATTAGTCAGGAAAGCTTCATTCCTCCTGGCTGCCTGCACGGGAGGTTGTCCTCCCATGTGCAATGTGTTGAAATGGCTTGCCTGGGCGATCGACGTATGATGGCTAGCACCATCCTGGGCCCTACTCCGCTCTGATAAGCTACTCAAAGGTACTTTATTCCTTGATGTGGTCTGTCCTACGGGTAGCGTTTGTGGCGCGACTTCTGCGAGGGCGGCCAGTACGGCCTCGGCTATCATCCTACTAAAGTCTTCCCGCGTTGCCCGAGTGGATTCCATCATGGATGAATTCCTCAAGGCTGGACTCACCAGGTCATCTCCTCTCCTTGCTACATCATGTGCTCTTGGGAATTGCTCCCTTGTATTAGGCACTCTTGGGATTGGCCCTTCCACTTGTGGCACTCCTGACATCCGTCCCGTGCTATACTGGTGTCGACCCTCCTGCGTGTTGCATTTGAGGGAGCATCTATCCTTCGTGCCGCACTCCTGGAGAAGGCCTTCCTGCGTGTTGTACTTCTGGGGCAATCCATCCCTCTTGCTGCACTCTTGGAGAAGACCCTCCTGTGTGTTGCACTTCTGGGTAATCCGTCCCTCGTGTCGTACTCTTGGAGACAATCCTCGTCCAATTGTCCCTTCTATGGGAGGCGTTCCTGAGATCTAGCCCGAGGCTAGAGCATTCCCCCATCCGGAAAACTTCGTCCTAGTAGCTGAACCAAGGGGGACTTTACCCCCTGGAGACGTGATGTTAGGGCGTTACCACCCTGAATAGAAGGGGTGTTCCCTTCCTGAGAAGGGATGTCAGGGGCGCTACCCTTCTAGTCAGAAGGGGTGTTCCCTCCTTGAAAAGGGATGTCAGGGGCGCCACCCCCCTGGTCAGAGGGGGCATTTTCAGTGATGGATATAGGTTTGTCATTGCTAGCCTCAATGCTTGTTTGGTTGGAATGCTTAAGACTTTTCTCACGACTCAACTCAATTTTCCCACAAACGGCGCCAATGATGCTTAGGGGTTTTCCTAGCACCCAAAATTTATATTGTTAGAAAATGAGTCTTTGTCCTTCATGAGATAAAGATCGATTCAAGAGGGAGAAACCTACAAAATAGAGTTAGTAGTCCACTGAATTAGTCAATATTGTGTTCGATAATAGTAAAGGAATGATAAAAATGATGAAATAACGAGTGAATTGTCGAAAAATAGTAGAAAGAGAGTAATCAAGTCTTAAAAAGTGCTATATAATATCAGAGAATCATCTCCCTCCCTTTATGAGGCACTAGGCCTTATATAGACGTAAGATTATACCTGCTTTGGTGGAGACCTCCCTAAAACACGGAGTGAGGGGGGCGTACCCTCCTAAAACACTGGCTGAGGGGAGCGTTCCCTCCTGAAACACGGGGTGAAGGGGGCTTGCTGTTGAGATTTTGGGGGGATAAGATTGTTAGGAGCTAGGAATTAAACTCCCGTATTTACCACGTGCATGTTTGATTCAGCTCATGGTTATCCCCCCTGGATGAGTAATCCATGGGCTTGGACCTAGGATTAGAAAGCAAATCTCCCCCTGACATGGGCTTCAGGAAGGACATTGGTCAAGGCCGTTCCTGGCTAAATTGGGCTTTTAGAGCAGACATCAGTCCTTCCTAGGCTGAGCCTTCAGGATGGATGTCACCCCTCCAGATGGGTTCCCAGGAAGGACACTGGTTTGGGTTGTTTCCTTCTTGGATTGGGATTTCCAACCGTTTTGTGGTCTTATTCTCTTACCACATTACAAAGCCCAAATAAATAGAAAATATGGTATATCAAATACAACTTATGGAATTAAGACTGCGGATTCTTTATAATTTTTTTTAATGTGGTTAGAAAGATAAAAATGAAAAAAAATGTCGAACAGAATTTATAAAGAACAACAAACAAAAAATCATATCATATTGGAGCACCATCTCTATATTGTAAATGTCATTACAATTTTGATATTTGGGGACATTGTACATATGTACCACCAATATGTTTAGCCTCTAATTGATTTGCTTTATTGAAAATCTTCAATGACATCAAACTTGATAGCCATCGCTTATATGTGTTTGTTAAAAATCTTAATACTTTGTGTAGATATGAAATAAACAACATTGTCAAAATAAAGACCTTAGAGAACAAATATAGCTAGAAGATATGTCATTTTCAATGAGGGAGGCTTAGTCCCAGAATTAAAGCATCATCCGAGAAAAGTTGTTGAATGTTGTTAATCTATCTTCTCAAGTGTATGCAGTTAAGTGCAGATCACTATAGATGCCAAAAAAAAATATACAACTTCGTCATTCCACTTGCAGTCTCAAACATAAAGAGACAAAGTAATCATGTCTTGAGTTTAAGGATTTTAGCCTAATCATATATGTCTAAATGGCTAATTAGCTAACAAATTGAATAGCAAAAAGTCAAGCAAAGATAAGCACGACTAATTAATTTACATTCCTTCATATAATAATTGAATTATCAATTATATAAAACAAATGGTAAAAATTCGGGCAAAAATCTATGAATTGCAACTTATTAAACCCGAAAAAAATGGTGAATAAACCTTTTCTTTCACATGAAAAAGATAAACATATAAATAATAATAACCATTTTAATAATAATACGAATTGTATTATTATTATTATTGTTGTTGTTGTTGTTGTTGTTGTTGTTGTTGTCGTTTTCTGTAGTACTACTACAATTTTTCCAAATTTCTTGTAATTAAAATAAACCCCAATATTTTATTTTTTGCCATTGACATCACAACTAAAAATTATCGATAAAATATCGAACTACTTATGTTTTGTCTTTACATAATGCTAAAAAACAATTCGAACCATCAACCTCTTTATAATTAAATCATAATTCATAATAATTAACACACCCTCTCAAACTTCAAAATATGTTTAATCTAACCAATGATGTCAAACAATAGTAAATCTTTAGGCGGTTTTATAAATATGATTTTTACCTGTGCTATGCACCACTTCTTCTTAAAGATAATATTTCTTGTATTCCAAAATGAATATCTTGATTTTTATTTTCTGTTGCAGTTTATTTGTTCAAATACACTGCATATTTCACTAAAAAAATAATAAGTAATGAATTTTCTCATCAATTAATGTACCCTTCTTTTAAATAGAATCAATTGATTTCAGATATCACAAATTACTAATGAAATTCAACAATTAAACAATATAATATATCATTGTTGAAAAAGCTTATAAGTTTGATTCAGATATTTCAAATTGATACAATCATTAATTAACTTTTATAAAGTAGCATCTTTCATAGAAAAATAACTTTTTTCTAGTGTTTTACAAAAATATTAATTATAATGAAAATTCAATCAAGATATTGACATAACATTAATATTACTATTAACTACATGTATGATAAAGAAAAATATGACATTTTATTCAAATATTTGTTTAGTATCAATCAAGTGAAGAAAAATATAATATTAATAAATTTGAAACCCACAATTTATTATTACAAATAATTATATTAAATTAAAATTGATTATAGCATAGGGACTAATTGTTTAGTATCAATCAAGTGAAGAAAAATATAATATTAATAAATTTGAAACACACAATATATTATTACAAATAATTATATTAAATTAAAATTGATTATAGAATAGGGCCTAATAAGCAGATATAATGAGAGGAAGATTAAAATTAAAAGATATATAAAAATGGGGCAAAATGAACCATTATATTAATTTGTTCATTATTAATGTATTACACCTATGGAGCTTTATAGAGCATACAGTGAAAGAAAAGAAAAAAAAATAAAAAAAGGAAATTGTAATATTATTGGTACAAATCATGTCCATACTTTTAATATGAAGTAGATCAATATATAATTATATTCAATACTCATTAGTCAATAAAATCATATACAATTTCTCCAGAAAAATTCAAATTAATAAGTACATAAGTACTCACACATATAAATGAAAATGGAAAAAACCAAAAATAGAACGCAATTGACCAACATAGCCCCTCAATTCTTTAAAGAGTTGAGAGAGAGAGAGAGAGAGAGTAAATAATTAATACAAAACAAATAGAGCATTGAATAATAAAATAATGATAAAGAATAAACACAAAATTTTAGAATCATAGAGATTATTTAAAATATATTCATCAAAACATGATTGTAGAAATCAAGTATTTAAAACATAATTTGGATGGAAAAAAAAGTAAACACAAAAATAAAACAAATTGTTATTTGAAGATTGATTACTTTTAGTGAAAATATTTTTAAAAACTACAGACCTTGATGCAAAAATAAATAAATAAATAATGAATTTGATCAACTTAAAAAAGTGTACCAATCAAAATCCAACATAGTACAAAATGCAAATTTGAACAAAATAAAAATTCAAGCAAATAATTAGAGAATTTCAATAATAAAGTAATGACAAAAGGAGAAAAAAAAAAGTAATCACAACAGAAAAAGGTAGAAGGAGAAAATATATCTATAAAAGATTGATTAGTTAAATAAAAACTTAAACCTGAAATTGAATGAACCAAGAAATAAAAGGATCTTAAGAAAAAAAATATCAAAGAAACTTGAATATGAATGATGAAAATTAAGTGAAAAATAAGAAATATATAAAGATATGGATAAAAATAAAAATTAACTGATGGGAGAGTTATCAATTTAGAGAGAAACAAAAAGATTTAGCTAATAAATCAAACACATCTCGTCTACCCATTCGAAAAACACAAATATAATCTACAACATAATAAAGAAAGTATAACAAAAAAAATAACTTAAAAATAGAAGTAAGAACATAGAAAACAAAATAGAATAATATTGATATTATTTAAAAAAATGAAAGATCATAAAAATTAAGTACTAATAAATAAATAAAACTAGTATAACAAAATAAAGCAAATCAAAAAAGATCATTGGGGGTGAAAAGTGAAGAACTTACCGATAAATTTTATGATTAAAGAAAGGAGACTCAACGAATCTTCATCAATATTCATATAGGGACGGGAAAGTTTGATCCTCTCATTATGCTTCAAATTTATGATTGGTATAAAAAAAATTCATCGTTGTGTTAAATAAAGAGAAAAAGATAAAATTAAAGGCAGAGATAAATATGGAAAAGTGCACATTAAAAAAGAGTGATTAAGTTGATAAAATTTGAATGATCTACAAAATCAAGGAAATAATTAATTAGATTGATTGTTGATAGAAAATCGAGAAAGGAGATCCATAATTAAAATTAAACAACAATTACAGTTGATTTATCAATTAAAAATAATTTAAAATTCTAAGAATTGAGAATTGAGTAAAAATTGAGTTTGTTTTAGTCTTGGATCGCTCTGAAATATACAATAGTATAGATTTATATTCTTTTTAGGATGTCTTTTGCTAATATTTTACTTTCTAAGATTTTGTTATGTCATAGTTTTTTGTTAGTTTCTTTCCTGATTTTTTTCCTAATCAATAATTAGTTTGAATAATAGTAAAATTTTATGAATATTTTTTTTGCGTTGTAAAGTTTAATATTATTATAGGAAATATATTGTCTACTTTAGTTCTTCTATTCCACTATGTAAGTTTTCTAAATATTTTAAATGTTCTTTATAACTATAATGAGTAATTTAAATTGATAAGTAATGAAAATATTATTTAATTTCAAATTCAAATGTATTTTATATTTTTGAAATATAAAATTTCATAAGATTTTAACATTTCATTTAATTTATAGCAACTAATTTAAAATAGTTAAGTAATACGGTAATGAGCTTGTGATTTAACCTTAAATTGTTAAATAATATACTCTTTCCATAATTCAAAATTGTATGAAAGTGACTAATTAATTAGTAATAAGTATGTCTAATTAATTGACATAAAAAAAATAAATATGTTACTGACACTTGTCATAAATTTAAACTGACTATTCCGTTATATATAGTAGATATAGATATAGATGACCAAAGGAGTAAGAAAGCAGAGAGAGAGAGAGAGAGAGAAATAATTTAATTAATTATGATTAATGAGACAGGATAAAAGTAAATCACCAAAAAATCAAATAGAGTAGAAAACATTAAATTTTTTATTATATAACTTATATAAAAGTCTTTTTTTTTTTTTTTTGAGAGAACGAAATTTTTAAATTCTAGTAATATATATACTAATAAATGGGTTTTTAAAAAATCCTTCCCCCCCCCCCCCCCCCCACCTCCCCCGGGTGTTTGCTGCTAATTTCTAAACAATCAAAGAGGGATTGCTAATTTTTCTTTTTTGGTTTTCGCAAACACCATCCAACTCAAAAGGTGTTTTGAAATGAAAACATTGCAACTTTAATTATGTTTCTCTTCCCTCTGGTTCCTTTTCCACCTTCTTTCTCCTACAACCCCTTCTCTCTCACCATAATCAGATTCACCACACCACACCCCACTGGCCGACAACGCCTCTACCCAGGAAAACCCTCTTGTCGCCCCATACCAAATCAATTTCTTGTGCAGCCTTTTTGGCCTTCTCTACCTTCAACCACTGCTATTCCACCAACATCCGACAAGAATGGGCCGCCATTGAGAAGGGAAAACCATAGGGGTCCGTTGGGGAAACAAGGGTGACGACGGCAGGTCATAACCGTGGTTGATTAGCCTAGTGTTTTGGGGGTGGGTTTAGATTTGGGTTTGCTGGTCCACAGGCAAGAGAGCCATACCTCAAAGTCAAATTTTTGTTTTTGTTGCTTAGGGTCTTGGCTTATCAGTTGGTTTTTTATGTTAAGTTTTATGGATTTGGGGTTTGTTGGTTGATGGATGTGGAGTAAGATAGGTGGGGACTTGAAGAATATGCTACTCAAAATAAAAGAAGAAAACAGAAGTTTGGAAAAAGGAAAAAAAGAAGATTGAAGATTAAACCATCCAAACAAATTTTCGCATTTTCAAAAATTTTAAAAATTGTTCTACAACACTGTTTTACAGTTAAACTAAAACAAAAACAATCCAAACGCCATGGATTGAAGATTCTTATTCTTAAATAGAAAATAGACCACTAGATCAAGATGGGGTCGGACCATTTCAGAACATGCTCTATATCACAAAAATAGATGGAATAACAAGTCGATTATCGATACCCATCTTTCATGTCAATGCAAAGACAAACAAATGTGAATTCTCTCTTGTAGACATCAACCACATTTGTTGAATTGGGATTCAAATGTCACTATATATTATTCATTATTAAATTTATTTATTTCTCATCGTGCTCGATATCGGGCAGAGCATTATAGCCTTGGCCTTGCTCCTGAAGATGTTGAAGCTGGTGCACCCTGCATAAAGTAGAAATTGGGACTCAGTATATACGCATTGTATTAGCAAACTCTGTAGATGCATGCATTAACCCACGAAAAATGAATGCACACAGGAAGTGCTGGCAGCTGGCCATAGGAAAGGCGGGAATTTGTTTTCTAGTTCTCGTCGTGATCATCGTCATCGTCATCGTCATCATGAAATTTTTCAATGCACTAGTCCGCGGGCCTTTCGCTTAATGGACGTGTACCTTGCCTTTAGAGGCATGTAGAGTTATTACCAGGGTTCAAATCCTAATAGTGTGTGTACGAAGGTGGTGTGTGTGCATGTATTTATCCAAAAAAATATCCAAAAAAAAAAAATACTTTTTCAATGATGTAATTTCGGGAATAACAGTCTTGTCAATGCCCAGCTGTTAAATGATTTGTGCACAAGAGGTAAGGGAAATTTTAGCCCAAACCCAGCTCGGCCGAACCAATGGGATGCCTCTACAAGAGAGATGAATATATCTATCTATTAAGTGTGAACTGAATTTTTTGTTCGAAATGACGTAATCTTAGGCTTCAAAAGAATATTTACCAATGGGATGCCTCTAGTTGCTCTTTCTTCCAAAAATCTTGATGGTTTGAAGAAATTCCCGTATAGCCCAGACCACTTTTTGAGGCTTCTGTATATACGATGTGCCCCAACGATGTCTGCCCAGAAAATAATACCACCACTGGCACAAAAGATAAACAATCTCAGTGATATAATAAACTCAATGTCCTTTGGAAGAAACATTTCGTAAAATAAATGCAACACAGATAATTAAACGGCCACATAATAATTAGCATATTCACAACTATATGCATCACAAGTGTTGCCCATTCATAGATATAGTTGCTCTATGTTCAACTTGTACACCATGCTGCGCAACCTCATTTAGTTGCCAATTTTCCACCTTGACTGCAGCCGTTAATGTAATCTCTCTCCAATTCTCCGTTATTTGCTCCTTAGTAGGGAAGACTTGAATACATGGTTATTTTTTGTGCTTCAGGACACGATTCCCAACATGACCAATAAATCTTCAAGTAAACTGAATAGAAAATTAAGAAATAATAACCCCATCTCAGATGTAGAACCTGAAGATTATTGTGGACAACTGACCGATAAGATGGGAAGCTCATGCCAAGAACAGATGCGATATCAAGATCAGATGCTCGGACCACAACACCATCATCTAAAACCCGACATGCCTCATTCACCACTGGAAAGAGTATCATCTCAACAATTTCTTCATCAGTAACAGATATAGGCTGCATGCAAGATTCCAGTAGAATATCAACTATTAACAAATTTTGCATTGCTCTTGCTTATGAGATAGTGAAATCTGCCACATACCTTCCCACCAGGCATACTATTGGCAAGCTTCCTAGATTCCTCTAGTATTGGGAGCACAGAAGGATCAGGTCTTGGCTTGCTTCCTTTCTCATATATATAGTATCCTTTTCCATTATTTTTACCTGCAAAAGAGCTGCTTATAATTACGTCCGAAGAAAAAATCAAAACCTTGAAATTAAGCAAGAGAAATCATTCATCTCTACCATTTCTTCCACTCTTTATAAGAAGCTCGACCAATGGAGATTGAAAGGTTCTATCTGGAAATGACATAGAAAATTCTTTTGTTGTTGCCACAGCTACTCCATAACCTGCAACATCCTGAAGCCTGTAGAAGAAACATGAATCACAATCACAAACAATCGGCCACCAAGAATCATTATAGGGAAAATAAGAAAAGCTTTTGAGAACAGTCATTGAGTATTCAGATTTAAAGTAATAGAAGATCACCAGTAAATGTGTTTATTGAGAAAATTCAAAAGTCAAACTGCACAAAAGACATGTAAAGGCTTGCATAGAGACATATATGGGACTTACTGGAATGGGCCAAGTGGAAGGCCAAAATCGACAATAAGCTGATCAATTCTGAAGACATCCACCCCCATGTTAACCAAAAGATGTGCACTTTGAGAGTAAGGGAAGAAGGTTCTGTTCACTGCAAACCCAGTGCAGTTTCCAACTACAACGGGAACTTTCTTTATGGTCTTCCCAACATTCATTAGATCAAGAATTACTTGAGGAGAAGTCTTCTCTGTCCGTACAATCTCCAGGAGAGGCATCACATGGGCAGGGCTGTAAACAATCACGTCATAGTTAGCAGTTGAAGCAATTTATAATAACTACTAAACAGAAAAGGTTGTCAGTGTTGCACCCAGTTCCAAATCGTTCCACAAAGCTTTGTCTATGGACATAAAAAAAAATGAAGTTATCTAATTGGAGTTCTTATATGCTGTACATGATAAAAGAGTGTAAGTGCAGAAATGCAAGAGTAATTGGTAGTATGACTTTTTTTACAGTTACCAAGGTTTGTAAGGCCAGACAATGTTAATGCATATCAATTTAGATGGGGCATTGCAGATGAGGATGGACGGATTTATCATCTTTCGGCAGCATGTAGCCTTTTGCAAGATCAAGATTCTAAATACTGGGTATGGCCTCGAAATCGTAAAGAAAATGATAAAATAACAGATAATATCATTCTAATTATGATTAACCACATATAGAAATTTGTCATTATAGCATTTCATACATGCTTCATCCGTCCAAAGTAAATAAACCAAGATAACACATTATATACCAATTTCAGGAGGAGATGCAGAAGAATATTGGTCTCATCCTAGTCCTTCTCATCTATAGAGTTATAAAGTTAATTTAGTATGAATTTCATCAAACCACCTATCTGCTTCCAGAAGAGGGAGAGTAATGGTTTTACTATCTTGAATTTACTTTATGCCTGTCCAATGCAAAATGTACGGAATCAACTTTTAAGTTAGTGAAGAAGTTAACCTGAAAAAATGTGCACCCAAGATCCGATCTTGTGATTGGGTCTTTTCTCCAACTATTTTGAGGTCAATGGTAGAGGTATTTGAAGCCAAAATACAGTGAAGAGGGCATGCCTTCTCAATATCAGCGAAAATTTTCTGCTTCAGGGGTATATTTTCAATAACAGCCTGCACTAAGACATAAATGTATCAGGAAATTTAAATGTTAAGCTGCAACAGTGACATTGATAAGCCACAGCTCACAAATGTCATGATGTAAGAGAACTTCGGGGCTTATCTTTTCTTTCCTTGAATTAAATATACAGTTCTGGTATGTTTGAGTGAAATATGGAATAGACTTTGTGAAGAGAACTACTTGATGAAGATCAATTGATGATCAAAGTTGATTAGTCTATAGGAGACAGTGACTAGCCTATGGAGCTGATTTGTTTCAGAGAACAACTGGATGTAGAACTGGAAGATGTGAAGAGAGGGCTAATGTGTACAAAATGAATAAACAAGAGAGAAAAATATGCATCATTTGAAAGATCATTCAAAAAATTGCCACATTTAGGGTGCTTTGAATTTAATTGTACACATAGGCAATTTAAAGAAAATATCTGCAAACTCTGCGGAAGGGGTGCCATACACTAATACAAACACCTAGAAACTAGTGGGATAGACCCAGGGCTTATGGGCCTTAGGAAACTCAAAACAAGAAAATGTGTAGGAAGTTCTGTGGTACTTCACTCTGACAAATAGAATGGTTCAAGCCTTCCAAAATAGATCCAAGAAGTCCTAGATTTACATGGCTTCAGACCTCCAAATCAGAAATTCACAAATACGGGTGAAGCCACGGCTACTTTAACTTAACAAATGACAGGCAATTAAATAAGGACACCTTTAACTTAAAAGTTAACAGACGCGGGCAATTAGCTAAACTCTGTATTAAACAGAACAATGTTGGAATTCATTAGACTAAATAATTTCATGTTTAAACAGGACTAATTTGACCAATAAAGAATAGAGGCAATACATTGTCTGCTAAGGGGCCCGTTTCTGGCTAAGTATTGTGCAGAAATTATCCTTTAAATTATCTCCTCATATTGAATATGAATCTGGATGGATCATATCACATTTTCAGTTCATGTGAGAAAAGTCAACCATTAAAAGATTGCAAGTACTCAAAATTTCTTAGTTGGAAACTTGGAATCTCATGCTTCAAAAACTAGAATTCGACAATTTCCAATACATGTTTCAAAAATCAATAGTACCATTTCAACCTACCTCAATGACCATATCCACATCCTTGAATTCAGAGTAGTCCAAAACACCTTTGAGCATCAAAAGAGCTTTCTCTGCTTTATCTTTGGCTAACTTTTTTCTTGATACCAGACTTCGGACATTTGCTGCCACACAAGCACAGAGATATGAGCTTCCACTGAAATTTATGCAGCAAAGAACATCTGAGGCATGAACTGTAACTTATCATATCTGCAATCAGATAGTTCGGCATCCTCTCTCTCTCTCTCTCTCTCTCTCTCTCTCTCTCTCTTCTTTTTCTTTTTCCTTTTTTTTTTTTTTTTTTACTTATTCTTCTTTTCTCTCGATAAGCCAACATTAACTCGAGTTGGCTGGACCAGACATGGAAATCAAAAGATAAGCTTAAAGCAAATCTTAACTAACCTTCTATTGCTTTTATCCCCTTGAGAAGATACTCAGAATTGATTTCTTTGAGGATGACATAGATATCACCCAAAAGTAGAGCTGTAGCTATGCCAGAACCCATTAGCCCTCCCCCAATAACAGCAACTTTCCTTATTGGCCTGGGTTTGAGCCCAATATCAGAAACATTAGGCACCTGTTGATGTGTAATTAAAAATCTTTTCAGGTAGAGATGAAATAATGGTCATATATAAACCTCAATTTAAACGAAAACAAAGATAATGGGTCCTCCTGAAGAAGCACTGACATGGAAGTGGATATGAAATGGACAAATGCTCAGACACGGTGTTATCCAGTGTAAAATACAATCAGTTAAGGACCTAATAAAGAAGCTTAAAATGTTTGCCGGGAGTGCATAGGAATCATTAGAAGTATTCAGCCCAACAGCATTCACCAAAATGGTTTGACAAATTGGGTGAGATAGGCATAAGTTGTCAACTCAAAACAGGTACACAATTCTCATTTGTGATGACAAACTAGAAAGTGGAGAACCATCTAATTAAGGGTAACAATAGCAACAAAAAGACAGAAGTGAAATTTCTGACTAACTAATGCAGGTCAAGTTAGCAAAGCTATTTATTTGGAACAGACAGAATGTTATTCTTTCAATAGAGTAAAATGCCTAATCCTAATGTCTGATACATCTACCAATGGATATCTTAGTAAAAAACATTGAATCTAATATTTTTTATTTCTTTTCACACAATTATGAGAGATGCAGAGTAATGTGATAAGTTTTTAGAAGCCAAAGAAGCTAATCACTCATGACAGAAATATAAATATATTTAATGCATTTGCTAAGCAGTTGTTCGGAAAATGAAGCCTCAAGATGGAAGCAGTTACTTATTGGCATCATTTTAAATCCATGCTAATATCAAAGTGCAAAACTGAGCTTAAGTGGTTTGTTCGGTAACTAGTACCTTCGTTGTTGCCCTTTGAGCAAAAAATGCATGCACTAGACCTCTTGAAGTGTCCGTTGAGACTAGCCCTTTGAACACCTTTGACTCCTGCAAGAAGCATTTTATGTCAATAAGTTGCTACATTGCAAGGGAACTTCTCTAGAATTAAAGATTTTTAGGCCACATGATCTGCATATTTTGATTTTTTATGACTATCCCAAAAAAGTAACAAGCTCGGCTAACAGTTCCATGGCTTTTGGAGAATCTTGACTCAGACCTCTTAACTGTTAGGACACTAAGAAACCAAGCCCCATGTGAAACAAAGTTGAGTTTTCAAAAGTTGTTGAAAAAGAGCCAGCTAAAATATGCCACTCATATATCTTCAGGAATCAATAGCCAAAACTAAAATATATTCTACAAGTAGAAGTTTTTGAGGATGTTTCCTCCCAAATGAGAGAGTTTTAAGCTTCACAAACCCACATGCCCAGAAATAAAATTACCTTCAGAAGTCCATGATATCCACCATGGATAATTCCTTCTTCAATCACATCAAGACATGCCTGGTGCTGAGGCATATTTTTAGCGGTTTGTTTGGCCTGTTGTCTTGCCTTTTGTATTATGTCATGCACTTCTGGCAGGGAACCAAGTTTGTCCATCCTGTGAAGAGAACGTATCCACGGTTTGCGTCGTGCTGCAATGTCTAATGCCCATTGTCGAGCTGTTCTCAGCAGTTCTTCTGAAGGCACAACAGCATCAACAAGACCAAGCTTCTTTCCTTCTTCCGATGTTATTGATCTAGATAACTGTAATCGTTATAGTTGCCAAACAAACATTAAGGAAAAGCAACATTTGAAAACTCAATTTCATCAACGCATGCACAATATTCCACAGAAGGTAATAAGCAAACACATGCACAATAAAAGAAAACATCACTTAAAACAGATAAACTGAAGAAAATGTATAATATTAATGTGTAACAAACACACCCTCCCAAACAAAATTTCATACAACCTATGCCCCTACTAGATATCATGCACAGCTTACCCCTTCAGCATCATAACAAATTCCCAATGATACTTTTTACAAATATTTCATATTATCTATTTTCTTCATCATTCTTTTTATTTCATTTATCCTTCTATTGTCTCTCCTAAGTCCACATAATCACGTGCATTAGGAAAAGATGCATTTCATTAGCATCAACAATCAGAGTGTGCTGAAATAGTTTCATAATATGAAATACAGTAGAGGACAATTTTAGGTGCATCACAAAAAAATGCATTTTAGTGGTATAGATAATGAGAGTATCTTGAAGCAGCGTAAAAATATGAAAAATCCTACAGGACAAATAATAAGAAACACATTAAATAAAGTACTTTATTTTCTTCCAATATTACTTTTTTGTTAGTTGATAGTAAACTTTTGGCCCAGTGTTTAGTGTTTTCAGAGTCATCATTGATTTTTGCAACTACAGCATTGGAGAAAACTGCAGTTAAATGATCATTTTAAAAGTTCAATCAGTATCACCTCAAACCAGCTAAGTGGAAGAAACGATGCTTCAAAGTATTTTCACACAAATGCTGGATATGAATTGGCAGCAAGTTAATTCGATCCTTCCTATTTCAACTTCAGACATCAGCAACTCAACTCAAACAAATAACTGTACCACTTCAATACACAACAAAAGCACTCCAGAATTTTTGTTTCAATAAACAATTTGATGGATACATTTTCTCATTCGTTAACATTGAAGATCATTCCACAGATAGCACATGCACATCAGTGGCTATGATATATTGACAGGAATTGGAAACAAATAAGTTCTTTGACGTGCCATCTCTTTTATTAGAAAAGCCTGCACATGATACACAGAGACAAAAGGGAGCAAAAAAGAAACTGAAAAAAAAATGAAAGGGAGCTGAATGAGAAAAGAGTGCAAGATTTGAGAGGTTGGACAGCCAATTTGGACCATAGATACATATAGGAATGAGAGACCCAACACAAGCTCAAATTATCAAGTACTAGCAAATGATAGCAAGTGTAGATCAGGCAAAGTTGCACAATGCTTAGAACAAGAAATTTGAATCATGTCACATGCAAAATGAACTAAATTTCTCCCTTTTCTTTCTCCAGCCAAAGTATAGCAGAGATTATGTATGACTGGCACACTTAATAATCACCAATGTACAATAGTGTAATAATAAGACAACGTAAAACTGTAAAATGAACTCTTCCCCCAGAAGCTTATCATATCAACGCATTTAGCACCAAAATATGGCTGTCCAGTTTATTTAGCTTTACAAGCAAGTTACAGGGAGGAGACCTACCAGCATAATTTCAATAGCTTGTGGTAGCCCTATAAGCCTCGGAAGACGTTGTGTACCTAGAATAACAGACCTGATCAGAATACCAATCAAATGGTAGAAACAAATGAACTCCTCTACTTTGAGCTACCGAGCAAGTAATCAAAAATATTAAATGGGTCCTACCTCCTGAGCCGGGGATAACTCCAAGAGTAAGTTCTGGCAGACCAAGTTGTGTTTTTGGTGCAGCAATGCGTGCATGGCATCCCTGTAGAAAATTTACAGATAGATGAGCTGTATGAACTTTGACCAGATATGGTGAACTAAAAGCAATTTAGACATTATCAAGGATATGCACAGGAGATCACAAACCAAAGCCAGTTCCAAGCCACCTCCAAGTGCAAGTCCCTCCATTGCAGCAACAGTGGGCTTCTTTGCATCTGATGAGCATAATATTGAGCAGCAAATAAACTTAGACAAACTTCAACAGTACTAAATCTAAAATTTGGAAAGAACCACAAAACATCTATTTAGTCAAGGACCTTCTATTACATTGGTCAAGAGTTCAATAGATCCATCAGGTAAGACAGACGTATCTCCTGCAAATTCACAAATTTAATTAATCCACAGGTACTACCATAAAAACAAAGTCAAACACAGACAACTACTCATGCAAGCCTACCTGTTTTATGTACCTTCTCAAACACATTTATATCAAAGCCGCCAGAGAATCTGCCACCATTGCCTTCAAGTTGAGGAAACTTAAAAAATCAGTTTTCAGTTCTACGAGCCAAGAGGCAGCAAAATATTCTCTACATAAGGATAAGGAGATCATATTGATCACAACATTATCTATATGATTAATAAACACCCCCCCCCCCTCCAAGAGGACCCACCTTTGGTTTGTTTTCTATGCATTATCTAAAAAGATTCAAACAGAAAAAATTGAATTCCAGCGAAGCTCTCTGTCTCTCTCTCTCTCTCCACACGCACACGCCATGCTCTGATATGACGGATTAAAACTCGTAAAGTCTAATGAACAAGAGTGCCATGAGATAATTCATGGTTGTTTATATGCATATGCACCACAAAGATTGATTCACCTCATCAAAGAAGTTCTCCGACACCGAACCAAAAATCGAGCATATGCTGATGAACATGGATCTTTAACTAACTTTTAAGCTGTTGTGGTGTAAGTATCGTATTCCAACACAATAACATACCTCAAACTATCTGAAAAAGCAAGGTAACTGAAAAATACAAGCAAACATATCAACATCAAACTTCCTAAATCTAAAGTCACACGTCCCTAACGGAAATTAAAACCTAAAACGGTAATCATAGCAGAAAGAAAACCCTCTCTCACACACCTGCATAGTGCATACCGAGTAAACCACTTGACCAGCAAAAATTAATAAATATACGGACTTTTTAACAACATATAATGACCCAACAATTGAAGAAAACAAACAACCAAACAAAAAAGAAAACAAAATGGAGATATACCGGCAAGAACAAGAGCTTTAACATCATCCCTTCTCATGGCCTCAGTAAACTTCTCCTTCAATCCATCAAAAACTACACAGCAAAACAAGCACAATCACTAAATATCAAGCATAATTCAACTACGTGACAAGCTTTCAGGCGCTTACTGGTAAGAGCGAGAGCATTGACGGGAGGATTAGAGATGGTGACGATGGCCACGCCGTCGCTGCCGACCTCCATGGTTACTCTAGGCTGCTTCATTTTTAGTTTTCTTTTGGATCAAGAAAATACAGGGAACAATGATACTACTCTCCTACTTTTGGCCGCGGATTTGGTTTCCTTACCGATATAATTGTAGCTATAAGTAGAGAGAGAGAGACAGAGAGAGGCGAGTGGGGGGGCAATGGAAGTAGGCAGAAACGACGCCACAATTATGAAGCAGTTTCCGAGTTGACTCAATAGTAGTGTGACGACAGTCCTTGGTCGATTCAACAGTGCTTGTTCCCACTTACCTAAAACGCTGCGGTCCATCTCTATCAAAAATATAAAAGTAGAAAAAGATTTTGTGTGATAAAGGAACGATTGGATTAATATGTTCTATAAATATATTATCAATTAATTGTATTAATATGTTTTTTTATTTGGTCAATTTTATCTAGTAAAATATCTTCAAAAAATATTTGATAGTCTTTTTTTCCGTATGAATTAGAAATAAATTATGAAAACTATTAAATTTGTTTTCCATCATATAAATTTAAGGATAATACGATAAATTACAACTTCCATCAATTCAATTTGAATCAATTGAATTACGCTTATTACCTTTATAGTAGAACAGACTATCTTATAATTGATGGATAAAAAATCGAACATGAACTCCATAAAGAGCCAAAAGATACTATCAAATATTTTTGTTGGTGAAATACTTGTACAATTTCACTAATGAACTTATACCAGATGCAATCTAAAAGAAGAAAAGGAAAAAAAATATCTACTTAGTGTGGTATTTTTTTAGTAGATTAGATTATAATTTTTTTTATTTGTATGAATATCAATCATTATCAATTTGTATCGGCTAACGTCAACAATTGTTACAATTTTCGAATTTTGTATAACATATTTTTATAGAAGTTACAAGATATTAAATTTTATTTGTAGAATAAAAGTTTGAAATCTTTGGATAAAGTAAAATTATTCGAGTTATAACTTGTTAGTTAGTAACAATTTTGTATATATGATTAAAATTAAATAAATTTGTTAGTATTTTAATAATAAATCATTAATTCTTTTACTTTAAAAAGAAATATTTGCGAGATTCTAATCTTTGACTGGTATTTGTTTTAGGAAAAAAAAAATACAGTCAATCCCAAAATAGAAAGAAAACATTATTCAAAAGTACATTTTCTTTTTCTGAAAAGGTAGTCGAAACTTTACTCATTTAGAATTTAGAAATATTACATTAGTAAAAATTAAATATTCATGATTTTTAGTGATTATATAGATATTAACCACTATAATAGTAATAATAATTAGTTTATCAAGCACACTCGGATCAATACATGTGCAACTAAAAATTAAATATAATCTAATCAAATATTTAATTTTATTATAATAAAACTAGTTTTTTTTTAAAATGTATATAAATATATTTAACTAATTTTATTGTTCACACTATCTTTCCAACTTATTGTTTAATATAATTATTAACTTTATGATAAGAAAAAAAATAAAGTAAAATTAAATTGTATAATTGAAAAAGATAAATAGAAACAAAAAGTAGAGAAGAGTTTTAAATAGAGGAATATGAGAAATGAGAGAGGAGACAGATGAAGGGGTGGGGTGGGGTGGGGGTGGGGGGAGGAGATAGAGGAGAATGTAAAGATTTTTATAGTTGTTATTTTAGTAATTAAAGTGTTTTAGGGAGAATACAATTAAACATACCAAAGAAAAAATTAAATAGTCTCACACTTAATATAATAGTATAGATAGTAGTAGTTATTTTAGTAATTAGAGTGTTTTAGGGAGAACACAATTAAATATAACAAAGATAAATCAAATAATCTCACACTTAATATAATAGTATAGATAGTAGTAGTAGCAGCAGCAGTAGCAACAACAACAACAATAATAAGGGATAAAAATATTTTACCCTCCGAACTATGCCCCTTTTTACACTTCACCACCTGAACCTTTTTTTTTTGGCACATCACCATCCGAACTACACGAATTTTGCTCTATCCCACCTCCGTCCCATTTCCAATCAGTTTTTTGCCCTGGGACTTGTCATGTGACACTCACATGATTTATATAAGGGCAATTCGTAAATTTTAACTGGATAAATAGATTTGTTCCTTTTTTTTTCTCTTTTTTTCCTAATCCAGAATGTTCGCTTTCTTCTTTTCATTTCTTTTTTTTGTTTTTTGTATTTTTTTCTGTGTGATTCTTGAGTTATCTATGGTGGAATTTTCAGATTTAGCTCCTACAAACATGAGTTGAAATTATTTTCCATGGTGATTCTTGAGTTATTTTCATGTTGAATGTTTTTTTAGAGCAAAAACCAACTTGATTCTTAATTAATCGTGAAAATCTACAGGGATAAACCATGATATATGGTCAAAGCATGAATAGAATGTTATTTTTACTCCACAAATGTTGCCAAGGGTTTGCTCATCAACAATATTCATATGGAACAATTGCTAGCAAGATTTCACATCTCCATTTACTTCTCTTCATGTTCAAACTTCTCAAAACGTATCTTCTTCATTCATTCAAAAGGCAGAACGAGATTAAGGGCGGTAGTGTCGGCGAAAACAGCCCAGCGAACAACTACTTGTACGTTGTTGGGCTGAGCGTGGCGGAAATGGTTGAAGATGCCAGATCTTAATGAAGCTGCGGTGACCATGATCAATTGAGGAAAAAGAAAAAACCCTGGATTGGTTAATTGAACTGATAAAGAAAAGTTTGGGCATCTTGTTTTTTTGGAATATTTTGAGTTATTTCCCTCATATTTATTAAACCCTATCTAATTTGATCGAAATTACTAAATTGCCCTTATAAAAATCATGTGAGTGTCACATGACAATTTTCAGGGCAAAAAATTGATTGGAAATTGGACGGAGGTGGGATAGCGTAAATTCTGTGTAGTTTAGATGGTGATGTGCCAAAATAAAAAAGTTTGGGTAGGAAAGTGTAAAAAGGAGTATAATTCGAAGGGCTACATGTTTTTATCCCTAATAATAATAATAATAATAATAATAATAATAATAATAATAATAATAATAATAAACTTAATCCCCTTCCGCTATGCTTGTGTAAGACTTTACCCCTTGTAATATGATAAGCTTCACTTAACCCCTTCATCTTAATAAGCAAATAAATTGTACACAAACGGACTTAACTATTATTAATAAAATACCTATTATAACATTTTAGTCCTTTACACTTCGAGATTACTCAAAAAATAAAATAAAATAAAATGCAAAACACTTTTCATATATTGATTTTAAGCAAAATTTTATGCTTTTAGCAACGAAAGTGTCAACATCAATTTTATTTTCTATCTTACAAGCTTATTATTAAGTATTGAAGATGACAAACGTTAAGTTGCTTATAATTCCATTTCTTATCCAAAAAAAGATTAGTTTTATTATTGCGCAATTTCCAACTCTTTTTAATAAATTTGTGGTTCAAAACATTGGATAAAATTTACACTCGTTATGTTTTTGTGTAACAAACTTTAGGAATTTGAGAGAAATAAATGATACCATGAACTATTAAATAATAATAACAACAACAACAACAACAATAATTTTAGGATCTAAAATAATCAATTTTGATAATTTATTAGAATAAACTAAGTATTAACTAACACCTAAAAAAATATTAATATATAAAGTAACATAAAATAAATCCAAACAAAAATTTCAAAGTCTATTATGCATATATACATTTCCATTATGATAATGCTATAATAGATATGAAAAAGTAAGGAGATTGATATTAACACTCCACAAATTGTTATTGAGGCTGTAATTTTTTTCCTTTTATCAAGAAATTGACCACAATGCCATTTATTTTTAAAACATTAACTTACCTTTATAATATTCTTTCCAAAATTTGTATTTTTAATACTAATTTATAATCATTCATCCAACCAAAATTCAAAAAAAAAATATTTATATTTCTGATACTGCAGTATGTGAGTTAAAAATATGTTAAAAAAAAAAAGAAATTAAAATTTTGACATCAATAAAATTCTAGCTACTCTTTTGAATCATATCAACCAAAGTCCTAACTTGGTTTAACATAAATAAACTCAAATATAATTTATTTATTTCTTATTGTTTTTTTATGCAAGGCTTGGCTTTTTGATGATTTTTTATTCTTAACCATCTTCTTTTCTCTTTGTACTTTTTCTCTTCTCTCCAGTAAAAGCTCTTCTATGATGGTCATCTAGCTTCTTCCTTTACTAGGCTTGAAAAATTAAAGTGTTCTTCTTCTTCTTTAACAAGATTTATCTTCTCTACAGAAAATTCTCTTCCATGGTGGCCATCTTCTTCTTTTCAACATTCTCTCTCTTCCTATTAGACGCTTCTCTCTGCAGAACAAATCTCGTCCCATTAAACTCTCAATTATTTTATTTATAATCCTACATAACAAGAAATTCAAGTGGATTTATTACGAGGAGCACACAAATAGGAGAAATTGAACAGTAAATCGATCGAAGGTGTGTTGTGGTGGCGAGCGATGATGGTTATGGTGATTTGAGGAGTTCAGTTTGAAAATTTGGGAGCGAAGAAACATTGGTTAGTTGAATAACAACTTTTACAAGTTTCAATTCCATGGAGGTCATATTCTTCTTCCCAATCACTTTCTCTCTCTTCGATGTGGTGGCGAGATATGGTGGTTATGGTTGTTCAAAGGGATGGGTTTGGGAAATTAAGGGCGAAAAGGCATGTGCTAGATGAATAAAATCTTTCATTATAAGATGAATATTTGGATAATATTTTGGCACTTTAAATATATGTGTTTGGATGATTTTTAATCTTAAATGGGGATTTGCATTATGTTTTTATATTTTGTCCACGATATATTGAAAATGGTGAAAAAGAATGATTTGGAGCATAATTTGTGAAGACAAGCCAAATTTGTAAAGAAAAAAAGTGTTTGTTCCATAGGACGTGGTCACGTCTAATGCAAAAAATGGCTTCAAGAAGAAAAGCACTTGAGAATTAAAATTATCATTTCCCCAAAAATTCACCAAATTGTCTTGAAGCAATTGTGAGCAATCAAAAGCACATCTTGTCAATATCCAATTCTCTTTTTGGAGATTATTTGGAAGACTTACAAGGGAATTATGGCAAGCTAGCCACAAATTTGCCAAAATTTGCATGCTCAATTGAATTGGCAAGATTTGTATGCTCTACAAGTTGTCAAGATTTGCAAGACAAATCTTGTAAAAAAATGATCAAAGATTAAATCTTGCAAAATGGTGATCAAGACTTGAGTTGCCAAAAGTAGTCAAAATTTGTATCTTCAAAAAGTTACTAAGTTTTGTCTCCAAAAGTTGTCAAGGTTTTCAAGATTGACATCTCCAAAAAGTGGCCATCAATTTGTGTGTGTTCAAAAAGTTGTCATGATTTATATTTTAAGATATTGTCAAGATTTTTCCTTTATAATCTTTTCAAGATTTGTATTTTTAGGATTTGAAGGAAGTGAGAGCATTCTTAAAATCCTATATGTAGGTCTTAGAGGATTGTAAAATGTATCAAAGTTTGTATCTTAGTTTTATTTTAGTTCTAGTTCTATCACTTATATTTTTCTTCTAGTATTGTTCTTAGCCATGTGTGGCTAAGTTCTATATTTTCAATTGAAGGTTAAGTTGAAGCTGGTGGTCTACAAGGATTGTAAGATCTAAACATTATTCCCTATCTCTTTAATTTAGCAATATTTATATATTTTCTATTTTTATTGGAAAAATCCATCCCGTAATATTATTTTATTATTTATGCAATTTCAGCCGGTTGTTTGAGTAATAGAATAGTATAAATCCAATTAGTGAAGTTAAATCCGTAATTGTTTAACTGAACTAGTACCAAGTGGAAATAACATATTTTGATTGTATCGAAACTTTTGATTATTTTATGGAAATATATAATCTGGTACCTGAATAAATGCACGTTTGCGATTTGTTGGCTAGGATCGGGTCTTATAGTTCTTAATGATTTTAACAAATTGAATTCTATCGCTTGATTGGTGTCATTTGCTAATTAGGAATTATTCATTGCGTTTGTGTGTTTAATTTAATATTAAGGAAGGATTAGGTTGGAGGAGTTTTTCAATGGCTATAATTGGCCTATTACTTGGAATCATTGAATTATATTTGAATTTATGATCAATATTACTCAGAATTATCTTTCGCTTAGATCTCCCAATATTGATTTAGTTTAATTAATTTCTTTGTGTTTACTTTATTTAAATCATTCCTAGTTGTAATTAATCTCTTTAAAATCTCCCTTACTTTTATTTCTATTTAATATCCTAGTTATTATAGAATTTGATCAACAGTTATTCTTTGTGGATTCAACCCTTCTCACCTTATCTATAATTTATTTGTTTTTACGAAGAACTGGATTTTATTTTTGGTAGTTTCGACACCCATCATTTCACAAGCTTCAATTTCATGGAGGTGAATTAAGGTCTCAGTTTCTTCACAAAAAAAAAAAAAAAAAAATCAAAGTTGCTAGAGAAAAGAACTTGATGTGGTTTTCACTTAAGAAATAGATAAAATTTGTTCTCTTTTATCTGAGAATGAATACTGGATAATTTGGGTTAATTCTATCAAGGTTCATGTTTTCGAATTAGAAAATAGATCGCTATTGTAGTTTAGAGTTATGCATTTAAGAATGTAGTAGATTTTGGGTATAAAATATCCATTTGAAGTATTTTTTATTTTTTTGAAATATGCATTATTACAATAGGAAAATAACAATTTTGTACAATTCTGAAATACAAAGGTGAATAGGTTCAATTTATTTATCGTAAGAAATTAAACTTGACTTAAGCATAATTAATAGGAATGTATGCAATATATTATGTTGAAGTTGTAGTATAAGTATCAGTGCTTGCAGAATTAGGTTGAAATGTGGAGTATGTCCATAAATACTTGATGTGAAAAGTCAATTCGCCAAACTTATTCAATATATTAGGTTGAAGATGTAATACACGGATCGATGTTTGCAAAATTGGGTTAACATTTTAGCGTACAACCATAAAAAGGAAGTTGCGGTCTAAATATGCCCCAAAGTTGTAGTACACATCAATTTTGCAAGATATAAATAAGAACATAAAGTATACAATTAGAAAATTTTAAAAGAATGTCCAATATTTGCAAAATTTAAATGATCATATGAAATATATAATTCCAAAGTTACAATATACATATCAAGTTTCTTTGAATTGACCATAATTACTAAATCAATTGATAAAATTGGGTACAATTCAGACTCAATTGATTAAATTGATTGTAATCCCTTAACTCAATTAATGAAATTTGATCATAATTCCCAATTCAATTGATCAAATTGGCTATAATTACCAACTCAATTGGTCAAATTAAGCATAATCCCAACTAGGGATGGCAACGGGGCGGGTTTGGTAGGATCCGGGACCCGCCCCGCCTGCCCCTATGGGGACCTGGACCCGTCCGATCCTTTTTTGGACCTGGCCCCGCCCTACCCCATACCCGGCGGGTCTGAGTAGACCCGGTTTACCCAATGCACCTAGGTTGACCCGACTTCTTTTTTTCTTTTTTTTTTTTGAAAAAAAAATAGTTCTCTACTGTACAAATATAAGGAAATTGAGAATAAACATTCTGTATTTCTGTTGCATCTAATCCACAAAGAAATAAATCATAAAAAAGTGACAACAAACATGCTAAGTTATCAAGTCATAGCTAATCCACATGTGAAAATAAAATTTAGTTTACAAAACAACCAAATTGAAAAATACAAACATTAACAATTTAGTTTGAACAAGACACATCATTAGATCTTATCAAATCCTAGGATTAAATTTATGAAAAAGCATAAATACTTATTCTTGTAATAATCTTAAATATATATATATATAATTAATAAAATAATATATATAATAATAGTAATGGGGCAAGTCCCGGGTGGGTTATACTGGACTCAGGACCTGCCCCTCAAATCGGACTTTTAAACACAAACCTGCCCCATCTAGGACGGGTCCTCGATTTACTCGAACCCATTGTCATCCCTAATCCCAACTCAAATGATCAAATTGATCATAATTTCTAACTCAAATGATCAAATTGGTCATAATTTCCAACTCAATTGATCATAATTCCAAGTTGAATTCATCAAATTAACTATAATCCCCAACTTAAATGATCAAAGTGATCATAATTTCTAACTCAATTGGTCTAATTGATGAGAATCCCAACTCAATTGAACCAATTGACCACAATCCCCAACTCAATTGGTCAAGTTGATCATAATCACCAACTTAATTAATCAAATTGATCATAATTTTTCCAACTTAATTGTTCAAATTGACAATAATTTCCTAGTCAATTAATCATATTCTCTAACTCGATTGATCAAATTGACAATAATTCTTGATCCAATTGATCAAATTGATCGTAATTTCCACTCAATTGATCATATTAACCATAATCCCCAATTGAATTGATCAAATTAACTATAATCCCCAATTGGATTGATGCAACATTTGAAAACTTTGTTTGCTTTGCTGGGGGCTGGGGCATGGGGGCTGGATTAGGTACTACAAAATGCAAATTGTTGCACAAGATGTGGGGATATTAAGAGGGTGTTTGGCTAAATAAACTTTTTAAAATATTTTATAAAATGTTTTAATGCTTATAAAATCGTATAAAGTATTTGGCAAAATTTAGGGAAATGAGCTTTTAAACTTCTCAAATAAGATGTTAAGAAGCTTACAAGATTTTTTTTTAAAGAAAAGATGTGCTACTTTATTTTTTAAGATCATACCAAACTCATTTATTTTCAATTACATTAGTAACAACATTGTCACTAATATCTTATAAACTACACACCATTTTATTTATCCAAACTTTTTAATAAATTATTTTTAAAATAAGATCCAACATCTTATAATCTCTTAAAACATCTTATAAGATGTGAGAACTTATAAAATATTTCAAATAAGTTTAGCCAAAACACCCTCTAAGAGTGTGTTTGAATATATTTTTCTTCTTCTTCTTCTTCTTTTATTTAGGGAAAATACTGGAAGATGCTTTTATATATATTATCTAAAAACCCATGAAGTTAGTTTTCAATCTTCTAAAGTTATTTCACTAATTTTTCATTAAAAAAAAACCCATCAATTAATTTTTTTGACCGAATTACTTGGCCTTAACTTCTTATTCTAGAAAAACTTAATGAATCATTTTTTAAATAATTTTGTTTAGAATTATTCTTTAAAGGACTTGTGCCGGTGATGATTTTAATAAGGTAACTTTGTAAAGTTTTTTAATTATAATATATATAAATTATGAAAAGGTGTTTTTTTCTCTCACATATACCTAAATTACAATTGAGGAAACTTTTTTTTTTAGAAATTATCTTGTGAAAAATTAACATAATAAAAAAAACACTAAATCTTCAAAAATTAATTTTAATAAATAGATTTTTCTACAAGGGAATTAACAAAGGTAAGTGAAATTAATTTATATGTAAATATTCAAAAAAAAAAAAAGATCAATGCAAGAAATTTAAGGGTAATTTTATCCCTAAATAGGTTAAAGGTGAATGAT
Source organism: Petrea volubilis (assembly GCA_026212405.1). Lineage (NCBI taxonomy): Eukaryota > Viridiplantae > Streptophyta > Magnoliopsida > Lamiales > Verbenaceae > Petrea > Petrea volubilis. The sequence goes on along the minus strand of CM047885.1, from coordinate 22,405,751 downwards.
TGGATTTTTAGAATGAAAAATTGATAATTGGGTGTATAGGATTGAAAAATTTATTCATGGATTTTTTAAATATGAAAAATAATTTTAAGGGGGTTTTAGTAATTTCCCCTTTTTAATAAAAAGTGCATTTTATTCATAAAAAAGCATTTTATTTAAAAGAATATTATTCGATTGGAGTCTTGTGAAAAAGTAAAAGTTAGAAAAAAGTCCAAAAAATATTTTTTGGTAAAGCTCTTCAAAGTAACTTACAAAGAATAACATCTTTAAACCACTTTTAAATTATTATATCCACATACAAAACTGTTTAAAAAAATAATTATATAAAATGTACAACTCAATGAACTTTTTTTTTTTTTAATGTTTATCCATACGGACCTAGGAATTTAGTGTTAGAAAAATTGGTAACAAGAGTTGGTAAGTGACCAACTTTGGCCAATGATTTGATAAAGCTCCATTTGTTGTTTTGGAAAACAAGTTGATTGTTCGTAATCTATGTCGCGAGTAGATACGAAAAATGTGTTTAATTGCTCAAAACCAATTTAGGGTGAATGAGAAATTAAATGCACAAGTTAGCTATGTGAAAGCTAAAAATGGAGTGTTAAGTGTGGAATGTGGTTGTCCCACATAGGAAAAATAATACAAGAGTGTCTTGTATTTAAATGGCAACTTGCAAATAGGGGTTGGCCCCTTGGGGGTTCACAAGTGTGTAACGGGGAGAGAACCTACGGCTCAAACCAAACTCGCGCGCGCCGCCGCCGTCCGTCCGGCCGGCCGGCTCGGCACGGCGAGGCGGGCCGGGTTCGGGCTCGTTTCTTTTTTTTGGATACGACCTGAATTAAAATTGGATCGGAACCAGCTGAAATTGTGAATTCGGACCGCACCCGAACAGGTGCGAAACCAGTGCCTGGACCGAGCCACACCCGAACGGGTGCGAACCGCGCTGGACCGGTTCGGTTCTAGCGAGAGCCGCGCCTGAACCGGTTCGGTTTGACCGAACCGGTGCCTTCCCAAAAGTTGCAACTTTTCGCCCACAACTCCTCGGTTATTATAAATAACCCCCACTATTCCTCATTTCATTCATTCAATCAAAATCAGAGTTCTCTTTACCTTCTCTCTTTTTGTGCATTTGCTCTCTAAAAGTGAAAGTGAGTTCTAAACGCCTTTTAAGTTCGCCGTTTCTCGGAAATTAGAGTGCTCTTTTTCCGAGAAGATAGTCGTTGTATCTTGGGAGACGATTGCCGGTCCCGTTAGCACCAGTGCGGGGCAATCTCGTCTTAAAGACAGAGAGTCCAACTCTCGCCTCGACTAAAAACCATAGCATAGTCACGCCCTTATAAAGCCTTACATCCAACATTTAGGGTGTATAAGATCTTCAAGTACTTTATGAGATATATTAAGAATTTTTAGATAATTCAACGCTAATATTTTTTACATATCAAAACTAATACTTTGTCTTCTAGTTTGCTTTTTTTTTTTTGGTCAGTTTCTAGTTTGGATAAATAAGATGGTGTGTAGTTTTCACTTTTTTGAAAAGCCTATTCAAATATATTTTTTATTTACCAAATGCTTTTTTTTTCAAAAAATAAATATTTCTCTTTTGAAAGAGTTTATTAATGGGCTCTAAGTCAAATTCAACTAGGGACGAACTTCTAAGTTGAAGTTGTGGTAGAGATTTATATCTAAATATCCATAGAAAGGAAGTTAAAAGTATGATTTCAACATTATATTTTGAAAATAAGTAATTTTACTGAATACCTACTTAAATATATATCAAAAATATAATTATTGTAAGATCTTTTATTTTTATTACAGCAAAATAAATGTCCAAATCAGCAATCACCGTCCCCTAGGGCTGCCGCCAACACATTGGGGACATCAACCATAACGTCGCGTTCACACATAACCAATGATGTGAATTGTAGACTTGTATAGTCCATGTGATTCATGCAACATGTGAAAATTTCGTTTGCTTTGGGGGGCTGGGTTGTGGGGGCTAGGTTGGGTACTACGAATTGCAAGTTGTTGCACGAGATGTGGGGAAATTAAGAGTGTTTGGCTAAATAAGTTCTTTAAAAATATTTCATAAAATATTTGAAAGTTTATAAAATGGTGTAAAATATTTGATAATATTTTAGAAAAATGAGTTTATAAGTTCATAAAATAAGATATTAAGGAGCTTATAAGATCTTTTTAAAAAGTAAAGCGGTCTCAACTTATTTTTTAAAATCATACCAAACTCTTTTATTTTTAATTAAATTAATTACAATATTGTCATTATTAATATTTTATACACTACACACCATCTCATTTATCCAAACACTTTAATAATTTTTTTATTAACCTTCTTCTTCGTCTTCTTTAAGGGAAAAATATTGATCAAAGACGCTTAATATATATATATATATATATATATATCTAAAAAACCCGTGAAGTTAGTTTTCAATCTTATAAAGCCATTCCTCTAATTTTTCTTTCCAAAAACCCCATCAATCAATTTTTTAACTGAATTACCTTTAATCTTTTATACTAAAAAAATTTAATGAATTATTTTTCTAATAAATTTGTTTAAAACTATTCTTTAAAATGATTTGATCCAATAATGATTTTAATAACATAAATCTGTAAAGATTTTTAATTATAATATACATAAATTATGAAAAAAAATTCTCAAATTTAAATATACCTAAATTATAATTGAGGAAAATTTATTGTTTGAGAAATTATTTTGTGAGGAAATTAACATAATAAAAAACAACACTAAATCTTAGACAACTAATTTTAATAAATAGATTTTTCTACAAGCGGATTAGCAAAGGTAAGTGAAATTAATTTATATGTAAATATTCAAAAAAAATCAATATAAGAAATTTAAGGGTAATTTTATCCCCAAAAAGTTAAACGTCAATGATTGGGTTTTTTATAGTGAAAAATTGATGAAGTGGGTTTATGGGATTGAAAAATTTATTTATCGGTTTTTAAGATATGAAAAATAATTTTAAGGAGGTTTTAGTAATTTTCCTATTTTTGATAAAAAAAAGTACTTCTTTTTTTGAAAAAAATATTTTATTTTAAATAAATAGTATTCGACCGGACTTTTGTGAAAAAGTAAAAGTTAGAAAAAAAGCCCAAAAGTAATTTTTTTGAGAGCTCTTCAATGTAACTTACGAAAAAAAGAAAAAACATTTTTAAATGACTTCTGAATTATTATATCCACACGAAAAATTACTTAAAAATAATTATACAAAACGTATGACTCGATAAGCATTTTTTTATGTTTATCCGCGTGAACTTAAGAATTTAGGCTATATAAAAATCTTCAAGTACTTTCAACTTTGTGAGATATATTAAGAATTTTTCGACAATCCAACCCTAATTTTTTTAAGATATCAACACTAGTACTTTGTGTTCTAGTTTGCTTTTTACGCCTCATACAGGTGTGGATTCAGTAAAGCCCAAAGGGAAGGCTATCTAACGATTCTCATTAATTTAGACTTATTAAAAAAATGCGTGGACCGGCTTGAAGGTAAAATTTAAAAGTACAAATTTTAAAATATATTTTGGAAGTCTTCTACTACAACAAAAAGAATTTCCAAGAAGCATTACTTGTACCTAGCTGAAGATGTTTACATAGTGACATGATTCATTATTTTATTATATTTAAAGCAATAATTTATTCCTTACTTTTCTTTCGTTGAAACCCAACTCCAGGCTCCATTTTCATATTCAAATTGAGAAGATAGGTTATGTTTGGTTTTGTTTCCAAAAACCGGTTATTCTTTCCTAACAGGAAGAGTATGTTTTTCTACCAAAAAAAGAAAAAATGAAGAGTATGTTTGGCTAGGTTTTGTTCATGCTACTCGTGTGAGTAATACCCAACTAGTATTTTTAGTCATTGAATTTGAATATGTTGATGTCAAAAAGTGTTAAAAAAAAAATATTACGTCATAATATTTGATCCAACTGTTAAAAATCCAATTGGATGATACCCAACTAAATAGCATCTACCTTCCCGTTTGGATATTAGCATTCTGGCAAAATAAAAAAAGGCATTTTACTGAAAATATACTTTTTTGTCTTTGATGGTAGCCGGAAAACCATCAAACTTCAATTTTATAGATGTCATGAATATCTCAAATTCGTTGCACACAATTCATGACACTTAAATTTGGAAATAAATGTCACTTTCATTGCCCATAATTTTAGGAAACAAATCCCATTCTTATGGCACATACTTGAAGAAGGGCTCACCTTCAATTCGACGCATTTCAATACATGTTAAGGGTTGAGTTTATAATACAATACAATATCACCTCTTCTGATTTTTGCAAACATCTCACTTAAGATTACTATATCGATTGAAGTCTTCGTGGAGCAGAATGTATGATCTCTTTATCATCTTAAATTTAATACAAACTCCATCAACTATTATAAAGGAGGTACGAATCTAAAATCCGATGCTACTTTCTGGTGATTTTTACAAAAATCGCCTTCTAAACTTGGGGTATTTGATTTTTTTTTCCATTATTGTTGTATTTTTTAACTTTAGTCCTTTATGTTTAAAAAATTTCAATTTTAGTATGATTTTAGACTTCTCTAGTGGCTAGAGTTGACGTGGTATACAAATCAACTAGATTTTTTCACTAGCGCTAATATGACAAATAATTTGAAAAATTTTGCTGATTTTTCCTCCAAAATTTTCACATGAACGGCACATAAATTAAAAAAAAAAAAAGACAAAAAACCACATACACAAACATGCCCATATAGATGACTCATAGATAAAAAAAAAAATTAAAAAAACTACGTACACATAGAGATGTGGATACACACACACACATACACACACACACACACACACACACACATATATATATATATATATATAGAGAGAGAGAGAGAGAGAGAGAGAGAGAGAGAGATTGTTGGATACGGAAGAGGAGGTGGAGGGGCTTGAGGGGAAATAAATTTGGAGAGAGAAAGGGGGTTTGCAATTGGGTAAAATTGGGAGAGAAGTGTGAGGAAATTCTCAATTTTTTTTCCGTAAATAAAAGTTTATCAAGAAAATTATGTACTAAGTTGAATCTTTTCGCTCTCTTTTCGGAAGGAATATACGTAGACTGCAAATAGGTTCTTTCTTTTTTACTCCTTTTTGCAGATCCGAGATAGATAATGTGAGCAATCAAAAAAGGGGGTTTCATGGAGGAAATTGGATTTAATGGAAGAGGAGGTTGGGTGGGGGGGGGGTGTTGGTTTGAAAAAGAAGAAAGGGGTTATGTTTTTTTTCCTTAATTAATAACGCAATTAATTTATTTAATTAATCTTTTTAGATATGCACATATATATAGAGGATGATTTTTGTAAAAATTCAGTACTTTTTAACACTTCACTTATATTGAATTTAAATATTTGAATGAACAGATAACTAGAGATACGCCCCTATTAAGATTTGCACTTGAGATTCCTCTGTAATGGAGTTTGATGAAGACTTCACTCATCAATTAGGGTTGGCGTGGGGATTTTAAGTTCACATCTACGTTATCTATTTTAATCCTTGATCTAAACATGTTGCTCTAACACAACCTCAATTACGTAGCCTCGTGCCCGTAGGCTCTTAGCGCGACAACTGACACGGGTCCTCCAATCGGCAGCTCGGGGCAACCAGCCTCTGATTATAGAGCAAACTAGCTCGTTATCAAATATTTATTTGAACATATTTTGAAATCATAACTTAATTATTAATGTTATATAATTATTTTTATATACAAGAGTATAATATTTATTTAACTAACTATTTATATAATATATACTTTTATATATGAAATATAGATGTATATTATAGAAACTTACATAACACAATAAATAAAAAATATATATAAATTACTAACGGGCCGGTCCGGATTTAAAAATGAAGACTCAGGACCCGCCCTGGACCCGGTTAGATGTCTTTAAACTCGCCCCATTAGGGGTGGGTCCGAGTTCAAGTCTAACTTGGACCCATTGCCATCCCTAATTATATTAAAAAAAGAAAAAGAAATAGATCAAAAGTCTCGGAACGGCTCACATCTCCCACATGTTGTGTGCACGTCGGGCGCCTGACCGTGCCTGTCCACGCACCACAAGTGCACTAACACGGCACACACTACATATACACAGTGCACACACTACACGCACACACACACACAACATGATGATGGTTGTATATCGAGCACTGCACACTGTGTGCAGCCCCGGGAAGCGACGCTCACCTCATAGCCGTCCAACTATGCCGCACCCACACACACACACACAAGCATGCACGACACACACACGTGCACATACGCACATACACACACACACAAAGAGCGCATGCACCACACACAAACACACGTGCGGCTAGTGCGGGGCTCGAGTGTCCACGCAACGGTTCTCTCCGGTGGTGATCACTCCTCCTCTCTTCTCCCTTTTCACATGATTTTAATTTTTACACCACATCCTCATAGTTTCCAAAGAACACAACATTAAACACTATGTATTCGTGCACAACACAAAAAGAAACTAAGTCATGAAGGGAGTTAACAATCTTTCTCTCAATTTTGTCGCACTCTTCCTCCTCCTCTCTCTCTATCTCCTCCTCACGATCTCTCTCTCTCTCACCCCCCTACCCCCCGGTCAGTTGAATAACGGAGAGTAGGGCTTTGTGCCCTAGCTCCTACGAATCATAACCTTATAATCGCTTGATGTGAACTCATGGGCCTGTTTCCCTACTTGGGCCTAATATTTTATTAAAATTAATAATACTTGGATTTGGACGATGGAAAATAATTTCTTAGTCTTGTCCATTAATTTATTCAAGATTGTATTTAAATACTTTAACGCATGGGCCTCAAATAAATTAAAATGTATTAAGGAAGTTTATTGTAATAATAGGAGCAATGGATAAATAATATAAATTAAATGATTAATAGTAAAATAAATAATTTAATAAAAATAATTAAAATAAATAAAGACAAATACAAGGTCAGTGAGGCGGGACTTTACACAATTGATAATTTACTTTGAGTTTGTATAAATTAAATTAATTGAAACCTTAAATTCCCAATTCCTCTTTCTTTTTTACTCTTTATTGAAAATGTGATCACTTAATGGAATAGTTACATGTAGATTTACAATAAATAAAAGAGCATTATGCTTTATGTGAACAATTTTTTTCTTAAAAGTGATTTAAACTTCAAAAATATAATCGATCATTATATTTAAGTTCATATTTTTTGTTTCAAAAATATTTTAAAGCCTATTATACTTGAAATTTTTTATATGTATACTTAATTTCTTTATTTTACTATATTCTAATATATCAATTATTATTATCACATAATTATGATGTTACCGGTTCGATCACGGTTCACCCAACTGTTGAACCAGTGACCCTTGACTGGATTAATTTCTCGATTCAATGAACATTACAAACTTTACAACATTAATGTCCCGTTTACAATATTTATAGTAGATTTTAATTTGATTTTGAACAAATTTATAATTATTCATAATTATTTCAAAGAATATAACAATTACCCAAAATTTAAAATAAGATAGTTTATATTTTGAATCAAATTAAAATGAAAACATTATTTTTTTTTATTTATAATCTCCTATTTATGACATTTATCATTCACTTTAAATCTTTATAATTATTCGTCACTAATTTCCGCATGATTTTTTTCAAAAATGTCCCCCATGCTCTAATTAAATTGAAAAAAATATTGAAATTAAAAATATATTGTAATTGATTGAATTTTTCAATGTACTTATTTATCAATTATTTTGTTATAGTGTGTTGATAAAATTTTATGTTCTACAAGAAACTGATCAATCAATTTTTGTTAATTTATCCTTCAAGTTCTGTTTGAAACTTAAATTACATAGAAGTCGCTTCATAAAATGTTCATTAAGAGTGAGAAAGTGCAACGGAGAGAGAAACGTGATTTGAGCTGGAAATCTAATATATTAAGAGTGAGAAAGTGCAATGGAGAGAGAGACGTGATTTGAGCTGAGTAAAGTGTACGTTCATTAATTGACCAAAGGAGTGTTTATATACATGGCCAAATACAATAAAAGGGAAAAAGATCTAATACTCTGACCTGTACATGTAACTAATATAATTAACTTAATCTAACCTTCTAACTAACAGCTTAACAAACTATGAGCTGGAAATCTAATAATGTTACGTTTATTCATGAAAAAAATATTATTGTAAATAATAGTTACATTGTTGAATGTTACGTTCTGTCTTAAATTCTGTTTCGAATCTTGAATTACGTAGAAGCTACTTTCCTAAATGTGGCTTTTACTTCATGAGATGTTATTTTATGAATACCAAACAATACATCATCCTTTGCACACATACCTCGCTAAGTCGGGCCTAAAAGGTTTGCTTTTGTTACCAGAAAACACTATCAAACATTACTTTTCATTGTATCTTGAGAGCTATATGCATTCTTTATTGCACACACCAAGCCATGAGACCCGAATAAGCCTTAAGGAAAGTGATATTTACGTTTATAATCAATCTTCTTTTTGTCCCAAGGAAATAACTTTAAAAATTAATTATTACAAGAATTGGGTAATTTATTAAGAAGTATAAAAAACACTAGCATCACAAATATCCTTTCGTTCGATAAGTTCTTCAAAGAACTTACCGTATCCGTAGCTGAATTGTCACAAGGAACCACAAACTTGTACGAAAACTTTTGTTCAAATTCATAATGGATAAAACAATTCTCACTTAGCATCGTGTGCACTCTCATAAAATACATTACTCTCCTTCAAACATAGTAGTTACCATAATGAAGGTCTACCAATCGCCAAGACTCCTAACAGGGTTCAATCACAAACAGTACTTATTAGGCAAATGCACAAAATAGTCTTCCAATTCAAGAAGGCAAAGTGCCGAGTCAATATCATGGTCTCTAAAATCCATTTCAGATTATTCAACAAGACTTAAACTAACCAGGTCACGAGTTACTCAAGATTGCTAGCTACGAGCCCTTCCGGTGAATGATCTATGCAACAGTTGTAACAGCAGCATGTATGGCATCTACAAGATGAGGAACTGTTTTTGAACTAAGACCGGCCATGCTAATCCTCCTGCAAAAAACCGAATAGAAACAACTTAGGCTTTGTGCATGTGAGAGCGATACTGTAAGGATCAATTAACTTAAAATAATGTGAAGGAACACAGAAGCCAATTGGGCCCTTTCGAACTTGCAGTATACCAATTTCTCTAATGCAATTTATCATGGAAATTGCAATTTAACTCCTAAGAGTTTTTAATTTTTCTCGATTGCGGACAAATTTCACCGAAAATTATAAAACTCGTTGGAAAATGTCATGCAAGGTGCACGTGTATTTTCCTAATCACTTTGCTAGCATTTTCTTATATGTGTACCATGAATGTTAACCATGCAAAGAAAACCAATTTAAAAAACTTGCTTGCCATGTGCGACTTTTCTCAGCTAGTTTTTATTTCACAGTGAAATTTGTCCTCATTACGCGAACTTAAAAGCTGGTAGGGACTTAATTGCAAAGTTGGTATCTACCCCTGTTTGTACTAGAATAGCAACTTAGCCCAGTTCCAATATTTAGGTACTACTATTTATCAGCTGCAAATCAAGAATCAAATTTTCTTCCTTACCCATCAGATGTCATGTATATATGGTATTCCTTCGTCATGAAGGCAACCTGATTGGTATTCAATCCTGTAAACGTAAACATCCCAATCTGCTTTACAATATGACTCCAGTCACCTGGTGTTCCTATCAACACATGGCACACAAAATTATGAAAAATAAAAGTAAAAAAAGGTGCAAAAATAATTAGTGTTCTGTAACATTCCAGATACGGAATGTTTCAATTAGAGAAGACTGATAACCTTGCTTTACAAGGTCCAATCACGAAATGATATTATGATGTACTCTATCAACCTTCATTTTTCCTACAAGTCTGACTACCAAATCTAATACGTGTTTGATAAAGATGAATAAATCATATTATTTCAATATTAATGATTCAGTCAACTTAATAGCTATTATTGTTGATCAATGTGTTTCCATCGGTCAATTAAATCTACTGCTACTATCTTCAATTTGAAGATACATTTATAAAGTATAAATCAACAAATTGAAATGTGAGTAGGGAGAAATAACTGAAAATGAGGGTGGGACAAGAAAAAGAAAAACAAACTGGAGAAGGAATTTTTCTTGTTTTATAGTTGATTGTGTCACTTACCAAAGAGATCATTTTCATTTCCTAAATGCCAATGCAACTCTATATAGTACATCTCATGCAAAGGAAGGTCGAAGGATCTATGAGGCTAAATTATTTTTGTAATGTTCTCACAATAATTTGAAATTCTAATATTTCTATTTTGTCTTTTTCCTTCTCTCTTACAGCTACTTTAAACCAACATGAGCTGGAGCAATTGGAAGCCCAGATGTCAAAGTCAAGACCTTTTCATCATAGGAAACATGGGATTCAACCAAAACATGAATGAATGCATTAAGACATGTAAATTAGGACATGCATGTATTATGGCTCATAATTTAATTCTATTTACAGTAATATGTGTTGGCATGTAATATAGTTTGTAATATAATGCCATCGAACATTATTGTTTTTTGCTTTTCTAGGCAATATATGCAATTCTTGGTTTAAATATACCAGATGAGGTAACAAGTAAACAATAATTATAAAATATTAGGATTGCCATATTATTATTAAAAACCGAAACCATCCTACCTTTAGCTTTTAAAGCATCAAAAAGTTGCTGGCGCATGCTGATAATCCTATCAGCCATAGCTTTCAGCTCAACTGTCCATTCTGTGTACATATCTCTGCATGTAGATTAATGAACTTAAGATGTCAGCTATATACTGTCATTAAAAAGTAAAGAGCTCCCAAAATAACATGACGTTTGGTCTATTACACAAAAACCCTTCTGGTATGGAAATGTTTGGTTCTGTTTTACAAATAACCCCTTAACAGCATGCAGGATCCATAATGAAAGCAATGTTTGTGGTGGAATTTGTAATGTTTCATACAACATGCAGTTTGGTCAAAGCAACCCAAACCTCAGGGCTTTTTTCTTTTTTCGTAATTAAACCCTATGTGAATGCAATTTCCTTGTAATGAAAAGGATTCAAAAAAAGTTCATACCCATTCTTCAGTATAGCAGCCACGATAGATGCACCATGAATAGGTGGATTAGAATACATTGGCCTGATGACCAATTTTAATTGGCTTTCAACCCTGGCTGCAACTTCTGCACTTTTGAGTACCTGTATATCAAAATTAACAGTTAAATGATCCAACTTACAGAAAGCAACTCAAGTATTTCAAGAAATCAATAAATTAGTAGTGTTCCATTTCTTCCATCTCTCCTATTCTTCACAAATGCCTAACCATCACATTCATGGACTATCTCAAAAGGACCAAATTGATCTCCTCCCTTAAGTGGAGCGGCCCCATTTGGTAAAACTGTTGTATGAATTTTCAGGGTTTTGAAATACTAATTTTTATGTAAATAACACAGGAATTTGAACAGAATTTATAACCTAACGAATGAGGAGTTACAAGTGTGCAAATGTTGGGATGAGACTCACAATGCTAAGCGCACCAACTCTTTCGCCATACAATCCCATGTTTTTAGCATAACTCTGTGCTGCAAGACATTCTCCACCATCAGCAACAAACTTCCGAACAGACTCAGCATCTGCATCAAGGTTCCCACTAGCGAAGCCCTATATAACAAATTCATGTACATCGGAAAACATGGCAAACTTACAAATGTTGTTGAACTAAGAACTGTACTTACAAAGCAGAAAAGATTGCAGTCATCTTACAATTCCACGTTATCAAAAACAAGGGTTAATTGCAGAATAAACCCTAAGGTTTGGCCCGTTTTCACAAAACTCCATCTGGTATGCGAAATTAAAAATACCGTCCTGATGTTTGATTCCATGTAGGGGTGGCAAAATGGGTTGAGAATAATGGTTTCAACCCAGTTAAACTAATTTTGGGTTGAGTTGGGTCTTCAAATTTTATAAATGGGTTGAAACGGGATGGGCTTTAGTGGGCTTAAAATTTTTTTGGGTCCTAGACGGGTCCGTGCGGTTTCTATATGGGTCCATACGGTTCCTAAATGGTTCTAATAAAAAAGCATTATAATTTGATAATATTTTCATAAATTTGAAAAGTTAGTGATAAAATTATTCTTGCAAATTAAAGAATATGTTAGATAACAAATAAATAGTTGAAACATATACAAATTTGTATTTAAGAAAAATACATTTTATTTTGCATTGAACCTGTTAAGAAACCACATCAACCCATTATAAACCCGCTTCAAACCCATTTACAACCCATTCTCTATGACTCATTTAGAACCCAACCCATTTTCAATCCAACCCAATAAAACCCAACCCAACCCAACCCGCCCATTTGCCACCTCTAATTCCATGTTACAAATTCTCCCTAACTGCAGGTGGGATCTATAGTAAACCGGACATTATGGGGGATATTCGTAACTTTTTTGTACCATATGCAGTTTAGTGAGAATGGGACAAACCCATGTTTCTTTCATTCTTTTTCTTTTTTTCTTTTTCTGTTAAAAATAATCTAGCTTTTTGCTCACATCATCGGTTTGTTACCTGATATGCACTGTCAAAAAAAGGGAGCAATCCTTTTGATCGTATCAATTGCCTGATTTGCTCCCACTGGTCAGAAGTGGGGTCCACACCTGTTGGGTTATGAGCACATGCATGAAGAAGCACTATTGCTCCTGCAGGTGCATTTCCAAGATCTTCCAACAGCCCTATGTACAGAGATGAGTGTCAAAAACTAGATTCAGAATTACATAACCAGGCAAAAGTATAACTAACCTAAACAAATGGACAACTATGAAAAACTACTGCTGGTATATTTCATTGAGTTGCACTAAAAAACAAAACAAAAATTGTATTTTAGTAAATTAGTCCGAGCTGTTTGAATTGGATAGCACAACATGTTTCAGATTAGATGCCTATGTTGAAACTAATTTCTACATGCACCATTAATGTGCTTCAGAGGCGAAGATGAAAAAAAGAAAAGAAAAAAGGGCAAAAATGGGAAAAACCTGAAAAATCCAGGCCTCGTGAACTTGGGTCATAGTATCTGTAATTCTTCACTGACAACCCTGCTAAATTAAAAACCTTTGGATGATTTCCCCATGTAGGCATTGGAATGTATATAGTTTTCTGGCAAGAAAATTACAAACAATTTTATCAACATGCCTTCAAATTAAATTCTGAATTTGTCGACCGACACAATAAAGTGAGAAAAAGTCACTTACTTCATGATAATGCCTCGCTAGAAACTCAGCTCCGACTCTTAATGAGCCTGTACCAGACAAGCACTGGACAGTAGTCACTCTATTCTCCTGAATCGCAGGGCTGTATTTTACATTTTGGAAAAGATAGCAAATTAGCCCAAAACTAATAACAGGGGGGAATAAAAGAAAGAAACAAACAAACAGAACAATAGCAAACCAGCATAATGCGCATTACTTGAGTATGGAAAATGTTTACTCATTATAGCAATGTAAAAGAATAGAATAATTATAAGCCCTTAACACAGAAAAAAATTACATGGAAAAAACTTCCAAAAAAGCATGAGCTAAGGCATATAGTTTTCGACTGATTTGAGATAACAAGTTCATCTATTAGAGCCGTTCTCTTGGTTGCTTCTCACTTTCACGAGTTGAAAGGTACTATCCGAAGATAGTAGTAAACAAAAAAAACTTTAAGAAAATTGTTACAATTTATTTAGCACCTCTAAGTAAAGCAGCAGGATGTTGAAACTATACAACAAAATCATCACAAACGAAAGAATTTCTTGAAAATTGTTCACACTTGTGGAAGTAAACAAAGAATTTCTTGGAAATTGTTCACACTTTTGGAAGTTAAAAAAGATAAATATAATCTGTCTCAGAAAAAACAACTTGTGGAAACATTTATGTTATAAAAAAATATCCAGAAATAGTGAACCATAATCTGAGATCCACTTTCATTGCAGAAATGTGTTTTAAGTTCAACAACATTACAGTTTTTCCTGTACCTGTTAGCTCCAAGAATGAGCTTCGCACTCAATTTGTTAAAATCTGCCAGACCAGTGATTGGAAGATACTCTTTCACACGAGAGCTGCATGAAACATGAAAGTGTGATTTTATAAAATCTTATATATATATATATATATATATATAGCCACCCAATTCAAAATTTTATCTCCATTAACAAACTTACTGATCATTTACAAGAATTTGCTCTGCCTTTCTCACTACATTGAGCACCAGAGGTTTTCCTTCCTGTCATTTACAAAGTATAGAACAAAACTTATTTTCATAGTAAAATATCTTCAAATAGATGCAATTTTTATGCCATTTTTGCAATTATTTGACACTGGATAAAAGAACATACCTCAGTTCGATAAGCTCCAACGCCCAAATTCAACTTAACTGGGCTCTCATCTTTGTTATAAGCAACAGTAACCTGTATTATTCATGATCACAGAGATCCATATATATCAGCCCGTTTAAAAAAAAACAAAAATAAAATAATTGCATAATAGAACAAAATTTTATTCGGATTGATCTGGGATCATTTCTAATTTTAATTCAAAGACCACACGTGACAACTCCAAGCTATCAAACAAAAGCCCATTAAAGGAAAAAAAAACCACATACTTAAACGAGAAAAGGGGAATATAAAATCGGATATCACAGAAAAAACCAAAACCCATTTCTTCATAATTTCCAACAACTACAGCCTACAAGAACGATGATGATCAATGAGATAACCAATGATATACCCAGATTGGAAAAAACAGTGAAACGGATAAGTGGGTTAGTTTGATTTTACCCCCAAGATGGGATCTTCGGGAGCTTGGACAACGCTGGCGAAAACAGAATCAGACATTCTTCAGATTTTATGTGGAAATTTCAAAAGGAAATGGGTAGTGCAAGAGTGATCCTTGGTTCTAGTAATTGATCTGCTTTGATATGCACACAACGCGCGGGGTGGGGGTAAAGGTGGCGTGAGGTGAAGGCATAAAGCCATAAATGCTAAAACGTGGGCGAGGGAAATGGAAACCGGGGGCGGTTAGAACGGAACCCGGGGCATATTTGACTGCCGTTTGTCCCGAATTACAACAAGCTGACGCGGCGGTCTGTGGCTGCGTCCTGTATTTTGGACTTTTATCATAAATAAATCAGACCGCTAACTGGGATTGTTAAACCATTTCAGCGTAAAATGGTTATTCTTCTACTTTGTTTAAACACAAAAATCAATTGATTTACTCAAATAATCTAAATTTAATTTGGGAGATTAAATTTCTAAATAGTATATTTTTTCTAGTACATGTAAAATCAAAAATTATATAAAAACTTCAATATTTTTAAATAAGTGGCATAAAGAGATAAACTACACAAGCATTTTGAAATAAACACACAAAATTTTAATTTATCACTAACATATCTTAGTCTTGATAACAAATGCTTGAACACAAGCTTTATATAGGAGTAGACTCTTGAATCAAGCTCCTAACGACGCTTTGATGCCAGAGCTACAGGGTGTGGCACGCCTGATTAGTGGAAATAATAAAAATTTAAACAACTTTAAAAAAAAATAGAACATTTTTTATGTTCTTATACAAAGTTAGAAATTTACAAAGGAAATGGAGATTGAAAATAAGAACTTGATTGATTGTCAAGAGAATACATAGATCAATGTTTTCTTCGTTGCCTTCTTCATCTGAGAGTGCCTCCTTTTATTTGGCAAATTTTGAGTTCCAAGGCCTCCTTTTAATTTATTTGAATAAAAGTTAGGGGGAGCCACAATCCAGGTTCCTTTGTCTTTTTGTAGTGGAGTCTACACATATTTTTAATTTTGGCAGAGATTCTCCATTATTTTCAACATTCTTTTTTGAACGCATCCACCATACTTCTGTCTTTTAGTCCCTCCATCATATTTTCAATAATGTGTTTGATGGGGGAATTCAATGTGCTATAATAATCACTACCATCCATATTTTAATTAACACAAGATGATAATTCAAATTCTTATTGGTCCCAATATTCATCACATTTCTAGTTACCATTTTTTTGGACATTAACCTGAAGAGTGGTTACATCATAGAAGAATTTTTAACTTCTATAGGATTTTTTTTAGATAGAGTGAACAATGTGGTCTTGAGTAATCTTCTTCCATCTATGACAAAGCTTGGTTTTGGATTGATTTTTTTTATCAAGAAAATCTTCAAATTGTCGTTGAATGCTTGGATAAATATCAACTAATTTGACCCAAGACCAAATAGGAATTTCTTCTCCAGCCTTTTCTTCTCCAGGATATGTTTCCCCTTCAAGTTAATTTTGGTATTAGTATATTTCCAAATTCCAAACTTGATATGGTTGGAAAAAAGTTTCTTTTTCTTTCTATCCAACATATCTTATAATTTTGCATGTAAGAGGAAGTCTCTTATATGCTTTAGGAATTTCATAAATCATATGTTTGATCATAGTAGGGAACTCCCCAATTTTCATGGGATCCACTGGATTAAATATAATTTGACAAACTAATCTTCATTCAATGACTTCAAGTAAAAAGAGATATAATTGCAGATCATAATTGATTACCTTGATATGATATTTTTTAAAATATGAAAAGTTTTTATTTTCAAGAATTTGTTCTATCCTTGATTCATGTATTATGCCATTGATTTTTTTTCTTCAAAAACTTCTTTTGACAATGTTCCTTTAACTTCTTTAAACGTGCAATCCTTCTTAACCTATCTAAATGAGGATTGCATACCTCGATTTCTAAAGCCTCCATAAGTCTCCTAGTTAGGGAAATAAGTGCAGAATCATAAGTTTCATTTTCAAAGTTCTTGTTTATAACTATACTTCTTGTATATTGTTGCATGAGCCAAATTTTGTCACAAGATTTTTTTTAGTTCTTGTGATAATTCTGTCGTAGCTCTCCTAAAATCAACTATTTTTACCATTATATGGGGTTTTCGTACATTGTTCAAAGGATCATAAAATTCCCTAGAGATTTTAGGGTTATAGAATCTTTAATCTCTACAACTTTATTATCAGTTCTAATTAAGAACTTGATTGGTGCTAAATATATTTGAAATCTTTTAATGCCATTTTTTATGGTTAAAAGCTCCTTCTATAAGATAATATAATTCAACTCACTTGTTTTAAATTTATCAGAATTATATCCACAAATTAACTCATCTGAACCTTTTTGTTCTATGAGTATCTATAGTATATCATCTTCTTTTTGAAGATTCTTTTAAGATACATCTACCACATTGAGTACTACTCCCCAAAACATATTTGAAGCACGTGTTTCTAAAATTTATAAATCTGTTCTTTTGAGAAATAACTTTCAAATATGGTTTGAAAAAACTTTTTATTTCTTGCAACCTTTTTGTATCTATTTCAAACCAATCAATTTTATTATTGTTATTTTTCTGGTTTCTCTGAACATTTTTTAGCTTTTTCAAAAATGGTTTTTCCCATTTAGAAAGATTCTAAACAAATTGTCTATCATAATTAGGCAAACCCAGAAGACTTTTTAAGTCTTTTAATGTTTCCAATTTTCTAGGAACTCTTTAATTTTAGTAGAAATATGATGTTGAAGCATTCCTGTAGAACTTAGGATTATTTCTAAGTAATTTATTTCACTTTTTTCTAACTCTATCTTCACTACTAGAAACATTGCAAAATAGCCACGAATTTTTAGCCACGGACAAAATCAGTTGCCAATAGTTATGGATCTAGCCATGGATATCAAAACATCATGAAAAACCCTAGCCATGAATTTTTCTGTAGCTAAATCCTCAAAAAACCATGCTTAGATGGGCGCCAAATTTTTTTTTTTCATATAGTGCACTTAGCCACGAATAAAACCGTGGCCAAGAAAAACAATTTTTTTGTTAAAAAAAAATGGGTCATTTAGCCACGGTTTTATTCGTGGCTAATCCAAAAAAAAAAAAAACAATTTATATAGTTCACTTAGCCACGGCTAAAACCGTGGCTAAGAAAAATAATTTATTTTTTTTAAAAAAATGGGTTGTTTAGCCACGGTTTTATCCTGGGCTACATCAAAAAATAAAAAATATTTATATAGTGCACTTAGCCACGGATAAAACCATGGCTAAGGAAAATAATTTCTTTTTTTTTAAAAAAAAATGGGTCGTTTAGCCATGGTTTTATCCGTGGCTAAATAAAAAAAAATTATATAGTGCACTTAGCCATAAATAAAACCGTAGCTAAGAAAAATAATTTATTTATTTTTTAAAAATATGGATCGTTTGGCCACTGTTTTATCCGTGGCTAAATAAAAAAAAATTATATAGTCGACTTAGTCAATGATAAAACCATGGCTAAGAATTATTTTTTTTAAAAATGGCTACATGTATTTTTTTTTTATATGGTGGCTAGGAAAAATATTTAATTTTTTTTCAAAAATTCGCTCACTTAGTCACGGTTTTATCCGTGGCTAGGTGTAATTTTTTTTAATATGGTGCACTTAGCCACGGATAAAAACTATGGCTAGGAAAAATATTTAATTTTTTTTAAAAAAATCGCTCACTTAGCCAGAGTTTTATCCATGGCTAGGTGTAATTTTTTTTTTTTATATGGTGCACTTAGCCACAGATAAAACCGTGGCTAGGAAAAATATTTAATTTTTTTTTAAAAATCGCTTACTTAGCCACGGTTCTATCCATGGTTAGATGTAATTTTTTTATATGGTGCACTTAGCCATGGAGAAAACTGTAGCTAGGAAAAGTATTAAATATTTTTTAAAAAATTAAATACTTCTCCTAGGCACGGTTTTATCCATTGCTAAGTCTAAAATATATTTTTTATGTTGTCCACTTAGCAACGGATAAAACCCTAGATAAGAAAAAAGTTAATTTTTTTTTTTTGAAAAATGGCTCACTTAGCCACGGTTTTATCCGTGGCTATGTGTAAATGTTTTTTTAAATGGTGCATTTAGCCATGGATAAAGCCATGGCTAGAAAAAATATTTAATTTTTTTAAAAAAATCCCTCACTTAGTCACGGTTTTATCTGTGGCTAGGTGTAATTTTTTTTATATGGTGCACTTAGCCACGGATAAAACCGTGGCTAGGAAAAATATTTAATTTTTTTTTAAAAAAAATCTCTCACTTAGCCACGGTTTTATCCGTGGCTAGGTGCAAAAAAAAATTTTTTTCTAAAAAATATTTTTATATAGTCCACTTAGCCACAGATAAAACCGTGGTTAAGAAACAAATTAATTTTTTTTAAAATGGCTTACTTAGCCATGGTTTTGTCCGTGGGTAGGTGTAATTTTTTTTATATGGTACACTTAGCCACGGATAAAACCGTGGCTAGAAAAAATATTTAATATTTTTTAAAAAAAATCGCTCACCTAGCCACGGTTTTATTCGTGCCTAGGTGTAATTTTTTTTTGGGAAAAATGCACTGTACTCCCCTGTGGTTTGCGAAATTAGCACGCTAGACCCTGTGTTTTTCTAATTGTTATAGAAAACCCTATAGTTTTAAAAATCAAGTTTAACAAACCTTCCTAGCCATTCGTGTGATGCACGCGCGTTCTATGCAACTGATCGTCATTTTTGAGGATAAAATGACAATTTTACCCTTATTTGGTCAATTTTAGGATAATTTTATCAAATTATTTCTGACCAAATTATTTTATCATTTTAGAACAGTTTTACCCTTATTTTTTTTTTTTTTATCATTTGTAAATCTTCTTAATTATTTTTAATCCTTCTCAAATTATTTCTGACCAAATTATTTTATTATTTTAGGATAGTTTTACCCTTATTTTTTATTGTTTTATCATTTTTAAATCTGCTTAATTATTATTAATCCTTATTGATTTAAACACTTTTGCCCTAAACTTTATTAATCTTCCACCTAATAACCACTGCCGGTGCCGCCCCTCCGCCACCAAAATCCACTACCATGCCCTCCACCGCCGTCGTCCATCGTCCACCGTCGCCACACACAACACCATTATCCAAGAGAAAGTTAAAGAAAGGGAGAGAGACAGAGACAGAGAGCGAGAGAGAGACATGAGAGTCAGGGGGGAGAGAGAGAAAACAGATCGAGAGAGAGAGAGAGAGAGAGAGAAAACAGACCAAGCGAGAGAGAGAGAGAAAGAGAGAGAGATAAAAGCACAAATCGATAAGAAAGAGATTCGAGGGGGGGGGGGGAGAGAGAGAGAGAGAGAGAGAGATCGACAGAGAAAGAGAGTCGGGGAGAGAGATCAAGAGAGAAAGAGATTCGGGGAGAGAGAAATAGCCACTCACGGGCTAGAGAGGGCGGCAGGTGGCGGCGGCAGAGGCGGCGATGGCGCCGGTGAGATAAATCTGTGTGAGAGAGAGAGAGTGAGAGAGGACGGGCGGCGGCAAGATCTATCCAATGAGTAGCGGCGACGGCGTCGACGAGATCCATCCGATGAGTGCCGGCGGCGACAAGATGATGGAGATGGTGGCTTCGCCGGCGGTGAGAAGATGAGAGGGAGAGGATGAGGCATGAGAGAGAGAGAGAGAAGTGAGAGAGAGAGACAGACAGACAGAAAGATCTGATAAAGAAGAAACAAAAATGGGAAAAAAAATGTAAAAAAGGAATTAAAAAGAAAATGGAAAAAAACGTAAAAAAGGAATAAAAAAGAAAAAGAAAAAATAAAAAATAAAAAATAAAAAAAGTAATATTGAAATATTGATAAGGGTAATTTGGTCAATTCAACTAAAAAAATTGACTATTTTTATCAAGGGGGTGGTGACCAACTTTACAAAACCATAAGGTTTTCAATAACAATTAGAAAAACACAGGGTCTAGCGTGCTCCTTTCCCAAACCACAGGGGAGTACAGTGCATTTTTCCCTTTTTTTTTTATATGTTGCACTTATCCGCAGTTAAAATCGAGGCTAGGAAAAATATTTAATTTTTTTAAAAAAAAATCCGTGGCTAAGTCTAAAACTATTTTTTTATATAGCCCACTTAGCCTCAGATAAAACCGTGGCTAAGAAAAAAATTAATATTTTTTTTAAAAATAGCTCACGTAGCCACAGTTTTATCCGTGGCTAGGTGTAATTTTTTTTTATATGGTGCACTTAGCCACGGATAAAACCATGGCTTGCAAAAATATTTAATTTTTTTAAAAAAAATCGCTCACCTAGCCACAGTTTTATCCGTGGCTAGATGTAAATGTTTTTTTACATGGGCACTTAGCCCCGGATAAAACCGTGGCTAGGCAAAATATTTAATTTTTTTTGTAAAAAATCTCTCACTTAACCACGGTTTTATCCATGGCTAAGTCTAAAAAATATTTTTTATATAGTCCACTTAGCCACAGATAAAACCGTGGCTAAGAAAAAAATTAATTTTTTTTAAAAATGGCTTACGTAGCCATGGTTTAATCTGTGGCTAGGCGTAAATTGTTTTTTATATGGTACACTTAGCCATGAAAAAAATTAATTATTTTATAACCGTGGCTAGGAAAAATATTTAATTTGTTTTTTTTAAAAAAATTGCTCACTTAGCCACGGTTTTATCCGTGGCTTAGTGGACAAAGAAATTTAAACTTAGCCAAGATAAAACCATGGCTAAGACACATAATTTATTTTTCTTTTAAATGGCCCACTTATATCGTTCAATTCCACATTTCTTGAGTTATATTTGTTTAAACCATTTCATAATCATATTTTTTTCGTCATAATATTTATATTTTACAATATTCCTGAATAAATTTTATTTTATGAGTTAAATATTGCAGTTTATTTCAAGAAATACATTTTTCTTTTCAGCGATATATATGAATGACTTCATCATTCGGTAAAAATTCTATACTAATGTCCATTAACTTGTCACAAATTATCAAAATGTTGACTTTCAAACAATTAGTTCAATTATACTGAGTAATTTTCAAGTTATATTATTCCAATTATACAGTTACATCCAAACTAATTAACGAAAATATTCGATTCGAAAAAAGTCAACTACTAATTTTTGACTCTTATCTACGGAAAAATCCATGCCTAATAAAAATAATTATTTTTTAAAAAAAATTGGACTCCTAGCCATGGTTTTATCCGTGGCTAATTAATTTTTTTTGGACAGTACATTTAGCCACAGAAAAAACCGTGGCTAAGAATTTTTCTTTTTTAAATCGCTCACTTAGCCACAGTCTTATTCGTTGCCAAGTCTAAATAATTTTTTTTCTATGGTGCGCTTAGCCATGGATAAAACTGTGGCTAAGAAAAAAATTATTATTATTATTATTTTTTAAATGGCTCACTTATATCGTTCAATCCCATATTTCGTGAGTTATATTGGTTTAAACCATTTCAAAATCATATTTTTTTTGTCATAATTATTATATTTTACAATATCCTTGAATAAATTTTGTTTTGTGAGTTAAATATTGCAATTTATTTCAAGAAATACGTTTTCCTTTTCAGTGATATATAAAAATGACTTCATAGTTCGGTAACAATTGTATACTAATGTCGATTAACTTGTCCTAATTTATCAAAAAATTGACTCTCAAACAATTAGTTCAACTAAATTGAGTAATTTTCAAGTTATATTATTCAAATTGTATAGTTACTGTCACGATCCAGAAAAATACCCTTCATATTTTATTAAAATATGTTGGACCGAAACGCGCAACGGAAAATATTTTCATTGCAAATATATAATAATATAGAAATTTAGTACAACATAGTGAAATCGTAGTTGCACAAAAGTTGCTATACAAGTGAAAATAATAACTTTAGCTAAATAAAAACTTTGTAATGCCCTCCCGGTGCTTTCCTCCTGATGGGTTAGAATGTTTTTGCCTAGAAAAAATGTGTTCATAACACATGTCAACACAACTGTTGAGTAGAAATTTTGCTTAATCACATAAGGTGAAGGTGTATGTTTAGGCGAACATAATCACATAAAAATCACTATTTTATGTTTTAGGAGAGCATATACTTGACATAATAAGGCATCAACATAAACTAGAGCATATAAATTACACTTAAGGAGTATTTTAAACATAGATGCAAGCACAAACAGCTAGACTTACGAAATCAAGCAAAATTCCTACCTTTAAATGTTTTTAGGGAAAAAGAGGGTAATAAAGGGCTATATGGGAAGCTAATAGGTATTTATGGATGAAAATAGAAGGCTTTGTATATATATATGTAGGTGGAAGATAGACTATAAAAAGGAAGTGTTTTGGGTGTTGAGAGTAGAATAAATGTGGGGTTGTGTTTTTAGGGGGGATTTTGGATGAAAAATGGGGTTGGAGTTGAGGTCTATTTATAGAGGAGGAAAGGAGGAAATAGCTAATATTATAACAATATAAATAGATAACCATATATTCTATATGAACATTTATATATACACATCACAATATGAACTACCTAGTATATATATATTTATGTATGTGGACATGTAGGTGTATATGTAGATATATATATCACCACTAGTCTATATATATGGATATGTGTGTGGATATATAGATGTAGAAATCACCACTAGGTGATATATGGATGTGTGTGGGTATAAGTAGATATATAAATTACCACTAGTTGATATATGGACATATGTGTGTACATGTAGATGTATAAATTACCCCTAATATATATATGGATGTGTGTGTGTACATGTAGATAGATAAATCACCAAGTATATATATATATATATATATATATATATATATATTAGAGGGTATATTCTTGCAAAACAATTGTAAAATATACTAAAAATCTAGACTTTATATTTATCATTTAATTAAAATCCAAAAATTAGGGTTATAAATAATTAAAATTCAAAACTTATGTTTGTAAATAATTAAAATTTGAAAATTATACATATGAAGTCATAAAATATATTGTTGTATTTATAAACTTTGAAAATTACATATTTTCATAAAAAATCTGAAATTTAAATTGAAGTTACAAACATTGAATAATTTATTTAGAAAATTCAAAATAAAATAAATACATGTCGAAAATATTTATTATATTATTTTTGGAAAAGAATAATTATTAAACAAATTTTCCAAAAATAACAATCACAATTCAAAACTAATACTTTAAGGTCTAAGTTATAAAGTAATTTTAAAGAATAAAATTTGAAATCATAAAAATTTCAGGAATTAAAAGATTTCATATCAAATATTTTGAATGAAACATAATATATAATAAATTTTAAAATACTAGAAAGTACCGGGGCATTACAGTTACGTCTAAACTAATTAACGAAAACATTTGATTCGGAAAAAGTCAACTATTAATTTTTGACTCTTAGTCATGGAAAAATCCGTGGCGAATAAAAATAATTATTTTTTAAAAAAAATTGGACTCCTAATTGGGACTAAGAATTATCCCATTTTCTTTGAATTTCTTGCAAACAGTTTCTAGATGTTGCTTATGTTCTTCAAGTGTTTTTTAGAAAATAAGAACATCATCAATATAGACAAAACATTAATCTTTAAGGGCTTGAAAGATTCCATCCATCCATCCATCTTTGGAAATTTGTGGAGCATTACATATTCGAAATGGTAATATAATCTATTAGCAATAGCAATAGGGAGCTGAGAAAGTAGTAATAGTTTCGACTCTTCTGTTAATTCAATTTGCCAAAATCCTAACTTACAATCGGATTTATTAAATACTTTGGCTCCTCTAGTTTCGTTAATTAGTGATAAGTCCATAATTCTACTTAATTTTTATGTTTATTTTGTCGGACTTAGCATGTATTTTTCTCTATTTGAACCTTATTATGCCTAAATTTGAGTTAAATCGTTGTTTTGTAGGTGAGGTAGCAAAAATACCATGAGGGACACGAACAGTGGAAGTCAAAATTTGGGTACTTACATAAGATATTTTGAGTATCAACCCAATTCAAGCCATTTAGAGAATAAACGAGTTTGTACGAATGAGTTCATACGCAAAATATTTCAAGTATGTACCCAGTTTCAGTCATTGGGGAGATAAATGAATCTGTAATTTTGGGTACGTACCCAAAATATTTTGGGTATGTTCCTAAAGTCCGCAACAACAATTAAAAACTTTTCATGTTTGATTAGAACTCTGATGTGGAAGGCGGTTTTAGGCATTTTTCTACCCCTTTTACGTTTAGATACATTCCCACAACTAGGATTCACGTTTTGGTAGCTAGCGTTTAGAGAAAAACAAAAGAACTCTTTCAATTTTCATTTTTCTTTGGATCTACTCTGGGGGTTTTTGAAGACGAAGCCGGAGACGGAGAAGATTCGGAGGCGGAGTCAACAACGAAGTTTGGAGGGAAGTTTCCATCTGAATTCTCCACCTAAATTAAGTTTGTTTCTTCTCCTGATGGATTATTTTTCATATTTCGTTTTTGTATTTGAATTCACTATGAACTAATTTGATTGCTAAGTGTAAGGATGGTGTAGTTCTCATTTTTCTCTATTCTATGAAATCCCATGAATATGAATACGATCTCGTGTGTTTTTGAGTGAATCTCATTTAATGATCTAATACTTGGTTAGGGTTTGATCACCCCTAATTAATGAATGTGATCGCTCTTAACCGCCCACCAAGGCTGCGCTCGTGGCACTTGTCGGGCAGAACCTAGTCATTCTCATGGCCGATCAGTTCAACATGTTCTTGCCCGAGATTTGGGGACCCAAACCCTGGTCTACCTGCCACAACTATCATTGAAGACGTTCCTCTTCGGAGGAATGATGTTCACCCCCCGCTCGGCATTCGTCCCGGTGACGTCGCACGGGATGATAACTGGGCCCGCGATTGGGTTCCTCTCTATGGGAGCCCCAAAGAGAGAGGCGGGCCCTACGCCCTAGCTTTGCAGATGAGGCTGGGGAGTCCTCTATAGGAGCTTCCTCTGGTCACCCTGCTCGAACAGAAAGAGAGCGCTTAGAGGAGATTTCCCATCAGGCCACCGAGATTCCAAAGAGGATAGGCGAGGTTCGCAGATAGGAGAGACCACGGGACAATATTGATGAACTTTCCTATCGAATAGAAGACCTTAGCCGTCGGCTACATGATTTATTCAACTGTCGGATGGATGAGATATCCGGCCAAGGGTCAACCTAGAAGCATTTTGCGCTTGACAAGATGGACCCCCTTTGTTACGAGCTTCAGAGGGCTAGAGTAGCCGGGGGGTGCAAGATCCCCACCGGACTACCCCGATACGATGGGAGAGACCGACCCCAAAGAACACCTGATCTAGTTCAAGCATGCGATGCGCGTGCACATGATCGATGATGATTTCGCCGCTAAGTTGCTGGTTACCCACCTTCCAAAGCGTGGCTTTGCAGTGGTACGTTCGCCAGCCTCCTGGTTCGATTAGGAGTTTCACCGACTTGACCATCAAGTTTATCAATCACTTCCAGACGAAGAGTCTAGGTAAGTTTCCCTTGTCCACCTCCACAAGATCCGACAAAAGGACAATGAGTCTTTGAGGGATTTTTTCAACCGGTTCAACACGGAGCTCCTCAAAGTGGAGAGCATCCAAATGGACTTTCTCTTTGATATCATAATGGGGGCTATGCGGAACTAGGCGTGCTCCGATCACCTGGCCTAAAAACGGTTCGCCACCATGGAGAAAGTCATGTCCATCGCCCAACAATACATAAATGTGGAGGACATGAAGTACAAGAGAAAGTCCGACACAAAAGAGAAGAAAGACCACTGATGAGACACCGACCTCACCCCGTTGGTGATGTCGAGGAAAGAGATGTTCGCTACCATCAACGAAAAGGACCCCACGATCTTTCGAAGACCGAGGAAGATCCAAGCTAAAGACGGAGCCCCTCTGAGGGGAAACAAATACTGCGCCTTCCACAAACAGGTAGGCAACCATGATACCGAAGGATGTTTTGCCCTCATGAAGGAAATCCAGAGGTTGATCGATGCAGGCTGTCCAGAGGTAAAGAAATACGTCAAAAAGAAAGGCCAGAAAGGAGAGAGCAGCCGAAGAAACTACTCCCCATCCTCAAAAGACGATGACTCACAGTCCCCGGGAGGGAGAGGTTCCGCTCTTCACAAAGAGAGCATACTCTACCTACTCGATTCGACAAGCAGCTCACCTAACAGGATAACCTTCCCACCCGTGGAGTAATCCACACCATTGCGGAGGGGCCTAACGACAGGGATGCCAGGAACCAACGAAAGCAAGTGGAAAGGCGCCTCGATCAGAGCCGTTATCATATAGAGGAGCGCTATCAAAGCGCGAGGATACAGGTGAATGCCATTTCTGCAAGACCGTTAGCTGACGATGGTGTAATCACGTTCAGCGATCATGATCTCGATTACATTTCGATGACGAAAGGCCTCGAAGAGACCCTGGGCTTCCCAATAGTCATCACCTTGGACGTGGCCAATTATGCCGTGACCAAGACTCTCATTAACAATGGGAGTTCGGCTAGTATAGATCTGGAAAGCTACAGCTTCACACCTGTTCAGACTCCCCTGATCGGATTTGGGGGATCCGAAGTTGTCCCCCTTCGAATGATTCAACTACCTACTTTCCTAGATGAGGCCCCGAGGAGGAAGATCCTAATGGTCTCTTACCTGGTGGTCAACGCCCCCTTTGCCCATAACGTAATTCTTGGGCTCTCGATGCTCAACACGTTTAAAGTGGTGGTATCTACTTACCATCTGAAGATGAAGTTCCCAACCTTGGTCGGGGTTGGGCAAGTCACCTGGTCGTATCCTAGATGGTTGGAAATACTACTCCATATCCTTAGATGAGAAGCGAACACTGGCACCCCAACCCGTGCGGGTCAAAGCGCCAGTATTGGACATCCCCGAGTCTTCGGAGCTCGCTCTAGCCAAGCAAAGGAGGCTCGAGTAGAGCAAGATTGTGCCCATAGAGAAATACAAAACCGTTAAGCTCGAGGTAGGGGACTCGAGCAAAACCACTAGGATTGGCACCCACCTCGAACCTGCAAAGGAGGTGCTGCTGATCAAATTTCTAAGAACGAACATTGACGTGTTTGGGGTTGTTTCCCAAATGAATCACAGTCAAAAGCAAAGGGCCATTGGAGTTGTTTCACCGATGTGTGTGATCTTATTACTCCGAAATAACTCAGTAGAGTTGTACTTTATATCGTTCATTGGCGAATTTAGAAAAAAGACATTGACCAAGGAGAAATGTGATATGTTCTCAAGGTTTAAAATTTTAAAGCTTTTGTGAAGAACAAAGTGGCTATCATATTAAGTCATTTCACATTGATTGAGGTGGAGAATTCACCTTTTAGGATTTCAAAGCATTCAATGATGAGAATGGAATTCAATGCCCCATGACAAATTCTTATTCCCCACAATTGAATGGAGAGGCCGAGAGATGGAACTAGTCCATATCAAACATAGATCGCTGCGTGTTGAAAAAACAAGAACTTGTCCAAAGAGCTGCAGGTAGAGGTTGTTGAATGTGATGACTACATGTTGAATAGAAGTCCATCAAATACCACAAGAGGCATGGAGAAGCCTGGCCACTTATCACTATAATGAGACAAAGAAAATACATCATTACATCAAAGGTGCAATTATTTTGGTTTTTTCCATCCGTCAACTAATGAGACCAAGTTGGTAGGATACAGTTATAGCAATCAAGCAAGAGATGTTGATAATTATAAAACCACAGGGGTATTTGTGTTTTATTTTGAAAAATGCTTTTATTGGGTTTCAAATGAGCAGAAAATAGTGACCTTTGTTGAGTTGTTGAAGCGGCGTATGTGGTTGCATCATTAAGAGTTTATGATGCATTTGTTAAGGAGTCTGCTCAACAAGCTAAATTTCAATGAAAGTAGGTCACCACAAATTTACATTGATAACAAACTGGCAATTGGCTTAGCGAAGAATCCAAATTATGATCATGATTGAAGTATGTATATCGATACTCGTTTCAAATTCATTTAGGAAAGTATTGCCAAGAAAAAAGAGCAGTTGAAGTTTGTAAAGTTTGAATATCAAGACATTTTCAAAGCCTCTCATAAAGTTTTTGACAAGATAAGGAGTCTAGTCAGGATTAGGGATGCAAACGAGCCAAGCCGAGCCTTAGCTTTTTTTTTCGGGCTCGAGCTCAAGCTTGAACCAAATAGAGCCACGAAAATATAGGCTCGAGCTCGGGCTCGAGTCATGTTCGAGCTCGGCTCGGCTCGTTTGGCTTGAATTTGTGAGTAAATTATAGGCTCGAGCTCGGGCTCGAGCTTGAGTTTAAATATTTTCAAATATTTTATTATGTTTGAGCTACAGGCTCAAGCTCGAGCTCGAAAATTAATATATTATTTAAAATTATATAAAAATAAAAATAAATATTAAAAAAAATAGCGGCTCGCAAGCCTACGAACAAGAAATATTGGGCTCGAGCTCGGCTCTAAACTTATACGGGCTCGAATTATTCGAATTCGAGCTAGAACCTTTGTCAAACCGCCTCGTTAGGCTCGTGAGCCGGCTCAGTTCGTTTGCATCCCTAGTCAAGATGAAACAACCAAGCTAAGGAGGTGCATTGAGAAGTAATCTTGTTTCTCAAAAGCCAGTTAAATATTAGTTAATACTTGTGAGTGACTTCTACATAACTCTTAGATTGACAAGTGTATATTTTCTAATATATTTCCTATAAGTGTTGTCAGAGTTTAGTCAAAGAAGTGCTTTGAAATTGTAATAGCATTTAGTTTAACGTCTTGTATAGATAGGTGCGTGTTCGTCGTTTTATTGTAAGAAGAGTTGAGAAAAGATGAACAAAAGAAAATGAAAGAGTACCAAAAAGAAAACAAGAGTGACTTGTAAAGAGTCTATACAAAATTGTATGAATTAATACAAGTGTTAAGTAGAGAAATATTTGTATTCTCCTCTCCACTTTCTCCTCTCTAAAATACTCTTTTTCTACAACCACACTTCCATACCCTAACTAATGGAGTACGATGAAAACTAAAACCTTGAACAATATATTAGCTTTGTCGATTATTCTATTCCCCTTAAGCCTCACTACTTAACTAGTCACCAGCAAGACCATCTCACAAACTCAACACAATAAAAGGTTATTCACGTAACACTACAACAAAATCCTTGGTCCAAATGCATGAAAATGTCTTCATACATGCCATTTTCAAGTATTTATCCTTTTCAAGATTGATAAAATATATACCACTTAGTTACATGTCGCAATAACTCATCGGGGCACATATTTATTACTCACACACATAGTATATGCTTATGCAAAAATTCTTCTGCCACGCCGCATGAGTGAGGTAATATCTTTGTTTTGCATCAGCTTCCAATTTAACATGCTGCGTTTTAACTTCTGAACTTCCTGCAATATTTACAAAATTTACAATAGTACTATAAGTATCATTGCAAGTTAACTTAAGGAGGAATGTAGACGAGATCTCTTTTATTCAATGTTTCATTGTCCTTATGCGTCAAAATTACATGCTAAGTGTATTATATATTTTATTTTTTAAAAAAATAAAATCGTTAACTAAACAAACAAGTATGTACTATATTCGTAAAATGTAATAGGCATGTAAAACAAGTGTCGTAACAGAATCGAAGACCAGAATGAAGTATGTACATGCTCCTATTTAAAGTAATAACGAATCCCACCTGGAACTGAAAAGTGTGTTGCTTCGCTTTAGGTAATATTGATAGGCCATCACGCACTGGTAGCACTATGAACAAATTAAAAAATTTACATGAAGATAAGAGAAAAGAGATTAGTGTATATATACCCTATCAAAATAGTTTTTTAAGGGAAAAATGCAAGTCTCGTCATGTAATTAAGTTAACGCATTTTGTGTTTTAGTTCTTCTTTTTACACTATTTAGGTTTTGTTCCATAAATTTTTCAAATTGGCAATTTTTATCCTATTATCGCTGGAATCTCAATTTTACAGTGAGAAGTTGCTAACGTGGACATAAAATTGTAGAGGCGTATCCTCGAAAAATTGACAATCCAGCCAAAATTGGACCAAAACCATCAATTTTAAAAATAATCTGACAAAAAAATCCAAACAATGTAAATGGAAAGATTAAAACCCCAAATGGATCAATTTACTAGACAAAATTAAAATTTTCCCCTTTTAAAAACTAGATGATGTTACCTGGGAGTGACAATGTGCTCTTTTTCTCTATGTCCCGTTTTAATGATTTTTCGACCAAAGATGGCTTGCAATTATATGTGTGTAAAAATAGGGGCTCATCCGTTTCGAATTGATCTTCTTGGCCACTGTTTGCCTCTTTTTCACTTTTAGTATTCCTGCATCATTATCGGATTAGTACAACTTACAAGCTTTAATGTGGAGAAGGATACAACCTTGTGTGATTGGTGTGTAAACGTGGAGAAGGATACAACCTTGTGTGATTGGTGTGTAAACGTGGAGAAGGATACAACCTTAATTTGTTTTCATATGGTATAGCTTAATTTTATAAATGTGTGACTGGTGTGTATATGTAATTATTACTTCGTGTGGTTGTTGTTGAGGTGAATGTGGTGAATGTCATAAAAATTGATTTTTCTTACAAATAAGTGAAGAGATTTGGATGGTGAATATAATGTCATAAAAAATATTCATTGGTGTAATCGGATAAACTAAATGTATTCAAATACGCAGTAATAATAGGCGCCTTAAAATGTATTAAATTTAGGTGCTTATAATACGTTGAGTGAGTTATTTCTTTTCTTCATGTATAGATACCCAGCTTATGTTGATCCCACAATTTCTAAGGTATGTAGCTTACATAGTATTTTTATTGATTCTTATAAGCTACATTAATTATTTTATGGCATGCAACAACTTTTCTCAGGCAACGCTTCCATTCTTGAACTAAGCCTCCCTCACTAGAAGTGAAACATTTTCTGTCTACATTTGTTACATCTCATATCTGCACAAATCATAAGCTAAAAGTATCGAGACTTTTACCAAATAAATATTAGCAATGACTAGTAAGTTTGATTTCACTAAGGATGCTCATTCAAAGGAAATCAATTGGAGGCTAAAAATAATGGTAATACGTGTGTATAATGTCCTTAAGTATTAGAATTGTAATGACATTTATGATATGAAGAGGGTTTGTTGTAATTTTATAAATTTTGTTCAATCTTTTTTTCTTTTTTTTTAATCACCTTCAATAGAATTTATAAAAAGTCTGTAGCTCTAATTTCATACGTTGTATTTGGATGATAAACTCTTTATTACTGTCGTGCTTAAAGAAGTGTTAATTTTACTCGACGTTTTGATTTGTTTCTAAATTCCATTATATTTTCACTTTTATGTAAGTTGAATTTATTTCCAACACAACTATTATACTTATTGAATCTTCGATATCATCTCATCTAATAATTTATCAACAAATTCACGTGTTCCGTGCATAATTAATATGCACATGTGTAATATCGGTATATTATATTTATAAAGATACACATATGGTTGACTATGGAAATATAAAAAAAAAAATTATATTTTTCAAAAGGAGAAAAGTTTGGTTCATGGAAACATAAATTTGAGGGAATAAATAATTAATGAAGTTAAGGAAAATTAAGAGGCAAAAACACTTTCCAGAACCTAGTTGATTTGGAAAACTTCTTTCCAATAGCAGGATAAATAAAAATTTTTACCCAGTCTTCTTATTCTTTTAAATAACCAGTCAGGCCTTTACTTCATTAAATAAAGTGAACGTATCCAAGTAACTTTCCAAGTAAACTTTGTAACATTAGTTAGCTATGCATGATGAGATGAAATATTTCATTTGATCACCTGGATAAAATATTTGTCGCTGTTGCTGATTCTGTCAAAGCTGTAAAAAAAAAAAAAGAAAAAGATTATAAAGATCAAAAGACAGCTGCGCCAAAATATAAGACTGAATCTTATATTATGGGGGTGTTTGCAAACACTTAAAAAAGCATTTTGCTGTTTTGAACTTCAAAAAAGCTACTTTAAGTGTTTGATTTTTTAATTTCTGCTTAAATTAAATAAAAACAAGTAGAAGCCGAGAAGTTGGGAGGAAACTTAAAAGTATTTTTTGATATTTTCATAAATAAATTAATGAACTTTTAAACTATTAGCCACCAACTTTTGACTGATTTTCACTTTTATTTTCAAGCACTCCACACTTTTTCTATTAACTTTTGACTTATTTTCACTTTTATTTTCAAACACTACTAACTTTTACTACTCAATTTTTCTTTAACTTTTTCAACTACTCCAACTTTTCCAAAAGCAAAAGCAACTTCAAACACCCTTTACGTTCTCCATTTCATCATCTATTATAATTCATTGAAATCTACACAATGCATGTAATTCTAGTATAATTAAGTGGTTTTAATGAAAATATTTAATAGAAATGACATGTAATTAAAAGTTTTATAAGAGATGGAAACAACAAAATATAAAATAAAACTAAATAAAATAAACTTCATAAACCCAAATATATAGTGAAATCTAATCGGGAGAAAGGACTAAAAAAATAAACAGATTAGTACGCGGCAATATATATCGACAATGATGTCTTGAAAAATCAGCACTCCAGAGAAATCTTGCAAGGGTGACTTTGTGGGAGTGTTGTTGGCATGTCCCGATCCTCTGTTGACACCACAAATCAATTAAAAACACTTTAATTTGGAATTTTCTTTTAAGGGATATATATTTATTGGGAAAAAAAAAATTAGAGGTTCCTCTGAATTGAAAAAAAATCCCCACTCAATTTATTAAAATTACAATTATACCCCTCAGATTATAAATACAGATAGGGATGCAATAGATTGAGATAGTACCGGGACATTTTTCTGATAGAACATTTCATTCATTATTATATCTATCTATGTAAGATGTATTTCTATTTTATGAAAAATAAATATGAATGCTACGTATATAATTACATATAAAGTACAAATATGTTACTTTTTCGTATTCAAAGTATTCGATTACATTAATAAAATAAGTTATGTTTTTAAGATATATATATATATATATATATATATATATATAAAACGTGTGTAAAAATTGAACTTGTTTCAATGTGTTCGAAAAATTTAATAATTGATTTGTTGAAAAATTTAATAACTGACACCATTTATGAGATAGATGCAGACCTTAAAAACGGTAATTGTAATTTCAATAGATAGTGAGAAATTTTTCATAAATGGGACAATCATCACAGGATTTTTTTTTTTAATTATCCCTTTCTTTTTGAAACAATGAAATTTGCGAAGCTGAGATGGACCACTAACCAGTTTCAAGACATCAAATTTATGTTGTGTTTGATCTGGAATTGAATTGCTCTTGGCAAGGCATAATTCAAGATTGGCCGAAATGCTGCCCAAATGATCAACAATTGTGACGACGGCCTTGGACACGTATTCCTTCGTCTTCTCGAGGACACTGTTTACAGATATTCATATCCCAAGAACATTTCTAAGTAAGTGTTTGTAAAACGTTGAGCAAAAGTAAACATTCTTACAGTACTCGATTCGAATTAGTCGATCAATGAATCAAATTCGGATGGTCAAGACCAAAAAAAAAAAAAAAAAAAAACTAAACACCCCTTTAAATTAAATTAATTTTAATACGCTGCATGCGCATTTTCGCTGTTTTTTGCCTCATGTGGGATGCAACAATATTATTCATTTTGGGAAAACTACTCAAAAAATTTTAAATTAATTATTATATTCCCAAAAAAATCTATAAAATAGACTTTCGATCTAAAAAACCCATTCCGCGGGTATTTCTTTTCAAGAACTCCAATCATAATCATTGACTTTCACCCCTTTTTGACAAACCTACTTATGTGTTCTTAGTTCTTACATTAATTTTTTTTTTTCATTTTTAACGTTTTAATGATAAATTTTGATTACCTACGTTAACATACATGTATGTTCTTTTTAATAAATTCATTTATAAAGACTTTGATATTTTTATTTATTTTATTAAATTTGAAAAATAAAATTATCTCAATTGTAATTTATAAATCTTAAAAATTAAGAAAATATTTCTTACTTTACGTATCTTGAAATGAAAAGGTTTGAAAATTAAGTAGTTTATTAAAATAATTATTGACATAAATTTAAGAAACCTAAAGTTTATTTTTTACCATTAAAAATTCACTCATCAAATTTTTAAATTTTAAAAACAAAGGCCATGCGTAATTTAGCCAAAAGATAAACGATTGAACTTTTCCATAAGCAAAATTGGAGGAATAGATTTTCAGGATTAAAAATTATTTTTATGGTTTTTTCAGATAGAAAAGTTTATTTTAAACAACTGGATGGCGGATGTGTTAGAGGTTTTTGGGAAGGCGTGTGGCATCTACTTACTCAAAACAACGACATCGTATCGCTTTTGGCAGGTTGCGAGGGGCCTTGGCGTGTGCGAACGCGCGTGCTTTGCATTCGCATGGGGAGGGTACATGGTTTCATTTGATGGGGCCCACGTAGGTGAAGGGATGGTACGCGTTGATGTTGTCTTTGTGTGTGGTACCCACTTGCCTGGCCATACGATGTCGTCTGCGGGCCACGTATGTCGGTTGTGCGTGAACAGCACAGGCTTTTTGTTGAGTGGTTGGGAGGGGGGTGGGGACCGCAAGAGAGTATATCAAATATATATTTATATGATTATAAAAAAAAAATTACTTTTGTGTTTAGAATAACAATTTTTTTTAATAATTTTATAAAAATTATCTTTCAATTTTATGTAAAATAAATTGAATTATATAAAATTATGGTTAATATTGAAAATTCTCATGAAATCAATTTAATTTGAGTATCAAAATTTGATGTGTCAATTTTACTCTTTTAATTATTAAACACATGCAACAAAAAAGCAAATAGAGGGGATAATATTGTAATATCACAATCCAATTTGCAAATCCATGTTCTCAATCCACTAATTACTTTATCTAATTACAATTACGTGATTTTTTTTCTTTTGTGTTTATTCTTTATCATGTAATTTTATTTCATATAATTATTTTATTTTTAAATTGTTATAATTTATTAAATTATTTCAAATAATTCTTAAAAAAATATTATTATAAAAGAAATTTAATAATATTTTTATATTTTTATGATAAAAAGAAATTAAGTACTAAATTGAAATATATATTTTTTTATATTTTGCACATATTAAAGTATGCGGTGTTGTTAGTGTGTGTGTATATATATATATATTGGTTGCTAAAAAAAAATTAAAATTGAGGACGAATTGCTTATTCTAGCAATTGGGGGAGGCGAGTGAACACCCGCATATAAGTGGGCTAGCCTAGCCTCAGCTCATGTATTCAGCTACTGCAAATTATTGTGTTTGCTTAGATAAGTTCCGATATTAGTACAACCGGTAAATAGGCCGCTCGGCCCGCCAGTATATGAGTGGGTTTTCATAACGAGTATGGACCACCTATGTCTTCAGTTCTCAACAAGAAAAAACAAACAAAATGGACCACCTATGTCTTTGTGTGACTGAGGTGGGGCGGTCGAGGCCCAACCTCTGTGTTGGGCTTAGGGAGATTATTGCATATTGCATGTGTTTGTGTAATGGACCACCTACGTCTTCGTGCGTCTTTTGTTTTGGTTTCAATTGTTACATTTCATTGAATCTTTATCTATTTATGTTAATTAAAATTATGTTAACAACCCCCTAAACTTTTTCTATCAGCAAGTGTCCCCCAATATTTATAAAAGTTGATATAAACCACTATTGTCATTAGTTTTTCCTTTTTTTATCAAAAAAAAAAAAAAAATATAATTATTTTTACTTGTAACAACTCTAATGACCAATACTTAGCATTACAAAAAGGTAAATTATTCCATTTGGTCAATCATTGCTATACTTATGATTTTTATTTTCTAAAAGATTGATAATTTTAAAATTTGATAGGTAGAACAATAAATGATCTCACGCATATTTATGTGCATGATATGTAATTTTGTTTTCATGAATACAACTTTATTGCATTGTTGAAGCTTAATTGTTTTTGGTAAATGAATTTCTTCATAAAACTATTTTTTCTTTTCATATATATATGTATATTTCATAATTGAAAATTTGTTAAAATTCATTTATTATTTTGAGTTTTTAATTGTTCATTTATAAAAGTCGTCATTGGAAAATTTATTTGAAAACACTATAGCTAATTTATCAAATTTCAATGAAAAATAATTTTGATCACTTTAACAAAGTATTTTAGTAGAAAAATAGATCAACTAAATTGATGAGAATTATTTCCAATGAACTAAGAGACAAAAATAATAATTAATCAATGTTATTGACAAAACTTAAATATGAAGCAAAAAATAAAAAAAAAAGGAAAGAAAGAAACAAGAAATAGAAAATATTGATGAAAAGATGATTGATCAAAACTTATTTGAACTCGAAACATGCATTAGTGGTACATATTCATGAAATAAATTACATATTACTTTTATAAATATGCATTAAGTCTAATATTCTCATTAATCAAATTAAAAAATCACAAAAATCATAATTCTTATACATGTATGTATATATATTTAAATATGCACCTCGCCATAACATGTCAATAATCATAATTCTTATATATAAATATTACTTTGCATTAACAACGACCTAACAAGATCAATAATCTTGGCTTACAGCCACGGGCACCGCGGCCCGCGCGGTGCCTTCCCCCTCAACTAATATATATATATACATATATATACATATATATGTATATATTTGTTATTTTTGTTACTCTCTGAATTAATTAAATGGAACAAGATTGCAGCATATAAAATCAATTCAAACAGTTGCCCAAAACAGAATTGAAAACTAACATAAATACTAAAGAGAGATGTGAGACTTACATTCTTTTGTCCTCTGCCTTGAAGAAAGTCGTTTCACAATAATCAGCAGCATTGTACAGCTGAGAGCTGAAGTCCCTCAGCTCCTGCAAGTTTCCACAGCTGGCCCAAATGAGTGCACTATACGAACAAGTTTTTTTTCTTTTTTTTTTTCAAAGAAAAAAAATATATGAAATAAAAAACATAAAATAAAATATAAAAGAACATTTATACGTAAACCATGTAAATTTATGCACCCACTTGCAAAGATTTATCCAACATTCTTGCATTATCAACCAGAGAAATATTTGAGTTCTCCTGCATTTTTATCTCTTATCCGAATGCTAATTTGTAGAAGTGAAACCAAATTTCTTGAGATTTCACTTCTCCTTCTATCGATATTAATGATCCATGTCTTTTCCTTTTTGGACCATATATATAATATTTGTTTGTGTTTAGAAGTGGGTACTGAATGGAGTCCTGTGATTGGCTTAACCTTTTTCCTGTTGTCTATTAGTATTGAAATGAATATTTGAGGACAAAATTCACAGAGATTCTTTTTGCAGTTAGTGCATTTTGTCACGTTAGAAGAAACAAGACAAAAATAAATATTTTTCAGTTGGCCCGTGATTTTGTGTTCCTCGGGCATTTTGGGCCACGTATCGGGTACCTGACCCGATCTGGTAAAATTCGATAGGGGAAGCTCGATCGGGTTCTTCTCAATTTTGGGTTGGGTACTCGATACCCAATAAAAAGATTTGGTCGCGTTTCGGGTAGAAAAACTCTACCTGAAATACCCGATCGGGTACCCGAAGTTCTTATTAAAAAAAAAAACGTTCGGCACTCTCTTAAACATTCTCTCTTCACCCGAAATTATTTATTTATTTTTATTTTTTTTTTAGAAAACCAATCGGATAGCCGAACCCGAAAATGTCGGGTACCCCGACAATTGGGTACCGATTATTTCGGGTTAGGGTCGAGTAACCAAAAATACTACCCGACAATTCGGGTGCCTTACCTAAACAACCCGAAACCCCAAAACCCGACCTGATGCCCACCCCTTGCACTAGTTAGCAATCCTATTGGTTTTGCGGAAAGATATGCGTTGCCCATTTTTTACTGCTGGAATGGACACGGTTATCTCCATGACCGTGTGTAGACAAAT
The DNA here is from genome assembly GCA_026212405.1 of Petrea volubilis. Lineage (NCBI taxonomy): Eukaryota > Viridiplantae > Streptophyta > Magnoliopsida > Lamiales > Verbenaceae > Petrea > Petrea volubilis. The sequence goes on along the minus strand of CM047885.1, from coordinate 22,366,703 downwards.
AAAATTCACAGCCAATTAAATGCCGACATGTGGCAAATAATATATTAAATATCAATATTATAGTTTCTATTTTTATTTGTGGAATCTACTCAAATTTAATTCCTAAATAAAATAGTTAATTAATTGATATTTTAATATATATATATATATATATATATATATATTTTCTTGGCAAATAAATACAATATCTTGCAAACATATATGCTAGGTATTATAACTTTGGCAATAAATATAATATCTTGCAAACATATATGCTAGGTATTATTATTTTGGCAAATAAAATAATATCTTGCAAACATATAAGCTAGGTATTATTATTTTGGCAAGTAAAATAATATCTTGCAAATGTATAAGCTAGATATTATCATATTTTGGCAATTCAAATCGTATCTTTTCATTAAGGAAATGAATTGCTAGCAAATTTGAGCCGGCCAATCAAATTGCGCCATCTCGTCAAGTAAACATGGCAAGAGACTCTCCCTTACACCTATAAATAGGGATCTTCTCAACAAGCCAAAGACACACACAGAAACATACATTGAAGCATAAGAAGTCTTCAAAGCAAGAGACGCGAAGGAAATCCCGCAATTCTCTCAAGAAGAATCGAAGTGATCAAGACGAAGTTCCCGGCGTTCTTCGCGAAGGTCATCAAATTCAGACGTTTGATCCGCAATCAAGGTGCGAAGCCAGCGAGTCAACGTTTTCTCCAAGTCAAATACACAACGATCAAGGCGAAGTTCCCGGCGTTCTTCGCGAAGGTCATCAAATTCAGGCGTTTGATCCGCAATCAAGGTGCGAAGCCAGCGAGTCAATGTTTTCCCCAAGTCAAATACACAACGATCAAGGCGAAGTTCCCGGCGTTCTTCGCGAAGGTCATCAAATTCAGGCGTTTGATCCGCAATCAAGGTGCGAAGCCAGCGAGTCAACGTTTTCCCCAAGCCAAATACACAACGATCAAGGCGAAGTTCCCGGCGTTCTTCACCAAGATCAACCAAATCAAGGCATTCGATCTGCAGACAAGGTGCTAAGCCAGCAAATCAGCGTTCTTTCCAAATACATATCAAGTCAAGTCAACGGTTTTCACAGCGTTCATCGAAAATCTCGGTGTTTGATTCGTAATCAAGCTACAAAGCCTACGAATCACGTTATTGAAGACCAAATCAAGCTCCAAGAAGATCAAACCACCAAATCCGCTCCGGAAGTATTTGAATTTTCAAATTTCAAATTCGTGAAGGAAGAATCATAGGATCAAATTTAGAGATTGTACCCACTTACTTCAAATAAATTCAATAAATTCAATTTGTACGATTTTTCTTGTCTTTTAATTCAATAGACTCGAAATTTGCATTACACCGTGTAGTTGGTATATGTTTAAGACATCATCTACGTTGAACTTGTATATGTGCATTAGATATTAACTGAGAGAATACATATTATTATGAATATATTATCATTTATTAGTTAAATTTAATGTCGGGACTTTGACCAAAGTCAAAGTAGTTATCCTAGTTTCCCGTACTTTATACTAGTGTTCGTAGAACTTGATCAAACGGGCCGGATCAATCGATTGGAACGGTAATTGGTGTCTTATCCGATCTGAAGCCTGAACTACTCCAAATCGAAACCCACCACTGTTGGTTGACGTATACTACAATTTGTCGTCTTACCACCATCACATACATTTAATTTTGCAACAGTTAAAGTTTGAAGAAATTCAAAGTTGAACCATTCAAAATCTGATTTGAAAACCTTTCACCATGAGTGGCCATTAGGTTTCCTCTCCCCTCTTTTGCTTCACTACAAAAAATAAAAAAAACACGAATTAACCAAGGATTTAGTCCAAAAATTTGTGGCTAAAACATTAGCCACGGACTTAGCCACAAATTTGGTCCATGGCTAAAAGTAGTGTAGCTAATCATTAGCCACGAAAGAACTATGGAAAATCTGTAGCCATTTTCCGTAGTTTAAAATTCAAAAAAGAAAAAAAATACAAAAGTGGCCAAGGACAATCCATTGTTATTAGGCACGGATTTTCCATCACTAATTGTTCGTATGAACTTATATTAGTTATGGATTAGCCGTGGCTAATCCCTGGTTGATTTTTTTTAATTCCAAACAGCCTGCTTTTATTTTTATTGCCGCCTTAAATAGTAAAAACATGTACATCAAAACCAAACATCCAAAAACAACCCATCATCATCTCAAAAACATCAAAAATGCACACAAACAAGTGTTTAGCACCCAAATACTCAACATATAACTAAACTATTCCAAACAAATTACAACAAGTGGTGGCCGTTGCCTAGCTAATTGGGGGTTGGGGGGGGGGGGCAACTGGTTGCACAGGAGGTGGGATGGGGAGGGTAGGGAGCGAGGAGGGGTGGGGGGGGTGGCTATCCCCACCAGTCGGCAGAGAGGGCCGTTGCCCAAGAGAGAGAGAGAGGGGATGAGGGGTAGGGAGGGCTTCCCTTGGTTGGGGAGGAAGAAATTGACAATTTTTTTTCTAAGTATGATATATTGACACACTTAGCTACGAATTAGCCATGTAAAATTAGTGGCTATATTAAAAATTTTAAAAATTCTACGGCTTGATCCGTGGCTAATTTAAATCGGTGGCCACAAATTAACAACATATTTTTTGTGGCTAATTAATTTGTGGCCACCGATTTAAATTAGCCACAGACAATCCGTATCTAATCCGCACAAAAAAAGTCTCAGCCATGGAATATCCATGGCTAAGACTTCAAAAACTTAAAAAAAAAGACAAAAAATTAACCATGTAATATTTGTGGGTAAATTCGCAACGGAAAATCCATGGCTATATCCTTCACTTATGGTGCAACTATACCTTCACTTATAAAATAGAAGTTTTCAACAATTAATCAACTCGATCGGGTAAATTCAATTGTTCAACTCAATTGGGTAAATTTTACATTGGAACTTCACAAATTAGCAATGCCATTACACTTTATTGAATTATTAATTTCAATATAGTCCAAATTATGAAATTAGATCAACTAATTTGAAAACCATGTAACATATATATAATTAATAGCGTTCAAGTGGATTGAACAATACTTTAATATATTACAACTGCTCGATTGTCACATTCTAATAAAATGATATATGTAAACAAATTATTAAATTTAAGATGTGATTTAACTCAATACATTAATCACAATATCGTCAAATAATTGAAACGGTCATTGATCAATTAGCTATTCAATAATCGTATTATTGAATAAGTCAAATTTAAAAAATATATTTGAGTAATAAGAGTAAATTGAATGAGGGCTATTATTTGTTATACACAGTACAATAATAAAATAAATAAATTAACACATTTGGATTCAGAGAGCATATTAAATTTGGCAAAAATAATTTAATTGAACAACATAACTATGGATCATAAGCCAAGGAAAATCCGTTGCTAAATTTTGTATAGTGTGCCTTAGCTATGGATTTTCCATAGCTAAACTCTATTAATTTTTTGTTAGGAATAGCCACGGAATTATTCCGTAGCCATATTTTCCTATTAAAAAAAATGGAACAATAGCTACAGAATTTTTGTAGCTATCTCCGTAGCTAAACTTGAGAAAAAAAAAGGTGCCAATTTTCGCGCCAAGTTTGCCACGAAAATTTTATGGTTAATCTGTGGCTAAGTACTTCCGTGGCAAATTTTTTTTCCGCGGCTATCCATGACTATTAGCCACGAATTAACCATATTTTGTTTTTTTGTGGCTCAAATGCATAGCCAATTAGATGTTCTTTTAGTGTTTCTGAACCATTCAAAACCATTTAATTTTTTTTTATATAATATTATGTAATACATATACATATACGATTATGTGTACTAATGTTTGTCATATTTTTCTACTTATAAAAAGAATCCAACTCTCTCTGACTCTCTAAGTTAGCTACTAGCAGCTTTTTAAGATTAAATAAACTAATTCTTTCAAGTTGCCTAAAAAGAATAAAAGAACAACCATGACTATAAATTGTTTTCACAAAGTATGATTAGCGAAGACATTTGGTATGTCAAATTTATTTTATTATGTCAAACATTGAGTTTGAAAGAAATAATGATTTCTGTTAGCCCCAATGTTTCATATCTAGATTATGACGGTTATTGAAGGAAAATGGAGTAAATATAATGGTTATCGATTGAAATAAAGTTCTTGCATGTAGCTTGAAAAATGAGAAGAGTATTGAAGAAGAAAAAGCAGAACTAGAGCATATTTAAGACATCAACAAATTCATGTGTACTCTCACCCCAAAAAAAAAAAAAAAAGAAAGAAAGAAAGAAAAGCTCATGTATACAAATTGAAAATGCAACTTAACTTTTTCAAAATTTATTGGTTGGAACATGGAAAAATAAGAATAGTATTGAAAAAGAGGAGATAATACATATTTTGATGGCGAAAGAATAGTGTGGATTATGATCATGATTTCTGCAAGCTAAGAAGTGTTCAAATTGAAGAGAAGAGGCTTGTCAAATAGTCATTCTTGAATATACATCCTGGCATTTAAATGGAGAAGTCCAAAACGAATGGTATATTATGGAAAATCCCCAAGCTTTTGGGGTAAATTGCACTTTACCCCCATCGTTTGCTTTTGTATGAGATGACCACATAATCATTTTAAGTTGTTCACTTGCACCCCCTGCCTCCAATTCCGGCAACAACTAGAAGAATATTTCATTATACAAGAGAATAAAATCTACCATATGCTCGTGGCAATCAATATTTGCACTAAAATACGAAGGTAGTGCAACTATCCACATATGCTGAAGGGTGATTTTGTAGTTTTCATTTATCTTGTCTAAAATATACTAATGCATGCACTATTTAAATTAATCATGAAAATCCCATCGATACTTAAAATTGAACTAATATTCACCTTACTCGTCAAATTGAGAATAAAAGATGGTTAAGAACATAAAAAAATTATTGTTTGAAGTGATTACCTGTCACTACAAGAAAAAACAAAAATCTCAGCCTAAATGTTTTTAAAAAAAACTTAAAATTTCATTTTTCAACTGAATTTTCCACCGAAAATTAAAAAATAAATAAAAAATATTTATTTTGGACGGAATTTTCTCTAGAATAAAATATTTATTTTTAAATAATATTTAAAAATTAAAATATTAGTTTTTCAATTTTCGGCTTAATTTTGACAGAAAATTCCACCAAAAATTAAAAAAATATATATTAATTTTTAAATTTTCGATAGAATTTTTTGTTGAAAATTAAAAAATAAATAAACAATCTTCATTTTTCAAATTTCGGTGAAAAATTCCATCAAAAATTTTAAAAAAAATTAAAAAATATTATATAATATTTGTATATATACATATATATAGTACGAGAAATATTTATATTAACCTTATTATTATTATTATTATTATAATTATTGTATGCTGTATGTATAATATTTTTGTACATACATATATGTATATACAATTGGGAAAACATTTATATACCTTATTATTATTATTACTACTACTACTACTACCACCACTACTAACACTACTACTACTACCAATGAACAAATTACTAGAAGAACTTTCCCACATCAGATTCTTGATGGTTTTCGACATAAAAAAGTGGGGCCACATCATATATATGCTCAATATTTTGTTGGGAAACTCAAGAAGTGAAGAGTGGTGAAAAAGATGCAAGTTGTATCATTCAAGAGCTAAAGAGGTCATATTCATCAAAAGAAGAACAAAAGGAAAAAGGGAATGAACAAGAGCTTACTTTGCAAATTAATACCTATATACTGCTTGATCTAAACGTGCAGTATTCAATTTAAGAATAATGAGCTTACCTTTTCTATTCTTATTTATTATTCTAAGAGATTGTTGTTTGTACTATAAGAAACACTTGTTGAATAGAGAGTGTACTCTCTTATTGTTGATTGAAGGGTTTGGATTTGAATGCATTGAAAAAAATCTTGCTTTCAATCTTTTACAAAAAAGATAAAAAAAAATTGTTGTGAGGATTTGACTTCATGGACATGCAAAAAGGTCGGCATTGTTGCTTTCCCTTAGTGGATTTGGAGAAAGTCCAAAGGTAATGAGCCTTGGGTAGTAGATTAGGTCTCACTAACCAAACGACTCTAAATTTGGTGCCTCTTGTTTTGATTTGTTTTGTACATAATGTTTAGTTTCCTGCACCTTAAGTTTATTAGCTTGCATGGATTACATGTATATTTGAATGCTCTTTATCAATAGTTTGACATGTTAAAGTCTCTTTGAATGTATCATACTAATTTTTAAAAGGGTAAATTACTGATAACCCCCCATCATTGAGGATCGATTGTATTTTACCTCCCATCGTTTGAATTAATTGTGCTAAAGTACCACATAGCGTTTTTAAATTGATTATTCGCACCCGCTACCTCCGATTTTAGTTGTATCTAGGAGAATATTACGTCACATGTAAAGGCAAAATCAATTATTTAGTTATGTCAATTAGTATATGCACCGAAATGCAAAGGTGGAGGGGTGAAAGCAATTTGTTTATATACGTTGGGGGTAGCTTTCAATTTTCATTAATCTCACTCAATACATACATTTTCACACACCAATGTGTGCACATGCCAAATTGATCACGAAAACTCAATCTATACCAACAATTGAATTGAAATTTACCTTGCCCATGAAATGTTGAAAAAAGATGATGGAAAAAAAAATTCAAAATTATGATTGAATATTTGTCTTCTAGTAGCCCATTCATCACCAGAAACACACATCATTGCTCCTACTCGGAGCCTGTTTAATCACTTTAACAATATTTTTTTTAATGTTTTTAATCATCTCTTGTTCGTTATTTCATGAGTAGGGTGAATATCAATCCAATTTCGAGTATTGATTGGATTTTTGTGATAAATTTAGAGTGTGCATGCATTAGTATGTGTTTGCACAAATTTCAATAGTTACGCCGAAGTGGCTACCCAGGGTTCGAAGTCACTGAGTCCGATGAGAAAATACTAAATTCGAAGTGGGTTTTTGTGTGTGTGTGTGCAGTCATGTCAGTGTGTAAGAACATACAAATGGAAATCTTTGATGGTTCAAAGTAAAAAGATGTGACGTGCCCAAGAATTATATCCAGAAAATGATTGAGTCGGAGTTGGCAAACACTAACCTTGAGGTTCTACGCGTCTACAACTTAACGTAGGACTCAATAATTTATTACTCTAAGGATTGGCAAGAGTCGAAAAAGCCTGAGTTGAAAAGAAAATGTACTCAGAGACGATAGCTACTCGCCACTTAGACTTTATAGGAATCAACTACAGACACATGCATTAATGACTCGGGCCATATCTATGAGGAAAATGCATTGAGCAATTCCTAAAAACTCTAGCTACAAGTCAGCCACATTGATGACTCCGGCCATATCTATGTGTGGATGTACTCTGAGGATTTGGATAGATTTTAGAGATTTGAACTTGGCGTCCTAGAAAGATGAGTATATGATGCCAATGGCTGACATGATGATAGATGCCATCGCAGGGCATGAGTTTTTAACTCTTGTCGACAGCAATGCAAGATACAATCAAATCTGTGGCCGAAGAGAATATCCCGAAACTGGTATTCTAATGCTTGGGGGGGCACTGTTACTTTTGAATGGAAGGTCATGCCGCTTGGCTTTCAAATGCCGGGTCTATATATCAGAGAGCTAGGAACTACATTTTCCATGACTATATGATTGCCTTTATCAAGATCTATATTGACGATCTCATCATTAAGTCGTCTAGCTTTGCTCAACATTTAGAGCACTTGGTTAAGGCCTTTGAGGGGATGAGGAAATTCCAGTTGAAGTTGAACCCGCTGAAATACATGTTCGGAGTGGCCGCATGCCATTTTCTTAGGTTTTTAGTTCATAAAAAAGGAATCGAAGTGGAGGTAAACAAGGCAAAGGTCATCCTGGCCTGCCCAACCACCTCGAACTAAGAAAGAACTTCAACAGTTTCTTGGAAAAGTCAATTACTTAAAAAGGCTTATTTCGAACCTTGCAGGCAAGACCAAAATTTTCTCACCTTTATTGGAATTAAAGGACCATGGCGACTTCTAATGGTTAGAAGAACATGGGCAAGCATTCGAGAAAATCAAGGGAACTTTAACCTCCCCACCTGTAATAATACCGCCTCGAAAAGGAGAGCCGCTCAACCTTTACATTTCGGCAGCCGATGAGACCTCTGAGGCCTTCCTGGCTCAAGAGGATGAAAATGGTTTCGAAGAAGTTGTATATTATTTGAGCAGGTATTTGAGTGACACGGAACAAAGATACCATTCGATTGAAAAATTGTGTTTAACTCTATACTTTGCATGTATTAAGCTACGGCAGTCCTTGTACCCAGTAAAGGTCGTTGTGATCAGTAGCATCAATGTGATCAAATACATGCTTTCGAGATCAATATTAGGTGGTCGGATAGGCCGTTGGGCTATCTATCTAATGGAGTATCAGTTATAATTTGTTCAATAGAAAGCGGTGAAAGGCCAAGCCATGGCCGATTTCCTCATCGACCACCCCAGTGTCGAGATAAATGACAAAGTGACTCAACAAATCGAAATGCTATTAGTATTTTTGAAGCCATGGGTGCTTTAGTTCGATGGGTCTCGAACATATAAAGCATCTGGGGCTGGCATAGTTGTCACTTCGCCATCAGGAATCAGGACTGGCATGGCGGTCCAATTCGATTTTCTATGTATCAACAATCAGGCTGAATACGAAGCCTGAATCTTTAGATTGAAATTATTACGTGAGTTAGGAGCATCTAGCATCAGCCTAATTGGAGACTCCCAACTCATTTCAGTACAGAAACCCCATCCTTGATAGGTATATCTCCACTGTTAATGCATTGTTGATGGGGTTCGACGAGGTAACATTTTAGTATGTGGCTAGAAAGTCTAACTTTGAAGCTAATGAGTTGGCTCAAATAGCCACTGGAGCATAATTCCCCAAAGACAGTATGGTTGCCAATTATACCATTACATGGTAGGCCTATCCTTCTCACTTTGAAAGAATCAACATTTGTGCCATTGAGAGCACCGTGAGACAATCTGAAGATTGGCGCAAACCAATACTAAGTTTTTTGAAGGATCCCTCCAAGGGAGCACCTTGACAAATCAAGATGAGAGCCATCAAATACGTGGTCATGGGAGATAACTCATTATATCGTCGAAGTCACGATGACATCCTCCTACAGTGTGTCAGATAAGATGAGGCAATGAAAATCAGGATGGAAGTTCATGAAAGAGTACGTGGAGCTTATCAGAGTGGTTACAAAATGGTAAGGCTGATCAAGCGATATGGCTTTTTCTTGCCAAAGATGGTCCAGGATTACTATTGGCTGGCCAAGGGTTGCGAAAAGTGCTAGCTACATGGTTCGATTTAGAGAGTGGCAGTAGAAGAAATGAATATGATAATCAAATCTTGGCTATTTCGATGTTGGGTCATCGACCTAATAGGAGCTATCTTTCCTCCCTCTTCAAAACAGCACAACCATATTATCACCGCCACCGACTATTTCACTAAATGGATGGACGTCGTTCCCCTCAAGCAAACCGATCAGGGAACGGTAGTCAGGTTCATCAAAAAACATCTAGTGCATAGATTTGGAATCCCTAAGACTATCGTGACAGACAAGGGGACCAAGTTCACAGGATCTGAAATTCAAGCCTTTGCTGCAGAATATGGCAACCAACTCACCCATTCCATGCCATATTATGCAAAAGGGAATGGGCAAGCTGAGTCCACTAACAAAACTTTAAAGAACATCATTTTGAAAATGGTGGAAGGGAATCCTAGAGCATGGCATCTATTGCTCTCCAAAGCATTGTGGGCATATCGAACTAGCAAACGTACTAGCACGGGAACTACCCTATTTCAGCTACTCTATGGCCACAATGTGGTTTTGGCTATGGAAATTAATGTGAGATTTGCACGAGTAGCTTGACAAAATGATCTCACCACTGAAGAATACCATTGCAAAATGGTGGATGAACTCAAGGCTATAGAAAACGTTAGACTATAGGTGTCAGACTTTATTGAGGCCCAGAAAAAACAAGTTGCCAGGGCATATGACAGAAAGGTCAAAGCCAAACGATTTCAGATTGACGATCTCATTTGGAAAGTAGTCTTCCCTTTGGAGAAGAAAGATGCTATGTTAGGAAAATGGAGCCCCAACTGGGAAGGCCCCTTTTCGATCCATTCGATAACTAAGGGAAGAGCTTACTTACTAGAAAGTATAGACGGAGATCTACTTAGTGATCCAGTAAATGGAAAATACTTGAAAAAGTATTACCCCACACTATGAAAAACATTGCCCTTAGAATGCCGAAATAATCTAAGTCAAAATGGCCTCTATGGCTAATCGAACTTAGAGACATTGTCTATTTCGAACCAATCATGTTATTGATGCGCTTAAGGGATTTCTTTTCCACATTTAAAATGTTTTTTTGAAGGAATCTTAATGCAAGCAAATCAGATAACTTGATAGATCGAAAGAAAAAGAATGCATGTAAAAATGAGCCAAAGTAAGGCTTAAAATATCCTAAAGCAAAGAAGAAGGGATCTAGAAGGGGAAGCTACCAACGAAATAGGATTCAGGTAATTTATTTTTATTATTATTATTATTATTATTATTATTATTATTATTATTTATCATATTAATGTGGCTCGATTACAAAATGTTATTATGGTGATTGGTGATGTGATAGCCATTGCTTAGTTAAATATTTCTTTCTTCATTCTGTCTGTGCTAAGGAAGAAGAGTAATTTGCCAAATTGTACATGGTGACGTGAATAAAGAAGCCGCCAAACTAATTGTGCAAGGCAGATGAAATTGTATTCAAGTTATAATCAAATCTTGCAATCGATCACAACTTGCGGGGGCATTGTTTGGGCCCAAAAATGAATTTTTTTGAAGTGGGTTGGTTTTGGTCCTTTTCACCATGCCGAAATGAATTAATATAGCCCAAGTCACTTCGACTCATGTGGAACAACCCATTTTAGAGGCCCGGACAGGAATGAAATAGAGGCCCATGGCCTAGTTAGTAGAAAAATAGAAAATAGAAAATAAAATAAATACAACAAAGTCAAGTGTAAATCCCTTACTTTTAGGGGGTTGTTAGATGGAAAATAAAAGATAGGCTAAAAATAGGCATTGTTATACTTACACATGTCTAAAATAAAGACCATGTGATACTGAAATTTGAAATTCAAATAAGGTGGCATAACTACTATGTCCAAGAAACAAGAATGGCCATTCATTTTTAATGGCCAAACTTGAATAAGCTATCCAGCTCCAAAAATAAAGGAGGACGATTCCAGTTTGAAGTCTATAAAAGGGGGTTGGATTCATCATTTGAAAGACATCAACAACATCAATCAACAAACACAACAACAACTCTTTCAATCAAGAAGTCATCACTTTTTTGATTTTTTTACTCTAAATGACAAAGGTTAGCTTTAGTTCAGTAGGTAGAAAATCGTTGTCTGAATGTTTGTTGCCCTGCCTCATTTGGCTCGAAATGGGATCATCAATGCATTCATTTGGTAACGTCACTAGGTCCTAGCCATCAGTCACTCGGATTGAGCCTGGTTCGAGGTGATATATCAATGCGACAGAGTGGTACCCCACATTCACATCGAGCACATGCATGAAGAGAAATGCAGATTGAGTCAATCAATGCTCGTCGGAGTGAACAACCTCTGATTAGATCCACAAGTAGATATGGCCGGAGCCACGACTTGACTGTGGCTAGATGGCTAATAGCCACGGCCAGACCGTGGCTAAACCGCTGTAGTCTTATTTGCCTACTTATTTTACACTAAAATATTGTAAATTATCAATAACAATTATACGTTATTGAATAATTAATAAAATTATAATATAAGTTATGGCAATTGATCAATTATAAACTTTCAAAACCAGATAATTAAATCTTATATATAAACAATTGACAATAAATGTTGAAATGGACTGATTAGGAGTATACTTATATACTTATAGATGTAGTATAATCCAACATAATGTGATATTATAATAAAATGGTAAATTAAATCTAAAGAAATATTTATGAAATTTAAGTTGTATATTAACTTAATAGAACATTATAAGATTGTCAAATAATTGAAACGGTCATTCGTCATTGGAATTGATATTGAAATAAACATTAAAATATATCAATCATCTATGTGAAAAGAATATATATCAGTGAATTATATATCTAATAAATGTTATATATGTACACATATATCTGATAAATATACATCAAATTATATATAAATACACACATATATATTTAAGTATATCTAATCTTATATGTATGTAATATAACGAATCATTTATTATATATATCAATATATATATATATATATAATATTCATATATTAGTTAAGTATAGTAAAAACTAAATATTAAACAAAATGTTAAAGTGGTGTAGTGGTTTAATGCACTAATTTCAACTAAGAGGTCAAGAGTTCAAACCATGCTTGTTGCCAAAAAAAAAAGAAAAAAACTTGGCCACAGATTTTTAGGCCGTGGCTAATCCGTGGCTAAAAATTGGTGCCAAATTTCTCGCCAATTTTAGCCATAAAAAATAGCCACAGATTAGCCGTGGCCAACTCGTGGCTAAGTTTTTTTTGTATTTTTTTTGTAAATCCGTGGCTACTCCATGGCTATTAGCCATGGATTAGCCATGAATTTTTTTTCGTGGCTAAAATCCGTTGCTATATGCAGTTTTTCTAGTAGTGAAAAATCATAATTAAGAACAATTAAAAGTTTATGAAAAATATAAAATAATTCCCATCCACTAGTAGACCGCCCTTTTTCTAATACCCTCCCCCTACCCGCCAGAAATAAAGAAAATCTTAAAAGGGATTTGTTTATTCCACTATCACTGCCGAAAATGCGCCGGAGCACGTGGCACCAATATTGGCGCCTAAATCTTTGGCGGACGCCTAGCAGAAAAGGGCGCTAGAAGATTAGAAAAATAAAAAATAATTTTGAAAATATTATATCTGTCAAAAATTCATCGAAATTTCAGATTTATTTTTATTTTTTAGTTTTGAATAGCACCTCTTTTTAATTAAATTAATTTTAAAATCCTTAAAATAACTTTCATTGTGATTGTTGCTTATAAGGTGAATAAGATCATTGACTCCTTCCAACGTAGGACAAGAGATGGTATCATCATTATACATCCTTTAAGAGACTTGGGTAGAAGTGCGTGGCCATTGTTCCCATAGATTAGGCCATTAATAGACGCCCAAATCCGCCGTCAAACATGGAGGTAGGACCCTATGAAGTATTTATTCACACAAAATTTCGAGTCTGTAAATTACAAATTACAAGTCAAGAGAAATATGTGATAAATATTTGAAAAGAATGTAATTTTAGTGGAAAATAATCCCTAAAAGATTAATACCCTAATTCTTATCTCCGAATTTGATTTGTCACTCTAATAACGCAATTTGTAGGCTGAGTAGCTTGATTATTAATCAAACGCCGAAAATTCCGATGAACACCTTGAAGAATGCTGTGAACACCGTGGACTTGACTTGAATATAGCTTGGGGAACAAAATGCTGATTCGCCAATTTAGCACCTTGATTGCAGATCAAATGCCTTATTTTGATGACCTCCGCAAAGAACGCCTTGAACGTCGCTTTAATCACTGTGGATTTGATTTAGGAGAAATGCCAAAACACGGGGGTAACACCTTGATTGCGGATTGAACGCCTTGATTTGATGACTTTCGCAAAGAACACTGAGAATGTCGCCTTTGATCTTTACGAATCTTCTTGAGCTTGCCTTGAGAGAACTTCGAGATCCTCTTAGCTTCTCTTGCTCTTGAAAACTTCTTGATCTCTTTTGCACCCCAAATGACCCCCTTTTATAGGCGTTTATGCAGGGTCTTCAGATTGTTAGCAACTTCATTGGTATTTATCTCTTTAATATAAATTATTTTTAAAGAGAAAAATATTATTTACGTGTTATGATTTGATTGGTCCACGTGATCAAATGCGTCACTTGTCACTATTTGATTGGTTTTGGACTTTCGGATTGCAAGACTTGATTTAATTGGTCGTGACACTTCATATTTGACACTTGGCGGTTTTTTATTTGCTTGTAAAATAAATATTAAAAATATTAATTAAAATTAGCTATTTAATATTTGAACTAAATTTAGAGAATTCCAAAATATGAAATAGAAAATTTAATTAATATTTAATATTTTAATTTACACTTACAAATTTTTGATTTGACAAAATTTAATTGTCAAGAAATACCCCCTACTTCAAAGTTCGGTGAAGAACATGCCGAATATTTATGTGAGAGAGGCGGGATTTGAAGTACTGTTTTTTTTTTTAAGATAAATCAAGTGGTCTTGAATTTATTTTGGGCTTAAGAAATAACTATGGATTTCTTAAAAAGTTAAGCCTGCTAATATTCTTGCACCTAGTGTGGTTTGAACTCTTGACCTTCTCCGTGAGTGCTTGAGCACCTCCAAAATTCAATTTCATTTAATAATGCATTAATAAGTAAGTTATGAATTCTACTAGGACTCTCTCTTCCATCAAAAACTGTGAGCCGGACTCCCAATTCTAATTAGAATAGATGACTTCGGCAAGCATCTATAAAAGCACAACTAGTCCTCGATTAATTTCATCTATACGGCATCTTTACAGCAGCAAATTGAGAGGATTGGTTTGGAGAACCGGTGAGGTGCTATTGCCAACAAATCTATTGTCCTTTTTTTTTGTTCTTCTTTATCTTATGCATCTCTCTTGTTTTGATAAAATTCCTCCATGATGTACACGAACCACCAACCCTCTACTAGTATTTTTCTTTCTTGTGATTCCTTCTGCTGTTTTTTTTTAAACTCTTCTTTTTTTTGGTAGGTGGTTAACAATTTGAGAGGACAATACGCATTCAGCCAAAACATACATGTAAGATTATGTCCCTATTTCATTCTTCAAGAAGATAGTTGTGATCATACATATATCCCTCATCCCCACGCATTCTAGGACCTGACTTCTTTTCTTCTTCCTTTTTTTTTTTAAGTTTGCAGCCTGCCTGAGTCGTCATCACAAAGTTCTTGCAGAATCTCTGTTTTCTTCGAGTTTGCAGGATGCGACTTGCATTTATTTTGAGTTTCCAACTAAAAATATTTTTTTTTCTAAGAGAGCAATTTAAAACTTAATGATAACGCATATATTGTTTGTCCTTTTGTCTTGGAGCAAGTTCCACCATGGTGTATTTCAGAGATACTTTGTCGGTTTCAAGAATAAAACACTTGATGATTTTTGATGATGAAAACAAGCCCATGGAGAAAGGTACATTCTTGGCGGCCCATGCCCCCCCTATTCACCGATACAGAAGGAGCGGCCGAGATTGACAAACCCATTGCACTCGGAGGATTGGTCCCGAGAAGTTACTTTGAACAAGACATCCGAGGTGTGGATTTTGCAAGCAACTCATAATAAGTAAGCAGACGAGCCAAGCTTCTCACCAACGTTCGGTCGGTCAAGTGGGGGGATACTATTCAACTCACCGGTGAATTCGAGTATGTCAGAGGCTATTGGGAGTGGACAAAGGACATCATCAGCTAGTATGAATAAAAGTTGGTGGCGATACAACACGGTGCATGCTTCTTTGTTTACGTACGGCCACAACCCAAAGATCATCAAGGCATTTTACGAGGCATGGTGTCCATCTACCAACACTCTTTTGACTATCTTCGGAAAGTTGTCAATATCGTTGTGGGATTTGTGCACCTTGGTGGGCCTTCCAGTGACGGGACTTCTACACAACGAGGTGATTTCTAGCGCCATGGAGATAAATGGAGTTGACGACAGTTGGAGGAGATTTATTCCTCATTATTGCAAGTACTTGTTTCATACCTTCCACCTACTGCAACGGATCGCCAATAGAGGTTGATAAGTCCGTAATTCTACGTGATTTTTATGGTTATTTTGACGGACTTATCATGTATTTTTGTTCATTTGAACTTCTTTATGCCTAAATTCGAGATAAATAGTATTTTGTAGGTAAAATGGCAAAAATACCATCAAGGAGACGAAAAAGTGGAATCAAGAGTTGGGTACCTATGCAAGATATTTTGGGTACCAACCCAATTTCAGAGATTTTGAGAGATTTTGAGAAGAAATGAATCTGTAAATTTGGGTACGTACCCAGGAATTTCGGGTAAGTACCCAAATTCAGTCAGTGAAGTGTTGAATGAATCTGTAAATTTGGGTACGTACCCAAAATATTTCGGGTACGTACCCAAAATCCGCGGCAGAAAATTTTCAGTTTTCCTAGTGCGATTAGGACTCTAATTTTGGAAGGTGTCTCTAGGGTTTTTCCACCCTTTTTAAGTCCAGAAAGAGGGAGGCGGCTACTGTTCACGTTTTTCCTTAGGTTTTAGAGTTTAGAACTTTGTTTTTCTTATTTTTTTTTTTTATCTTTGGGGGATTTTGTGGAGAACGGAAGAAGGAGACAACAAGAACGAAGGGAAGAATAACCGTACGAGGGAGTTCTACACCTGAAAATTCCAGCAATTAAGTTCCCTTTTTCTCTTTTCATGAGTTCTCTTTTATATTTTGTTATTATGTTCAATTACATTATGAACTAATTTCAATTAAGTGTAAGGATGGTGTAATTCATTGTTTATTTGCTATTCTATGAAAATCCTACGAGTTTGAATTGGTTTTCATATATTTTTCTTGTTGTGCGATTCTTGTGTAATGGTTTAATACGAGGTTAGGGTTTGATCACCCCTAATTATCGAATTTGGGAATCGTGATGAGGTCGAGAGACGATTCACGATATTAGCTCTAATTAGACAAGATCAATGGGGTTAAAGTTGCACGAGAGTAAATTTAACTTTTATTGAGCCTTAAGGCAGTATTTAAAAATTCATACAAATACTTCGAAAGTTGGGATTAATTGAATGAGAATTGGTTAGTCTTAGGCTTAGAGGAATTGTATGAGTTAATTCCGCAATGCTCGAGAGAGATTGTGGATATATTCGTTCCTAGGCTTCACACAACCACGAAACCACTCTACTTAGGGATTGGATTAGAATAGCAAATTACGTGAATGAAACCACCTTACACTTGCTTTTATCGCTTTGATTATTTGGTACTATTGTTATTCGTGAGTCGTTTTATTAAGAAAATTAGGATTTATTTAGAAAATCACAACCACTATTCAATTTGTTCAATTTAGATAAGCAACATAAGTCAATTTCACGGGCCAAATCACAATCCCTGTGGATTCGACACTCTACTCACTATTTATTACTTGTACGACTGCGTGCACTTGTGCAAAAGTCACAACAGAGGTCAATATTCTCCAGTCACCATCGGCAATTGAGTGAGCTTTTCGTACAAGAAGGACGTGAAGCATTGCCAACCACCACCACGGAGAGAGAAGAAGTCAGCCTATTTGAAGCTAACTTATAATTTTCCTGACAACTTTGGTGCTCATGAAGGATGGTCCATGGCAGAAAAAGAGTTAATCTCGAAGCTTGGCATCACGGCGAGTTTGAAGGAAGACGTATATTTGGCGGCACACTTGGCTTGTTGGCTTTGCACCTTCACCTTTCCAGTTGATGATGTCAACTTGATACATCCAAGCGCCTCCAAGATTGCAAGTATTCTGTTGAGTGAACGAATAGCTAGACTTTTCACCCCGTCCGGGCAAGAATGTGCGAGATTATTGAAGAAAGTAAAGAGACCATTCCAACTGCAGAGAAGATTTTCTGATCATGAGGCATGGCCTAATTCTTTACCACAAAGTTGCAAGGAGACTATGCTTTGGAGATTTAGCTCCAGCAGGCTCAAAGACTCAGTGTGCGTACCACGTAGATTTATAGAACTTCAAATGCAATTGGCTCAGAGGCTTGGTGATTGTGGCTTGTGGATTTTTAGTATTAACAATGTAATCGGCTTGAAGACTTGGTGACTGCATTTTGGAGATTTAACGCCGCATTCGACTTCAAGGCTTGGTGATTGTGTCTTGGAGATTTGTAGATTTGATCATGCAAGTCAGCTCAGAAGCTTATTAACTGCAACTAGAGACTAGTAGAACTTAGAAGAACACATGAGGAGTGCAGTCGCCTGAAGGCTTGAAGACTGTATTTTGGAGATTTGTGGATTCGATCGTTTAGCCGACTCAAAAGCTTGTGGACCACATCTGAAGATTTATGGATTTAATCGCGCAGCCAGCTCAAAGCTTGTTGACCACAGCTAGAGTTTGTGGAACTTGGATTACAATCGGCTCAGAGGCTTGGTGATTGTATTTTAGAGATTTGTGGTTTTGACGTAGTAGTCGGCTCAAAAGCCTATTGACCACATCCTGAGATTTATGGACTTGGAAGGATGCTTATGAAAATGCTTGACGATTCCCTTTATTCAAACTTGGTGAAGTAATAGCTGCACAGACAAATGATTTTATCTAAAGATCATAACTGGACTTAGAATTTATCCAAGTTGCCTACGTACTCAATGAAGGGATCAAGTCATAACATAGTTCAAAAAATTGAGATGATTTTGAAGGGGGATCATACATAGTTTATACTCATGTGGGCTAGGAGTATCTATTGTTTAGCCACCCTGGACTAGGTGGAGTATTTTTATGTTTAGCCATATGTAATACCTTCGGTGGAGTTGTTAGCAGTTTAACTACATGCATTACCATTGGTGCGTACTATACACAATTAATACTCATGCGGGTCAGGAGTGTGATGCAGTTTAGGCTAGTGTGTCAGGAGCAATCGTTTTTGAGTTTGCAGACCTTTTATACTCGTGTTAAAGAGTGGAACTTGATTTTGTAGACAATTTATATTCATGTCAAAGGGTATACTTGAATTTGACTTTAATAGTTTATACTCGTGTTAAGGAGTACATTTGAGTTTCACTTTAATAGGTTATACTCGTATTAAGAAGTACACTTGACTGACTTTGATTTTTTTTTTCTTTCAAAAGACAGTTTATGCTCATATCAATGAGCATTTGCAGCCTGAAGATAAAGATTACTTGCCCCCTGCCTCTTCTTGGGGGGACACAACCATTCCATAATCCTCAGGAACTCCTGTCCTTTGAAATATAAGACTCCATCTCAATATTCCATTTGCTTCGATAATTGGGATAAGTACTGGCCTCCACTCGAACCTTGTCAGCTGTACAAAATCATCTTTACTAAATTTTTTGAGTTCATTCATAATTTGATGATGAGGCCTTGTTCTTGGCATCTCCACAGTACTTGCATAACAAGAGTTAACAGTGACTTCGACTTCGTTGGCATCGGGCATTTTTGGTAGTACAAGAAGAAAAAGAATTTTGGCCTCCTACTTTACCAAAGGTAGTATACACTATTTCAATTTTTGGATGAAAACCCTTATTAGTGAAGAGGTTAGCTAAAGGTAGGAGGCCCCGCTTGCAACTACTTAACGATTTCTTTAATCCAACATATTGAGCTTTGGAGCTTTTCACCGACTCATGGTGCTTGCGCTTAATTGGAGTTGGATTTCTTGACCATATCAGATGAATTTGGTTGACTCGTTGCATTTGTTTCCTTTGGCGCGTCACCAAAATCCACTCACTGCCATTATCAATTTTAGTAGAAAGCTTTGTCCTTGATTTGGTGTTTACATCAGCATACACATTTTTAACCAAAGTGGGGTCAAAACTCCCAAATTGAATTATCGTCGATGCCCCTATAGGTGCTGACGACAAAACAACCTTTTTCTTGATTTTAGAGATATCCTCTCCACTTGCAATAGCTGTGACACTAGTAGTATTTGCATCCGCACCATCTTCACTACCAAGGATTATTTTTTCATCCTTTGCTAGTGCTATGATTTTGTGTTTAACCACAAAATATTTTTCTATCGAGTGACTAATGACTCGATGATATTTACAGTACCTTGGATTATTCACCCTTCCACTTTCCTCCAAGCGGTTTGGCTTTAGTAACTCAATCAATTTATTAGCCAACAATTCCTCGAAATTATAAGAAACATCGGAGTCTGGGAATGGGAACTCCTTTTCTTGCATCTCTTTTAGCGTAAGATGACGTTTTTCATAGATAACTTGCTGACTCCTGACCTTTTTGGCACCTTTCTTATTATTGGTCGAAATTTTGACGTGAGTCGCCTTGACGAGCATAGACTATTTGGTAGAGGGCTCAATTACATCTCTTTTTTCCTTTCTTGAGTCTCTTGTGGGGAAATTGGCTTCGGGATTGGCAATACTAAGTTCCATATCATGGGTGCGGGTAGCTATTTCTTCAAAGTTGCGAGGCTTGATTCTTTAGAGAATTTATAGAAGCCCCCAGTGTATTCCTTGAATGCATATTTCCACTGCAAAAGTCTCTGAGAGTTTATCTTTGCAATTTAGGCTTAGCACACACCATCGGTTAATATAATCCACGACAAGTTCATCTTTCCACTTGCTCGCATTAGTTAGCTCAATCATGCTAAGAATTCGACGGGTGCTATGGAAACAATATTGAAATTCTCTTTCCATGTGGTTCCAACTATTAATGGACTCGGATTCCAAGTCAACATACTAGTTGAAAGCATTTCCTTTAAGCAAATGTACAAATTGCTTTACCAAATGGTCACCATATGGGCACGTTTCTACAAAATGAGTGACGTGTTGCTTTGGATTGCCATTTCCATTGAACTGCTGAAATTTTGGTGGTTGATAGCCAATTGGCAACCTCAGCGAGTTGATGTGTCTGGTGTAGGGTTTTGAGTACGTCGGGTAATGTTGTGCATGGACATCATACTGAGCCTTTATAGTATTAGTAATCATATCCTGCAGTTGTTGCACAGACAACATGGAGATGGAAATGGTGGAATGCTCAGGCCTTGGCATGTGTTGGTGCTTTTGAAATGCCTCATAAGTTTGCCTCTTATTTGCTGCTTGAACTTGAGAAAGCATATGCGTGTGGCTTGACTCTCCAACATCTGAATGCTCTAACTTGTCCATAAGTTGAGTAATTTGGAAGTCCTCGTCTTCTATCGTCTTTTGAAGATCTGCTATCGCCTGTGCCATCTAGGCATGTCACGACCCGAAAAAATACCCTTTCATTTTATTGAAATATGTTGGACCGAAACGCGCAACGGTGAATATTTTTATTGCAAATATATAATAATATAGAAATTTAGTACAATATAGTGAAATCGTAGTTGCACAAAAGTTGCTATACAAGTGAAAATAATAACTTTAGCTAAATAAAAGCTTTGTAATGCCCTCCCGGTGCCTTCCTCCTGATGGGTTAGAATGTTTTTGCCTAAAAAATGTGTTCATAACACATGTCAACACAACTGTTGAGTAGAAATTTTACTTAATCACATAAGGTGAAGGTGTGTGTTTAGGTGAACATAATCACATAATTTCATATAAAGATCACGATTTTATGTTTTAGGAGAGCATATACTTGACATAATAAGGCATGGACATAAACTAGAGCATATAAATTACACTTAAGGAGTATTTTAAACATGAATGCAAGCATAAACAACTAGACTTAGGAATCAAGCAAAATTCCAACCTTTTCAAATGTTTTTAGGGATAAAAAAGGGCATATAAAGGGTTATATGGAAGACTAATAGGTATATATGGATGAAAATAGAAGGCTTTGTGTATATATATATGTGGGTGGAAGATAGACTATAAAAAGGAAGTGTTTTGGGTGTTGAGAGTAGAAGTAGAGTGGGGGTGTGTTTTTAGGCGGGATTTTGGATGACAATGGGGTTGGAGTTTAGGTCTATTTATAGAGGAGGAAGAGAAGAAATAACTAATATTATAACAAAATAAATAGATAACCAATCATTCTATATGATTATTTACATGTACACATTACTATATTAATAACCTAGTATACATATATATATATTTAAGTATGTGGACATGTAGGTGTATATGTAGATATATATATCACCACTAGTCTATATATGTGGATATGTGTGTGGATATGTAGATGTAGAAATCACCACTAGGTGATATACGAATGTGTGTGTGTATATGTAGATAGATAAATCACCACTAGTTTATATATGGCCATATGTGTGTGCATGTAGATATATAAATTACCCCTAATATATATATGGATGTGTGTGTGTACATGTAGATAGATAAATCACCAAGTATATATATGTATTGGAGGGGATATTCTTGCAAAACAATTGAAAATATACTAAAAATCTAGACTTTATATTTTTCATTTAATTAAAATCCGAAAATTAGGTTTATAAATAATTAAAATTCAAAAATTATGTTTATAAATAATTAAAATTTGAAAGTTATACATATAAAGTCAGAAAATTTATTGTTGTATTTATAAAATTCGAAAATAAAATAAATGCAAGCCTAAAATATGTATCTAAATAAATTTTCCAAAAAATAATAATCACAATTGAAAATTAATATTTTAAGGTTTAAGTTATAAAGTAATTTTAAAGAATAAAATTTGAAAATCATAAAAATTTCAGGAATCAAAAGATTTTATATCAAATATTTTGCATGAAACATAATATATAATAAATTCTAAAATACTAGGAAGTACCGGGGCATTACAAGGCAAGTTGCTCATCGACAGTTGAGGCTTCATCCAAGTGGAGTGTTTTGGTGGTAGTTGGGCTTGGAGGATTGGAATCATCATAAGAGTCGGACTCAACGACCTTAGCTTTGGTAGAGGATTCATTGACAACATCCTAAGCAGATTTGTTAGTGGCATCCTTTTTGCCCAAAGTAGTGTTATTCTTCTTGGGAGCCATTGAACTTGCTAAAAGAGTAACTTGACATGTTTGTAAGGAGAAAAGAGAAGAAGGGTAGGTTTGGTCCACTAGGCGTTCCAGAAATTTGTTCACACAAAGTTTTGAGTCTGTAAATTACAAAATACAAGTCAAGAGAAACATGTGACACATAGTTGAAAAGAATATGATTTTAGTGGAAAATAATCCCTAAAAGATTAATCCCTAGATTCTTATCTTCGAATTTGATTTGTCACTTTAACAACGCAATTCGTAGGCTGAGTAGCTTGATTATGAATCAAACACCAAAAATTTCGATGAACACCTTGAAGAACGCTGCGAACACCATGGACTTGACTTGAATATAACTTGGGGAAAAAACACCAATTCGCGAATTTAGCACCTTGATTGCTGATCAAATGCTTTATTTTGATGATCTTCACGAAGAATGCCTTGAACATCGCTTTAATCACCGTGGATTTGATTTAGGAGAAAAACCAAAATGCGGGGCCAACACCTTGATTGCGAATTGGATGCTTTGATTTGATGACTTTCGCGAAGAACACTGGGAATGTCGCCTTTGATCTTCACGAATCTTTTTAAGCTCTCATTGAGAGAACTTCAGGATCTTCTTGGCTTCTCTTGCTCTTGAAACTTCTTGATCTCTTTTGTGCCCCCAAATGACCCCCTTTGATAGGCGTTTTGTAGGGTTTTCGGATTGCTAGCAACTTGTTTGGTATTTATCTCTTTAATGTAAATTATTTTTAAATAGAAAAATACTATTTCCGTGTCATAATTTGATTAGTCCACATGACCAAATACGCCACTTGTCACTATTTGAATGGTTTTGGGCTTTTGGGTTGTAAGACTTCATTTAATTGGTCGTGACACTTCATATTTAACACTTGGCTGCTTCTAATGCCTATAAAATAAATATTAAAAATATTAATTAAAATTAGCTATTTAACATTGGAATTAAATTTACAGAATTTCAAAATATGAAATAGAAAATTTAATTAATATTTCATATTTTAATTTACACTTATCAATTTTTGATTTGATGAAATTTAATCGCCAACAATATTGTTGCACATTTGAATGTGGTTGAAATTTGTCTTTTGATGAGAAGACAACTCACAACATGAGAGGGGAAAGCTTGCTTAAATAATGGGTACCTTTCGAATGTAGGATAAAAGATGGTATCATCAAAACTGTTGCTGATGATATCTCAAGTTTTTACATCAAAAAACATATATTAACCTATATATGTATAACGAGTTATATTCAATTATTTTCTCAAAATTAACATATCCTGCAACAAGATGAGCTTTTCAAAGAATTTCGACCAAACAACTTATCGTAAAAAGACTCATCCCATCAATCGTAGACATTACACTTTTGTCTTACATTCAAACATATGATCAAAAATCACTTTCATTTCATAAAACAACCTCAACAAAAATCATATATATGAAATGAAAACACAAAAAATTACAACCTAAAACTTTCTTTACAAAACTAAAATGAAGATTAGTCAACATACAACCTAAATTTTCTGAAAGGTTCTAGACTGTTGAAGGTACACACTCTCTACTCTTCAACTTGCCATTTCTCTACTAATCATTGGCTATACTGGTCTTGTTGGACTTCTCAAACTAAAGTCAATCTTGTCTATGTACAAATACTTCTTAATGGTACTATTAGCAGTAGCTTTTACTGGGACAGTTTCCTCTTCCTGCTTAACACTAGGCTCCAACTTACCGGCAGTATCATTCTTGTTGGCTACCGTCTGGGATGGCTCAACATTCCAGCCCATGAAATCAGAAAGTGTCATTGAAGTTGGTGTCTCTGCAGTCGAACTCAACTTCTCTGCTTCTTCTTGTTGATTCAACTTCTCTGTTTCTTCTTCGGCTGTCTGAGAGGTACTTAATCTTGGAAAAGTTGTAGGATCGGTGGCCGGTGGTGGCCATTTAGCCACTACGAGTGATGGATCTCGAGCGAGGTTATCGGCATATAGGACGTCCTCTATTCGGGACATCACTGTGTTGGCCAAGCTTTCGAGTACCCTTGAATAGCTCTCTAGGACTGACAGACCTACATCCTAAAGGATCAAAATGAAACAAATATATGGTAAGTTAAAACAATTATATGTGTAGAAATAATTATAAAACAGTGATACTCTTCCATTTTAACTATGGCCAGTTTTACACCGTGAGCC
Organism: Petrea volubilis; assembly: GCA_026212405.1. Classification (NCBI taxonomy): domain Eukaryota; kingdom Viridiplantae; phylum Streptophyta; class Magnoliopsida; order Lamiales; family Verbenaceae; genus Petrea; species Petrea volubilis. The sequence continues at coordinate 22,341,703 of CM047885.1, read as the reverse complement.
TCATTCATGTGTCAAACGGCTTACATTGTGCCACATCATTAATTCACTTAAAAAAAGAATATCAACATAGAGAATATAAAATAATCCGAACTAATGGGTCTGTGTATGGGACCATATCACAAGAATACAACATATTCTCATACTGTAGCTTTTTCCGGCAGAATAAGATGTACGTATAGTTTAGATGGTAAAATATTCTGCTAATGGAAAGTGTTAATAGTAAAGTCTCATGGGATGTAACCTCACAGCCGTAATAGAATCACAATGGAATATCCTATTGAAAGAGGTGATAGATGTCAACATGTAAAAATGTGTGTGCTAAAGTGTCAAAAGATAGTTTATGTGAGAGATTAAAAATGAACAAGTTTATGTGAGAAAGATTAAAAATGAACAAGATCATAGTCTGATTACAAAAGTGTTTTTTTCTTTTTTTTTAATGAAAAAAAAGAAGAGAAAAATGTCAAGATTGCTTTTTCTGCTTCGTACTTTATTGTACTGAATTTTGGTTATGTCGAGTGAGGATTGAGGAAGTCCTGGGAATTGATGTTTTAACAAGAGTAAAATTGTCTCTGCTCTTTCTTCGAAAAGCTGTCTCATTTCAGAGCTCACAGCTAAACCCCATGCAGCAGCCTTACCATCCTTTTGGTTCATCTTCCTTTTCCAAATTACAATAGATGCCTCAATTCTATTTTTGAGGTCAAGAACGCTGTGCTCCGATGACAAGTCCATTGTTGAAAGGAATTGTTGAGGATCGAAGAATTCATCAGTAATGTTTCTATAGATCAATTCGCCCAGGCTCGCTTTACCATTCTACAAAAGCGCAAACACAAAAATAATGTCAATATTGTTTGGAAGAAATTAATGGATAATTACACCAACACCCTCTTAAGATGTGGTGTTAATACACTCAAACCCTTTGAGGATTGCATAAATACAGAAACCGCCCCTATTCTCAACTTTTATCTTACAGTTACACCCCTCTTGAATTTCACATATTACAGCAGCCACTATTCTGTCAATTTTTATCTCATAGTTAAACCCCCTAAAAATTGATAGCAAGGGCAATTTCTTTAGTTATGCAAATCTCAAGGGGTTTTAAATGTATTTGCGCCAAACCATAGGGATTGTAGGTGTAATTATCCTTTTAATGTCATCAATAACATAATCTTGCAAAAGTCCTTTTTCTCTTCACACCCTGGGAAGGGCTTCAATGTAGCTTTCTGGTATGTCCATATCCGAGAGTATTTGAGCATTTATTGCCATGGATGCTTTCAAGACTTGATTTACAGACTCCTTTTGCTTTTGCAAAAACTGGCGTGACTCTTCTGACAATCCGTTCGGTGGAACCTTAACCGTAGGTAACCACCATTTGTCACTCCTTTGTGCCCCTTTTTCGGACTCATCAGCATCTTTCGACACATAATGAAATTCATGTTGGCCCGCGAAATTATCCAGGATGCCCTATTTTATGCGAGTTGTATTAGACATTGCTATTGAACAAATTAATAATCTCACTAGGATGCGATGTAGGATATTCTTACAATGAGCATTGCATCAAGCTTGCGTAAGGCTGGAATGTTCATCAAAAGGTCTGTTCTTTGTTGTGTCACCATTATCTATCAAACAAAAAAAGAAAGAATTATTTCAGCTTCTCATGTAATATGCTTTGGTAAATTAAAATGACACCCCGTATAATATACCAAAATTACCGACTGCCCCTCGATATTTTATAACCACAATGACCTCCCCTCAAGTGTCACCATTCAACATATTCCCCGTTTAGTTAGGGAAAAAATTAGTCAAGCAGCCCCAAACATCCAAGAGCAAAATCATCTTTCACAATGTTGGTACTTTTATTATTTTTTAGTTATTTTTATTCGAGTGTCAATAAGGCCATTGTATACTTTCAATTTGAATTTTGAAATTATGCAAACACAGAGGGGAAGTCATTGTAATTATGAAAGATTGAGGTTGTGAGTTGGTGCTCTCGATATTCTGGAAGGGGTGTCAATTTAACTAATCTTAATTTGTTGCGAGCCAAAAGTATATCAGAGTGAGAGTGTGACTTTACCTCCATGTTTGTTCCATCTTTTGCTGTTTGTTGAGAAGCAACGAATTCGACTATGTAATCTGTAACTGATAGAAGCCAACCAACTTCCCTTTTCCACCTCGCTTTCCTCTCCGGGGACATTGGCTCTAACTTCCTTTGTTCCCCAAAAACCGAAGCTACAAAAATTTGATCCGAACAGAAAATTATCTATTGTTAAACAATGTACACTATTTGGATCCTCGTTTGCAAATTTTCATTATTGTTACCAGCAAGATTGGTAATGGCATTCGACAGGGCCAAAGCCGAAGAAACACCTTTCCCACCGCCGGACATGTCCTCTCCCAACAACAGCTTAGCGAATCTTTCTTTCATCATATCCATTTCTAAACCGGCACACAAAAAAAAAAGGAAAAAAAAAGCTTTTATACGAGTAATATAACTAAAAAGCAGGTGGGTAACTTCATTTCACGCCCCGTGAAATATAATGCAAAAACCCACACCGGACTAAATTGAAGGGGCACTGCAACCCCACTAAACTATTTGAAATCAAGTTTAAACCCTAGGTGAGATATCTCAATTTTAATGATAATATTGAAAAGATTAATGTACATTTCATTCATGATCTTCACCTGAAACATTCTTCTTCTTGGTTGATTTTTTTGGTGTTGTGCCACCATCATTCAATGGAGAAGAGGGGCATTTATCCAAATCATTAGCTATTTGTTGATCATCCGATGATTTAGTGGTATTTTCATCGTCCTGACTTGTCACTTTCATCTTCTCGTCGATGTCCTCTCCTCCGCTTTCTTGACGATCAGCCTCGAACATCTTTTGTTCTTCGTCAGCCATCGTTGCGAAATCGAAGTAAGAGAGGAAACACTAGACAACATTTGATTGTTCAAGATCCAAAGCTTCTTTTTGTTCAAACAAAAGCGGAAATTGCACAAGGAGAAACCCTTCTTCGAGGTTAAAAAAAAAAAAAAAAAATTGAAATTAGATGGAATAGTTTTTTGTGTAAGTTTTACTTGTCGAGAAGTGTATTGGAAAGTGGTACAAAGGGAAGGAAAGAGAAGAAATAGGCAAAAAGCCCGGGAAAGCATAAATGGTCAACAAACTGGCTTTTTTTATTGTTTTTGTACATAGATATAATACATGCATTACTTCGTTGGCTCTCACTTTCTCTCTCAAGATTTCTCTCGCTAATTTTTGTCATAATTATGTACTCCACAAATCATGGATGGTCATTAGTAGGACTGACAAATATCTTCTAGCAAAGTGATACAAATCTCGGTACGCTAGATTGCCCGATTCTATCTTTAGGTAAAAAGGAAAGTTACAGTGTGTTGACCACAGTTTGAATATTTAAATCTTGAATGGATTAATGGAAAGGTGGAGAATTTGAATTATAATTGACTTTTTAGGAGAGTGCAAATTAATTGTACGAATAGAAACAAATAAATATGAATAAGATGAATAGACATACAAAAAGATGATCAATAATTTTCATTCATTCATTCTTTTTTTGTCTTATTGCTATTTATTTATTTATTTATTTGTCTTGGTGAGACAATATATACACAAATGAAAAAATTTTAAAAAATGTTTCCATAATTATCAAATAGAATATATCCTAGGGAGAAACCAAAATAGCTCAAAAGAAATTCACATAATCAATGTTTTTTCAGTCCAAATTGTACAACACTAAAGGTTACTCTAAATTCATTCAATGAATTCATACACCAAATTCATTCAATGAATTCATACACCGTTAAACCCTTAAAACTATTTCAACGAGTTCCAAAATCATCAAAATTAGACTTCATAATCAATATTTTGATTAATATCACTTATCATTCCTAAAATTTAATATTAGGATCACTTTACTCTTACATTTTAATCCTTTATGTCTTAAATAAGCAACATTTTAATTATATTAATGAATTTTCCAATCAAAATTCACAGGAAAACACTCCCATAGAAGGTATTTTTGTCATGTTTGTTAGAAATTGTTTCAAAAAAAATAAGTTGGTTGGTAAAAATTAACGAACAATTACCTTCAAGTAAGTGTTCTTTGGTGAAATTTGGTCCAAAAAATCAATTGGAAGCACCAAAGTCTTACTGACCCATAACATAAAGGATAAAAATATGATGATTTAAATTTCAAAAATAAATTAATTTTAACTTTTGACCCCAAAACCATCGGTGATATTTTTTCATCAAACTAATTCAAGCTAAATAACTTAGCACTCAAAGACGTCAAATTAGTTGGGTTGGTCCGGCGAGGTCTACATAGAACAATGTACTATACACTAAAAGAAAAGGGGTAAATTGACGACAATATAACAAGTGATAATGAAAGAATTGCAATTAATTATATATATTTAGTAACAACAAAATTATGTCGTCACAAAATATAGTTTGCACAATGTCAATGGTAATAAGATTGTGCACGATTGAAAATTAGTGTCATACTTTTGGTAACAACTTAGTGACAATGAAATCTTGTCACAAAATTCTAATGATAATTTTTTTTTGTGATAAAGTTATCACTATAGATGTGTCATTAATTGTTAATTGTAACAATTGAAACATTAATTCTTATTACAATTCAATGATATTGTGACACATAAAAGTCGTCACTAAAAAAACTTAATTAGTGACAATATAGAAGGTATTGTCACTTAATACAATTATTAGTGAAAAGTTTTATATTATAATTTTTATATCACCACAATTACTTTTTCTTGCAATTGTATAACTTGTTTAACGCATCTTTGAGTTTTTATCATCTCAAGGTCAGCTATTTAGTGTTCAGTTTTATTTACGTTTCCATGTAAAGTTTGGTTCAATGTTGATTATATATATGATTTCGAAAAGATTAGGTATTGTAACCAAAAAAAAGAAAAGGTTAGGTATTTATATTTTTAATTTTTTAATTTTATATATTTATCTATGTAGTTAAATATGTGTATAATTCGAACTTTGTTGATCTTCCAATATCAATGATTTTATTGACATATATTTTTTAAATCTTTGTTGATCTTCCAATATCAATAGCCTATTCCATGTTTTTTTTTTTTTTGTTCGGTTATATGAATCAACATGTGCCACACCTTTATTTATTTTTTCTTTTTTCTCTATTTTTTGGTTGCTTTTTTTTCTCCTACCATCATTGCTCAATTATATATAAAGATTGCGGTGATTTTGACCAATTATTATTTTAATTCAATTGGTGGAATGAACATGATATCGTTCATTGTATTCGTATTTATACTATCCATTTTCTATTTTTCTCCTTGTATCTTATCAACTCTTATTCTGAAATCAAATTTGAATTTACAATTGCTTTCTCAATTTAATAGTATTCTACTTTTTGTTATTAATCTCATTCTTTTTTGCTTCACTTATTTGACAATCAAGCAAAGTATGCATATATATATATATATATATATATATCAAATCAAAAGGGTCCACTTATGAGCTTACAATTTAGTATGGGTTATTAGTTTATTTCTTTATTATTCCACATTGATATGTTTAAGTTTTCTTTATAATCATTCTTTTTCTTGACTCGGCAATGTCCAGGCAAAAGTTTTCCAACTATTATATATGATTGTCATGATTGTAGGAGGTGCACTAATATTTTTAAAATTTCGCACTTTCCATCTATTTTAAACCATCAATCTTATACTCCACTCGTTTAATGAATTTTTATATTTACTGCAAGTATGTTTTGATTCTTAAGTTTCATATATAATCTTCTTATGGCTCCTATATTAATTATATAGCAATATTAAATAAAATGACATATGGTTTGCTGTTTTTTCATATTTCAATTAAATAATAAATTTTAATATGACAAAATATTATATATATATTTTTGGTCATTTTACTTTATTATATTTTTATCTTTTCTCTTTCAATTCTACACTAAATCTTTTTAATTCTTTTATTACAACATAGGTGCACTTAACAACAAATAACTTGTTTCAAAGTTATTCTCACAAATATTTGGGATAGCTAAAAATAACATAATAACAAAGGAAATAGATAAATATAAAATACCCAACCCACATTTCAAAAAAGACTTGAGGTCCTGCAGGCTGCAAAACAAAAAAAAAATACAGATCAATAGCCCTTAAAAAGGTTATAAAGCTATTGGCTTCCTTTGATTCAGTCTACTACCATGTAATCCACATTTTAATCCATTAGTTAAATCAAATTTGATTCAATGGAGTAGTTTGTAATGAAATCCCACAATCTATGAAGACACATATTGAACACATGGTTTTAAGCAATATTCAATTGGGGGGGCGGGGGGGTGTGGAATAATGGAAAGGTTTTGTTTGTGGAAGGGATTATTCCTTTATTTAATTTTATGTCCATATTTGTCCCTTAGAAATTACGAACTCTGAAATTCTTATGATCCAACAAATAAATGAAGGGCAAAATTGTGAACTCCTAAGCAGTGCAATCCAATGGCATGAATCAAAATTACAGTAGAGTATATATTATATACCTACCAACTTTTTAGCATGACATACCAAATAAGGAGTCCACCTCTAAAAATATGGCCCAATACTACAAAGCACAATTGTGTGAACTGCATCCAATCCACATAATCAAAGAATGCCATTGACTATTGTTTTTCCAAGTCTTATATAGTAGCAGTTGGTTCCAAATTCCAATGCACATTCATGGGGACATTAAGCTAAAAGAAATGCCTCCATTCTTTCCCTAATTGGTAAAGACAATCCAACCTATAATCCTCCATTTGAATCAGTGGATTCGCACAATGACATTAAATACTTGTCTCCATGGTCAATGGACACAACTTAAGCTTTTTTGCCTGACCCGACCCAAAATTCGCATTACACAAGCCGAATTTTAGGGAACCAGACACTCCAAGTCCCCTTGCTCTTTTCAATTTCTTCAAATCCGACAGCCCAGTGTTGGGAAATAGTGCTTTTATAGGGCGTGATTAGGCAATGGCATTAGGTCGAAGCGAGAGTTGGACTCTTTATCTTTAAAGAAAAAATTGCCCCGCACTGGTGCTTACAGTTTTTGGCAATTGTCTCCCAAGATACAATGACCGCTTTCTTGAAGTATTACTCCAAACATCAAGAAACATCGAACTATAAAGGTGTTTTGAACTTATTTGATGTTTTCCAAACGCTATGAAATATTTGGGAGTGCAATGCAGAGATAAGAAAGTATTTCGGATGAGAATGGAATGAAATGACAAGTACAGGGGAGCTATTTATAACTATAGAAAAGTTGTGGTTGTTGGGGTTAACATGCTACAACTGTTGGGTTTGCACTGGTTCGGTTTGAACCAAACTGCCACTGCACCGATTCGGACTTAGCTGAACCGCTTGGCACCCTTTTACACCAGCCCGAGTACTGTTCGCCTCGTCCAGGTTGTTGAGTAGTGCTTGAGTGCGTGCTCTGGCTTTGTCCTATGTGTCACATTGGTTCAAGCCAATTTGGTTCAACCCATCTCCAATTTTAAACCTAATAGCTTTCGTCCGCTGATCGGAGTATAGGTAGAAAACAACTATTTATTCGAACAAATGGGGCGTGTAGCTTCGGTGTTGACCCACCACTCTCTTGGGTTATCGATCAGGTTTGCCTCAAAGACCACTACTGAGAGGTTCAACTTAGACATGTCGATGGGCACACTTGTCTTTTCAGTAATGTTGGTCGCGTCCTTTTTCCCTTTGCCTTTCCTCGGAGCCTTGCAATCCTTTGCCATGTAGTTTAGCTTGCCGCAGTTAAAGCAAACCCCTTTGAATTTCTTGGCATTGTTTTTCTTTTGACCTCCGTTAGGACGCTTCCTCTTTTTCCTAGCGTTTGGCTCCGCTAGGTTTACTTTTGCCTCCATTTTGCAGCTTGCTAGATTTGAGGTCAAACTGTCGATTGTCCTCTTCAATCCGAAGTCAAACAATCAGATCCTCGTGTCCCATCTCCTTCCTCTTGTGCTTTAGGTAGTTCTTGAAGTATTTCCAAGTTGGAGGAAGCTTTTCTATCATCGCAGCTACTTAGAAAGACTCACTTAGCTGCATTCCCTCAACATGAAAATCATACAGTATTATTTGCAGCTCCTGTACTTGACTCATAACAGTCTTGGAGTCCACCATTTTGAAGTCAAGAAACTTGCCGACACTACAGGAAAAAAAGGCAAATTCCGGGGGAAAAATCCGGTGGAGATCCGGAGAAAAACCGGCGGAATCGTGTTTACCAAAAAAAATGGCCCCGGAACGGCATTTTATGCCGGATTACTGTTGACCGTCAACGCCGGTCGCCCACCGGACCGCCGCCCACCCCGCCATCGCCAGTCCCCGCCACTGCCTGATCGCCGCTGGAATAGTAACTCCCAAAATGTGCAAATGTTTGTAATTGAGGGAATTCGAACTCGTGACCTCAAAGTTGGATGACCAACCCTTCACTACCAAGCTATTGCTGGAGGTTGTGTTCTATTTTGTTTTGTTTTGTTTTATATTTATTATATATTTGTTTGATTATTCTTATTTTAACATTCTTTCTTTCAATTTTAAAAAACAAAATAAATGTATTATAAATAATTAAAAAATAGTATCAGTAACAATAGATAAAAATATATATAGTATTGATATTATATAAACACATGTATTATATATACTATATAAACATATGTATATCAATAAATATATTATAAATAATTAAAAGATAGTTTAAGTAACAATAGATAAAATATAGTATTGATACTATATAAACACATGTATTATATATACTATATAAACATATGTATATCAAAAAATATTCGTCTGATTCTTATAAATAGTTTTGTCTACTAATAGTATTGATAATATATAAACTTATATATTATATATACTACATAAACACATATATATACACTATATAGACATATGTATACCTATAAGTATATTATATACATAATTAAAAGATAGTATAAATAATAATAGTTAAAAGATAGTATTGATACTATACAAATATATATTATGTATACTATATAAACATATATATACAATATAAACATATGTATACCTATAAATATATTATACGTAATTAAAAGAAAGTATAAATAATAATAGTTAATAGTATTGATACTATATAAGTATATATATATATATTCTATATACTATACGAACATATACTATATAAACATATGTATATATTCTTTTAATTTGTTAAAAGAAAAAATATTGAATGAACAATCACAATTTTTAAGGAAACAAAATAGTAGAAGTAATATTAACATCATTTATATTGAAATTATATATATTTCCCCAAAGAGTGTTTTTAAAAAAAAAAATTGCTCTGGCAGAATATTCTGCCGGAGATCCCCTGGTATTTTCCGGGGGAAATTTTCCGCCGGAATTCTGGTGGAATATTCGGGCGGAATTCTGGTGGAATATTCCCCCGGTTTGCTCTCAAAAAACTCAAATAAATTTTGCTCTTGTATAAACTCGAACTTGGGACCTCTTGGATACAAATCTAATACATTGCCATTGAGCTACTTCCAAACTTGTTTATTGTTTTGCCTAAATATATAGTAATATTAAGTGTTTAATTTAAAAAAAAATGGGGGAAATATTTCCCGAGATTTCCCCCATTTTTAATTAAAAAAATTCAAAAAAAATCGGGGGAAATTTCCCCTGATTTCCCCTGTTTTTTAATTAAAAAAAATTCAAAAAACAAATCGGAGAAAATTTTTCCCCGGATTTTCCCCGATTTTTGATTTAAAAAATTCAAAAAAAATCGGGGAAAATTTTCCCCCGAATTTCCCCTGATTTTTAATTAAAAAATTAGAAAAACAAAATCGGGGGAAATGATCCCCCGAATTTCCCCCGATTTTTAATTAAAAAAATTAAAACAAATTCAGGGGAAATTCCACCGAAATTCCCCCGGTTTGACTTTGACAGAATATTCCTCCAGAATAATTTCGCTAGAATTCGGCGTTTTTTCTGTAGTGCGACTATGAATTTCTTCAAGCCATCATCCTCAATCTTGTACTTCTTTTCCAAGGATTCCTATAGCTCATAAGTTGTTTTCAGCAAACTGTATACATGGTACAACATATTGTCCAGCATATTCAGTACATAGTTTTGGCATAGGAAGTCACCTTGTATTTTGTTAAGAATGTGATTGGCCGAAAGAATGGCTTCCTCCCAAAAATTCTGGCGTAGCCCTGAACTTATCAACACAGCATTCATCATCTCTTTAAGAGTACAATTCTTGTGTTTTGCAATGCCGTTAGATTGTGATGAATATGGAGTTGTAGTTTAATGAATGATGCCATGTTCAAAGCAAAACTCATCAAATGGAGCTCCGTATTCTCCATCTCTATCACTAAGAATTATTTTATTTCGTTTGCTAAGTTGATTTTCCGCCTCACTCTTATAATATTTAAGTGCCTCTAGGGCTTCTTCACTTTGGCTTCTTAGCAAAAATACACAACAGAACCTTGTGCATTCATCTATAAAAGTAGTGTAATACTTCTTTCGACCTCTAGTTTGCACAAAATTTAAATCACAGTTATCAATATGGATCAATCCTAGAGGTTCGATAGTTCTATGAACTGAGTTAAAGGTGCTTTGGCTAATTTTGCCTCTACGCAAATTTCACTCCTTTTATTCGAATCAATATTAAATGAAGGCAATAATTCCCAACTTATAAGTTTTTTTAAAGTGTTAAAATTAACATGTCATAATCAAACATGCCATAAATTTGAACACTCAAACAAGCAAGTAGAAACAGTTACTTTATTATCAAAGTTGCGTAGTAGAGTCATTACATTCATTTTGAATAGCCCATTAGATAAATAACCTTTTTCTATGAATATGTCATACTTTTTAACACAACTTTGTCTGATTCAAACCCTAGCCTAAACCCTGCTTTTACAAGTAATGAACCAGAAGCTAGATTTTTCCTAATATCTAGAACATGTATTACATAAACTAGGCTTAGCTCCTTGCCAGAGGTTATTTTTAGAACCACTTTGCCCAAACTGGCGTTAGGGGAAGTGGTTGAGTTGCCCATGAATAGCTTGCGTCCACTGATTGGAGTATAGGTAGAAAACATCTCTTGATCTGAACAAATGTGGCGCGTAGCTCCAATGTTGATCCATCACTCTCTCGATTAACGATCAGGTTTGCCTTGAAGACCACCGCCGAGAGGTTCAACTAAGACATGTCAATCGGCACACTTTTTTCTTTAGTTATGTTGGCCTAGTCTTTTTGCCCTTTGCCTTTCTTTGGGGCCTTGCAAACCTTTGCTATATGGTTTGGCTTGCCGTAGTTAAAACAACCCCCTTTGAATTTCTTGACATTGTTTTTCTTTTGACCTCCATTAGGATGCTTCCTCTTTTTGCTAGCGTTTGGCTCTACCAGATTTACTTTTGCCTCCATTGGTAGCTTGCTGGATTTGAGGTCAAATTTTTAGTTGTCCTCTTCAATACGAATTCGAACGATTAGGTCCTGAAGCCCCATCTCCTTTCGCTTGTGCTTCAGGTAGTTCTTGAAGTCTTTCCGCACTAGTGGAAGCTTTTCTATCATCGCAGTTGCATGGAAAGACTCACTCAATTACATGCTCTCAGTATGAATATCATGCAGTATTGTCTGCAGCACCTGGACTCGACTCATAACAGTCTTGGAGTCCACCATTTTGAAGTCAAGAAACTTGCCAACTATAAATTTCTTTAAGCCAGCATCCTCAGTCTTGTACTTTTTTTCCAAGGACTCCCAAAACACCTTGGTCATTTTCAATAAACTGTATACTCCATACAACATATTGTCCAGCAAATTTAGTATATAGTTTCGACAAAGGAAGTCACCTTGACTCCATGCATCATACGCAACCCTTTTCTTGGTGCTTTATTCATCTTCAGATAATGTAGGCGCGTCTTCTAACAAGAACCTTGCTAGGCTGGATGTTGTGAGGTAAAACATATTTTGCTGCCACCTCTTAAAGTCGGTCCTAAAAAATTTCTTCAATTTTTCTACGTGAGCAGGGGTAGGTGAAACAACAACAGAGGTTAACGCCTTAGCAAAATCACAATAATTTTGTCTTTGTAGGACGTGATTAGGCTATGGTATTAGGTCGAGGCAAGAGTTGGACTCTTTGTCTTTAAGACGAAATTGCCCCACATTTGTGCTTACGGGTTTTGAAATCGTCTCCTAAGATAAAATGACCGCTTTCTTGAAGTAGTAGCACTCCGAACTTCAAGAAACAAGGAACTATAAAGGTGTTTTGAACTCACTTGATGTTTACTAAACACTATGAAATATTTGGGAGTGAAATGCAGAGATAATAAAGTATTTTCAGATAAGAATGGAATGAAAATGACAAGTACAGGGAGGCTATTTATAATTGTAGAAATGTTGTGGCTATTGGGGTTAATAGGCTGCAACTTTTGGGTTCACACTGGTTTGGCAGTGCTTGGGTTTGCGCTTTGGCTCGGTCCAGTGCACCACACTGGTTCAAGCCAATTTAGTTTGACCCATCTCCAATTTTGACCCAATTTTAAACCCAATTTCAATTCAGACAGTGTCCAAAAAGAATACACTTTGATTGAGCTCGAGCCTGGACCGGAGCCAAGCTGAAGACTGGCCCAACCTGCCACTCTATAGGGAGCGGAGCCGGCCAGCCGGAAGAAGGCAGCACACGCGCGCGTCGGTTCGGTTCAAGCATACTAACACGTAAGTCCTCTCAGCCACTTAAATACAAGACATTCTTGTATTATTTTTTCAATGTGGTATACCCTACAAAATACTTCATTTTTAGCTGTCCACCTGTCACATCCTAATTTTTATATGTGAATTGTGTGACATTCTAATTTTTATACACGAAATAGATATAATATCGATTATAAATATACGTATACATGTAAAACCGGTCACAATATACAAATATATGTATAAATTCGATTTTTTAATCCTAAAATATATAATTTCACAATTATTAATAAATATATATAATTGTAGGCTATTTTATTTGTTATATATGTTAGGACACTTGTCCATATGATGTGTTAGAAGAGATTCAGGGCACATGTTATTATACACATGTTATCTTTATAAGTTGTAGGAAATATTATGAAGCCACCTTGCGACACTTGTTCTTATGAAGTTAAGATAAGGTGATCTCCAAGAAAAGGAAGACATGTGTAGAGACACTAAAGTATTTATATTTATTTATATTTTCTACAAATTTTTCTTATATACGAATATTAATCATAAATATAAAGATTGTGTTGCGTAGAAGAATTTAAATATGTTTATTTAGATATTTTTATATTTTTGAAAATATTATGTGGGATAATTACGTATTTAAAAATATTTAATTTATGTTAATAAATATCTATAACTGAAAAATTTTAAAGATAATTTAAAGTATTAGATTAATATATTAGTGGTACCTATATGGTAAAGGTTGATGGATTGAATTGGTGTTTGAACAGAAGGGATAAAAGTAGTTGGGTTTTGCTCTACCCTGGTTCAAACCTTCACACACTTAAAATTTAATTAGTTTTTCAATTTTCGTTCTATAATGTCATGTCATATATCCCAAAAATTGGTGCTGCATTGGAGCAAGTCATCTTTCCGGCAAGATTATGGTGCTCCAGCAAAATTTATATTCAAAGTGTCCTTATTTTTTGACATGTATTTAATGTGCTACCCCTCTAATTTAATGTGCCAAAATTGAAAAGATGTCAGCTTATTGTATCAAAAAAAGTATTTTTTTTCATATAATAATAATAATAATAATAATAATAATAATATACCAAATTGAAGTAAAAATATATGAATTTCATATTTTCTATTGTTATGATCCTTTTACAGAATATCATTTTCTTGTATGTTCAAAAAATAATAATATAATAATCGTAATCTTTTCTTAATCTCAAGCCAAGCTTCTATTTTCGTTTTGGTTTCTTGAGCAGTCAAACTTATTTTTCAACACAATTGTTTAAGATTTGAATTTTTTTTTCAAAATTTATATTTTATTACTTCGAATCAAGTTTTGTTTTCAAATTATTCACGTACTAAATACAAATTCTCAATATATTTATTAATGAATTGCGTTAAAAAGAGGCTAGGGTTGTACATATACAGCAACAGCTCAAATCAAAAGTTATGTTGTGTTAACATGCATGAAACAATGGTAAATTTTGATCTATTTATGAAAAAAAATAAAACATTTTCAAAATATTTCATATTCTTTATTTTTCCTTTGTCTTTTATATTTTATTCATTAAACAGTCATAGTACCATATGTTTGTAAGGGACTAATCTGCTATTTTTTTCAAAGTCGATCATATTGATTTTGTTTTTAATGAATAATAGAAATTAATTTGGGAGTATCTAGATCAAGCTACAATAAATTCAATTTCCAGACCAACAAAAATAATAATAATAATAATAATAATAATAATAATAATAATAATAATAATACTTATAAAATTAATTCAATTGAAATTTTGGGTTGAGAGATGAAAGTAAAGCATAGAGGAGAGACAGGGATGATTTTACAATCAAAATGAAAACTTAGGAATGAAAACGAATTTTACCCATATAAACTTCAAACAAATTAAGAAGTACACAATAAGAAGTATATCCGAATTAATTATAGATATCATGATACGCTATGCAAAAAAAAGGAAAAAAATAAAGAAAAGAAGAAAGAAGAATTTGTAAACCTCAATAAATCATTTCTTTCAAATACATATTTGGGCCAAATGAATTCTTCCTTTTAGAACAAATTTTCTAAAAGCATGGCCAAGCCTTCCTGAAACTCGTTGAAACCGTCTTCTATAAATTTCGTTGTGACATATGGAATAGAATCATCGGAACCTTACGCAATTTTCTCTCTTTCCATTAATGCTGATTATAATCAGTCTATTGCGTTGCCTCTTTCAAACACACTTGTTTTGATTCCCTAAAATATGCCCCGATCATGTAAACAAGAGATTTCATCACACCATACGACATTCTTGAACACAAACAGAAAGTAACTGCTTCTGGGCCAAGCTGTCTTGATTCAAGACTTTAATCACCACAAAAAAGGCACGTATCGTGCAAATCTTTGGCAGAAGGCATGTTTATTTGTTTCTAAAAGTTATTGAAAAGCATCCATCGACACATAATGAGGTTGTTCAAGGAAAAACCCTCGTAAGCAGCATCACATACAACTTTTAGAGGTAAATTATAAAATTTGGAAGGTTAATTAAACCCTTCTTTTATAAGTTTTCAATTTCTTAAGAGGGCTATAAAGAATCCATCTTAACTCATTTTTAAGGACTAATTTACCTTGCCACCAAAACAACTAACATTTTTCTTAGCAACGATTGAGTCTGACACATTTTTTGATAAGCGAGAAGATGATGCCTGCAACGCCCTCCGAATCGGATGCCACAAGCATCGGGCCACCGTCATCCTCTCCCAAGGCCTACTACGTGCAGAGCCCGTCTCGCGACTCGCACGATGAGACGGATAAGTGCTCTTCTTCCAACAGCCGCAGTCCTTTCGACTCGCCGTCTTACAATCCCAGCAGGCCCTCCATGGCGTCGTCCTCATCCACCGCCGCCAGCCGTATTTCCGGGAATCGGCGGAGGTGGAATAAGCACTACTGCAATGTTGTGGCGGAGGAGGGTGCTTATGATGGTGATGATGAGTATAATTATTACTATGGGGATAGAACCTGGTCAAAGTGTTTGGCTCTTGTCTTGGCTTTGGGTGTGCTCTTTTCTGGGATTTTTTTGCTCATTTGGGGTTCTACCAGGCCTTACAAACCTCATGTCACGGTCAAGGTAGGTATCTTTCAAAATATATGTGTACATATATGATATATATGTATATACCCAAAATTGCAGAATTTATGATTTTAGTCTGATTCGGAATTTTTGTCTATATTTTTTTTTTTTTTGTCAAATTATGATTTTCGTCTGATATGTTAAGGAGTTTGCATTTTTATTTCGAAGTTGCCAGAATCCTGCCAATTGTATGGATGTGGGAAGAAAAATTTCCAAAAATGTAGCTAGGTGGTACAACGGTATCAACACTGTGAGTTCATCAGCACAACTGATCGGGTTCCGAAAATTTGGTCTAAAATCGTAACATATATATATCTTGAAAATTGAAAACTTCCTCCCGTATACATTAACGACGTTCAAAGAATTTACATTTTTAGTCTGAAACTCCTCTGAATGTGGCCAAACTGGGTTTATGTGCGATAAAATTTTCCATGTGGCCAGTGAATGCTAAGGTGCCAACACATTCCCATTCGGACTAAAATTATGACTCGACAATAAAAAGCAACAAGACAAAATACAGATTGGGTTGATTTATGGGACAAATTTTGCATTTTTTTCCTATATATAATTTGGATCTAACTTGACGGAATCAATATTAATCCGAGAATGAGGGAGTAGTTGTATCACGTAAAAAAAGATATCAATCTTGAGAATGGTAGTATTATATACCACATATATAATTAGTTGATAGTGGTGAAATCAGATTTGGATTAAAAATCCCTTCTCCCGAAAAAAAAAAAAAAACAAAATTCCCTCTTCTTGTAATTTGTTTTGTTTTTTTCGATGGTCCCCTCTTGTAGTTTATTGGATTGTTTTGGTTTTTTTTTGGCAAAATTATAATTTCAGACCAGTATGTTGCACACTTTTTTATTTTAGGACTTTAACTTTTGACGTTTTAATTTTAGGACTAGAATTTAATCATACATTGCACATTTAAGACAATTTACCTTGAATTGCGAGATTTGGCAGGAAAAGTGATGTATTTGGCTGGAATGTGTAATTGGCGGTACTAAATACATCACTTTTCCAATCAAATCTCACAATTCGAGGTAATTGTCATAAATGTGCAAGGTATGGTTAAATTTTAATTCTAAAATTAACACGTCAAAAGTTAAAATGCTGAAATAAAAAAGTGTGCAATATACGATCTTAAAGTTACAATTTTCCCTGTTTTTTCGATGGTCCCCACTTGTAATTTATTGGATATTACACATCTAATCTGAAACCTTAGATTACACTTTTCCTATTATTGGTGATTCAGTATAAGGTAAATAAATATTTGGTGATAATTATTGTGTGATCCTGTAATGATTGTAGAGTTTAAGGGTTCACAATCTCTATTTTGGGGCTGGCTCGGACAACACCGGTGTTCCAACCAAGTTGATCTCAGTGAATTGTTCAGCGAGTTTGGAGATTCACAATCCTGCAAGATTGTTTGGGATTCATGTCACCTCCCATACTGCTCAACTCCTCTACTCACAAATCACTGTTGCAACCGGTCAGGTAAAACAATTCTAAAGTCCAAAAAAAAAATGTTAATTTAGTTAAGTTTCGAGATTTTAATTCTCATTTTCTATTTTTAATTATTTGAGATTGATTTTTGTTTTTTTTTTTTTTGTATTCGTGTGTTCATATTTTGTGAAGAATAAAAGTCGGATAGGATGCCTACGGTAGATATAATTAAAATTTTTTAACTAGATCAAATAAATTATGTTGGACAAAAATAATATATGTTTAATTTTATTTAAGTAAGAAATAATTATGATTATAAGCCCCATTACTTTGGTAACATACATGGAAAAAAAGTATTACTCAGTTAATTAGTAGATTTTAATCATTTTTTATATTGATAAAATGCCAGATGAGAACATTCAAAAGCGACATGGGAAAATATTATTTTTCGTCCCATAAATTTAACTTTTTTTAATTTTGATACCACTATTTGTATTCGTATCATATTTCATCCTACAATTTTTATTTTTTTATTAATAAACATCCACGAAATTTTTAATAAAAAGAGGCACGAAAAAGTCACGAGCGCATTAAATTTGGAAGGGACTGTGTCATGCATTTCTTCTTTGACAACTCAAACAAAGTTTGCGAATTAATTAACTTTAAGAAAGAACGAAATTTAATATAAAATGTAAAACTGGTATGGACATTGAATATGACCTAATTTATGGAACAAAATTTGAATTTTCCCAAAATTGATTATTATATAGATATGAAAACAAAAAATAGATGGGGATAATTGTCATTTTCGTTTGTTATGTTTTGAGGGTGTATGTTTTTTTCCCATTAAGTATTCACTTTACAATTTTTGATCCTAGGTGTTTTGAAAATATTGCAATTTCAGTTCGATTTCATCGGAATCCATTGGAATTCGCTAATGTGGCATAAAAAATATTGTAATTTCAGTCCGATTTCACTGGAATCCATCAGAATTTGCTGACATGGCGTCACAATTTTATGCGCACACGTCAGTGAATTCTGATGGATTCTGGTGAAATCAGATTGAAATTACAATATTTTGAAGGGCGAATTACACTGACACCCCTAAGGTTGGACTAATTTATGAAAAAGCCCCTGTTGTTTCAAAAATTACCAAAAACATCCCGAGGTTATACCCATACTACAACTAGCACCTAATTACACTGACCACCTCTGAGGTTAAGCTAATTTATGAGAAACCCCCTCTAGTTTCAAAAATTACCAAAATCCCCCTAAAGTTATACTCATATTACAATGTGTAACGACCCCGATATTCCTTTATATTTTATTAAATATAAATAGTAATTTTTTTTTACATAAAACATATACAAAATACAAGAGTTATAATTTTCACAAAATACAAAAGTAACTTTATTAAGTAAAAAGCTTCAAAACACCCATGGTTTCCATTGCGTCCCTCAAATGCCTCCGCTCATTTCTGTCTAAAAAGTATTGGAAAAGAGGAGTCAACGCGACGGTTGAGTAGAAATATCACATAATTACCTAAGGTGCTTTTGTGTGTTATTTGCACATTAGTTACACACATAACACGTATTTCACACTTTCTACCTTTTGTCACCTGACAATGACCCCTATAACTACCCGGGCCGAAATAACAACCAGCACATTTTTCCCGCCAGCTTTATCCTCCAATGGTCGTATCCCGGGCATACACCTAGTTTTGTCTTACGACCCTCTCTCTTGAGTAGATCCCTCCGTCTACCCAAGGGGGGATTAGGAGATGGAAGGGGTGTGAACTCTCCCAGCTACTCAATAGTATGTCCCGGTGGAACACCCCCCAAACCATTCCAGCAGATATGGGCCCATTCACACAATTCAAGTTTCACACATAGCACATAATTTATGGAAGACATGCTTCCATGTTCATACAAAGTTGAGTGTTTGTCACTAAAACATATTTTGATAAAGCTTCGTTTACAAAATTACATATCGATGTTTATAAAACTCACTTTAAAATAATAAAATATTACCATAAATTTAAACATACGTTTACTCATGTAAATCACGATCACCTACAACAACTTATAGAAATAAGAATCACATATTCACAACTTTGTACATATGCTCACGTAATTAAAATAATAATCACATAATTATTCATATAATGATCACATAATGAACATAGAGATTTTACTACTAGAAAAATAATAAGATTAGAACTTTTCCTACACTACTTAGGGAGAATATATAAAAGGCTACTAATGTGTGTATATATATTTATCAATGGAGGGATAAGTGTATATAAATATATATGTAGAAAGGATATATGTATATATGTAGGTGTTCAAAGATGTAAGAAGAAAGTGGGGTTTTGAAAGGAGTTTGTAGATGTAAGAGTGTGTATATATATGTAGAAAGGTTAATATGTCTATATATATGTTTAGAAAGAGGGGTAATTATATATATAGGTATATGGGAAGGTTTACCAATGATATAGTGTGATACATATTTTGGAAATGCAAGATTTTATGGGTGTGGAGGTTGTAGGCGGGATTTAGAGTGTGTTTTTGTGTGATGAAAACTACCTAGTATATATATATATATATGTGCATGTGGACATATGTGTGTATATGTAGATATATATATCACCAAGTGTATATATGTGGACATGTGTGTGTATAGGTAGATATACATATCACCAAGTATATATATGTGGAACATATGTGTGTATAGGTAGATATACATATCACCAAGTAATATGTGGACATGTGTGCGTATATGTAGATATAGATATTACCAAGTATATATATGTGGACATGTGTGTGTATAGGTAGAAGTAGAAATCACCACTAGTCTATATATGTGGATGTGTGTGTGGAGATGTAGATATAGAAATCACCACTAGGTGATATATGGATGTGTGTGTGTATAAGTAGATATATAATTCACCACTAGTTTGTATATGAATATGTGTGTGTACATGTAAATATATAAATCACCACTAATAAATGTATGGATGTGTGTGTGGATATGTAGATATAGAATTTACCACTAATATATGTATTAGAGGAGATATTCTTGCAAAACAATTATAAATATACTAAAAATCTAGACTTTATATTTATCATTTAATTAAAATCCGAAAATTAGGTTTATAAATAATTAAAATTGGAAAATTATACATTTAAAATCATAAAATATATTGTTGTATTTATAAGATTCGAAAATTGTATAATTTCTTTATAAAATTCGAAAATAAAATAAATGCAAGCCTAAAATATGTATTTAAATAATTTTTTCAAAAAATAACAATCACCATTCAAAATTAAAACTACAAGGTCTAAGTTATAAAGTAATATTAAAATAATAATTTTACTCTTAATAAAATTCGGAAATCATAATAAAATTTTCAGGAATTAATATTTTGCATTTTTCAAGTGCTAAGAAAACAAATGATGGAATAATCACATTTTAAAAAATGCATGTAGTATAACGCACGTTTATTCACAAATCACATATATCCACACAATAATTATCACATAATGGAAATAAATCCTAAGTAAAATATTAATAATAACAATAGGAGTTACCGGGTCGTCGCACAACGAGCATCTATTCTTAGGTTGATTTATTTCAAGCCGGGAATGTAAAGTTGATAGGTATGCCCTGAGGTGAATTTTGTTATATATTGTCAATATGATAACTATTTCATTGTAATTTAATAAATCAACAGGGGTTTATTTAACGGGCAAACAAAAATACACTAACAAATATAACGGACGAAAATGGGGATTATCCCAAAATAGATGCATTTTTAGTACCAAATAAAAAAAATAAAAAAAATGACATTTTCAGGTTTTTCAAATGGTTGCAGCTTAAGAAATACTACCAACCAAAAAGGAGCACAAGGATTACGTGGGTGAGCCTGGTCGGGCAGGGGGTTCCTCTATATGGCGCGGGGATGGCGCTGGCAGACTCTACTGATGTGAGTGAAGACATTCCTTTCAAGTTGGAGTTTGAAATCCATTCAAGCGGACATCTCTTGGGGAAATTGATGCGCACAAGGCACACAAGGCATGCCTCTTGTTCGTTTGTCATCAATTCTAAGTGCACCAAACCAATCGTTTTTCGGAAAAATTCTTGCGAATATACGTAAGTATTTATATACGTAACACCCCCTTTTTTCGTACTTGAAGTGTAACGACCCAATAATATTTTCCATTAGAAGAAGAATTTTATTTATTTTTTTCCGATAGATATATATGTGAAAATGAAAATATATATACACTTGACGGAAATTGTGGAAATGTTGGATTTAAAATAATATTTAAACGTAATAGTGTTAATTTGTGGTCGTTGTCATTTTCTGTTTGAAATACGGTTTAAATGTGATGATATTAATTTGTAGTCCTATCATTACCAAGATAATATACAAATTAATATATGGCACTAATTTTTGTGTCTCGTTATCTCTTTAATTTCCATACATCATGTAAGTAAAATAATATCGAAATACATATGATTATTATTTAATTTACCGTTATCAAGTTGCGATAAAAAGAAAAAGTAAGTCAGGTTTCTTGTTGAGAATGATACAAATGAGTATAGTTTAAGTTGAAAAAGATTAAAAATGAAAAAATAAAAAATGAAAGACATAAATTCAAACCTACATATTGAACACACCCGACCATGGTTCCTGATAACTATCAAACATATATTTCACGCACACACATGTTCGTGTAGGGACTAGATGGAAATCAAGAAGAGGAGAGAGATATGAGATCTATGGATGAATGAAGAATAAGATTAAAAAAAAAGGAAAAAAGAAAAAAAAAAGAAGGAAGAAAAAAAATAGAAAAAGAAAGTATTCTTCTTAAAGCAGGAGGAATGCACTTGGACCCCCTGTGATACCTTTAATAAATGCAAATGACCTTATGAATTTTTTTTTTGATAAATAACCTTGTGTAATTTCTAATTAACAAAAAAAATTACGATGTATTTTATGCGCCTATAATTTGAATCGCATAGTGTTCAACCATTGGAAATGTACATTGTACCCCCTTTTTAATATGGAATAGGGTATTCTCGCTCTCCCAAACCCAAATGTGAGCTTGAAACCCTTCTTTTCTCACCCCGTTTACCCAATCATGGAGTCTCTTTCAAGCTTCCGTCGTAACCAGAGAAAGAATGACCTTGAGGTTAGGTATCCACCTCCTCCCCTTTGCACTTGTGAGTTAAAGGCGGCATAAGGGTTGTGAAGTCTCACTTGAAGCCTACCAAAGGCTTGTTGTTTTATTGTTGTCCAATTCGAAAATGTCAGTTTTTTAAGTAATGCAATCCCATTAGAGTGACGTGAGAACCATCACTTGGTGAAGGAAGCATTTTGGAGGCGGCACATTTTGGTAGTGAAGATAAGTACAAAGAGCTTAATGAGGTTGTTTCAAGTGGATCTAAGGTACTTGACAGAACAAGGAATTTTGAAGATAGTGGAAATAATTTGAATTTTGCTTGGGTTGTTATTGAGGCTTTATTTGTTTTTCTTGTTGTACTTTTGCTGAAAAATTAAGTGTTGTAAATAGTTGGTATGATTAGAGTTATTGTAACTTTGATGTGTAGTAATGTTAATAAATTTATACTTTGGATGTTTATTGTGTTCTATTTTTTTCTTTAATATGATCTGTGTAGATCTAACTTAGATCTTTGATTCTGTTATTGGCATAATTGACCTTGTGTTTTGATAACTTGTAAAAGAAATCTTGGCGACATAATAAGTGTAATACCCTATTTATTTTGACATTACTCCCTGTATTGATAGACAATAAAATAAAATATTGGGACAACACAAAGGAATCTAATTTATTTTATACAACCCCTTCACACCACGAAAAAGAGAGACCAACTAATATAATTATAGAAAATGGTGTAGACATTCAACTAGCACCAATACATTTAATACCACCAACCATTAGAAAGAGATACGAGAGGTTTAATGTACGACAAACAGATAAAGTTATCTAGAACCACACATATCATATATCACATATCACATACCATAGCTAACACAACTAAGAGGCTTCACAGAATATCAAAATCTAACATTTCAAGCCCCAAAATGAAGTTTATAGTTTGAATCCTACAAGTTATCAATTTTAGAGCTAGTTTGGCCAAATGTTTAGAATTTCATTCTACAATAAAGGCAAGCAGTGAAGGTTTTGCCTGTCTTGAGGCACTAGGTGGTGCATGCCTTAAGCTTTCTGAGAAATATTTGATATTGCATTGGCTTGAGAAGAGCCTCCAACCTGCCAAAGTGTCAAATTAATTTGTGGAAAAACCATAAGATATAGGGATAAAATCAGATATGGTCCAAAAATTTATGGCCTTTTTCAATTTGGTCCCAAATTTTATGGGCTCATCAAAATGAGAACAATTTTTTAAAATTTTCATTAAATTTGATCTTTCCAGTGACAGACGTTAAAAATTAACGGAGAAGCACACATGTGCCGTTAGTCACCTATGAGGAGCATGTGCGCCTCGACGTTAGTGTTTAACGTCTGCCATTGAAAAGAACCAAATTTGATAAAAATTTTGAAAAATTGTCCTCATTTTCATAAGCCCATAAAATTAGGGACCAAAATTAAAAAATACCACAAATTTTGAGACCATATCTAATTTTATCCCTAAGAAATAGTATTGTAACTATGAACTTAAAATTTGAAAAAAAGTAGTACTTGTTTCCTGCCTCTTAGCTTTGTGTACTCGGCAAAGATTTGGAGGTTGTTGCAGAAGAGCTACCAACCTGCCAAGTAATGCAAGTAAGATTGGAAATTCTTTTAACAAATAATGATTGAAAAACTGTAATGGTATGCTGCATGTTTTCTTGCACCACTTTGTTTACTTCTCGTCCGCTTTAAATTTGTTGAAGAAACTTGAAAGAAAATTGTGTCAAGTTTGAAAAATGTAACATGTTTATGTGGCAAAAGAAATAAAAAGATTAATTTTTTACGTTTTTCGGAGAACTTCTTTTGTTATCTCCAAGTGTTTGATACATACTGTATGTATGAGTATTACTTTACCTTGTGCTTACCCTCTTAGATTCACCATGTGTTTTCCTTCTCAACTTTTTAGGCCTTCCCAATTTAACCTTACATGTTAGAGGTGCCAATGGTTCAAAAGATGATAAAATAATTTGCCTTGGACAACATGTATCATCTCCTCATAAACCTTGGACAACATATATCATCTCCTCATAAACCGACATATACTTTTTCTTGCTATAACAAGAGTCAATGTAATCTTCCAACTTGCCTCTTCTTCATCCAATTGTTGCACATGCATGTGTGCAAGGATATCCACGCAATTGGAACAACCCACAATTAAATGTTTTTTGGTGCAATTTGACCACAAACCTATTAGCCCACACTCCACTTCCAACTTATGAAATCCACACCATATTGGCACATAGCATTAATACAAGCAGACAAACTTTAGTATTATAGATACAGGGTTTGCGTAAAGTCAAAAGATTAAACAAATTGCTCAATAAATATGTTGTTTTCATATATATTACATACAAGGTACAGAAGAAAGCTTACAAGGCAGACAAAAGCTCCCAAAATCAAGTACTATCCTATCAAGTTCTAATTAGTTAGCTTAAGTATGATGTACACATGGCAGTAAACTGTCTCAAAAAAGTTGGACCAAGATCAAGTACCATCCTATTAACATTTTCTAATTGTCTCCTTCAATATTTAGAATTAAAATAGTTTAACATTCTAAACAACAACCAAAACAAAATAATAAAATCCTACATTAAGCAAATATGAAAAACACATGGTAGTACTGTTATCATATATAGATAAAAAAAAACCTACATTTAGGCAACCAACATTACCAATTTTTACTATTTTTTCTCAAAAGAATGGTATAATATTCGTTATTTTCACAGAAAAAATATCAAAAACTCATGATTTTTCCAATTTTCAGTGAATTTTACCACAAAAAAAAAAAAAAAAAGAAAACACCCCAATTTCAGAAAATTGAAAACCCACAAAAAAAACCTAGATTCAAACAAACAACATTACCAACACCACATATTCAGATATTCACTGTTCATCATGAATTAAAAAAAAACTGTAAAAAGTGAAAAAATCATGCTTGTTGAAATTCCACACCAAGAAACCCTGAATGACGTAAACACTTCTCATATATGGTTTAAGTTGTTGATTGCATGATGGAATAACAAATCTTCTACAAAACAATCAATTAATGGAAGAAGAATATGAGTCCAAATAGTCATCCTAGGGTTTTCGAACTTTGGGAGAAAAGGGGAATCTCTTATTCAATTTTTACATCTATTGGAGGGAATACATGGCGTGACAAAAAAAATTGGGGTTTGTCTCTATGGTTAAAAGAGGGCAATTCTGTCTTGTTACCATTTTTTTAACTTAAATTAGCGATGAGGGGCGATGATCAAACTTATGAAATCTCAAGGTCTTTTAATTAATATTTATTTCACATGGTTTATTTTGCTGTTTTTTGATAACACAAGGTAGTAAAATGCTATTGATTTTTTAAATAAATACAAGGTTAGTTTTGTCCCATTCAACTAAATATACCAATAAATTTGGTAGAAGGTACGGTGAGCAATTTTTTAAAAATATAGGGTTTTTTTATACCAATTAAAAAATTATGGATTTAGAATGCTAATTAGACAAACCACAGCGTGTGCAGATACATTTTACCCGGTAATTAATACTATTAATTACTCCCAAATAATTATAGAACCAATGGAAATCGAATTATGACACTAAAAGAAAATACAGTTTTTTCGGCCAGATTTTCGGTGGATTTTCGGCCAAAACTATTATTTTCGGCGGATTGCGTCTGCCGAAAAAACTTTCGTCGCTATTTAGTTTTCGGCGGATTTTCGGCGGAAATATTTAGAGATTAAAAAAAATAAAAAATAATTATTTCTGCCTCAAAATTATTAATAAATATTATTTTCGAAATAAAATTATATCTCGTCCCTAAAATTATATTTTGTTACACATATTCAAATTAATTATATTTTTCTTCATTTTTATAAGCATAATTATAAAAACTATATTTGAAATATTATAATAATAACATAATTTGATTTTTACAAGTAAATAACATATCAAATATATTAAAACCTACATATAGATTCAGAAACCACATAAAATTTATCCAAATACAAAAAAAAACATAATCAGTCGAATATTTTTTAGAATACATAAATTACGAAATTCTTTTGAAGCCAAGGACATACTAATCACAGTCTTCCTCATCAGACTCGTCTTCATCATCTGCGACAAGCTGAGCCGGCGGAGGGGCATAAGTCGGTTGCTGTGAGCCGCTTGCTTTGTTCTGCGAAATCATCGATATCACCTGATGCATCATTTCCATGATTTGTGAGTTCTGTTGGGTAAGGTGATCGACCCGATTCTCTAACCGCAACACCGCGGGGTCGGAGTGGCTCGACGAACTACCGGGCGAAGAAAAACTATAGTGATGAGGTGTCGATGTTACTTGATAATTTTGCCCGTACTTTCGGCCCTTTTTGGTAGGCTCCCCAGCAGCCTGATCAAACAACTCATTCATGCTTTCTTGAGTTGAGGGATCAGATAAGTCAACGTCCTGCACATCCGGACGATTCTGAACCAAATTTTGAAAATTATCCTGCCATTGTAATTGGTCAATGTTAGCAATTTAAACCAAAAAATTAATTACGTTAAACAAATCTAACTTACATGAACTTGTTGTGGCGCCGGGTGAACCCACGTGCCTACTTTTTTGTCCGGCCCCTTAACTTTTTTCCTCGTGTAACAATCTTGAAGGACCTTACTTTTAAGAGCAGGTCTCTTTAACTTCCCCTCCTACAAGAAGAAGATCAAAATAAAAGAAAAAATAAATTCCTTTATTATACGTTAAATAACTAATACGAAAAGGTACCTATCAAGTCCATCCGACGCTCATATATCGACTTGGCCCCACCGCCATACAACGAACCTCCACCAACGTTCCTATTTATCCTGTTCTGCTCACTCTTCTTTTTCCATTTAGGCGTGTCCCAATACGCGGTGAGCTCTTGAAATATTGGTTCGGGGAGCCACAGTGGTCGACCTTCCCCAATCGCAATTATTTTTCTAATATTGCGATACATGTCAACCATTTTTTTGTCCGCACGATTGTCAAAAGCTATCTTCATATGCCCCGTCTCTTCCGGCCTAAAACAAACATATTTCTAACAAAAACAAATAATACTTTATCACTCACATATGTTAAAAATTAATGAAATACTCAAATATACATGAAATATACGCATCCTTCAAAATTAATGCTTATACAATATTAATTAAATTACCTGCCATTCACCGAACCATCGCAACCAAACATTTTCAGGAACCTTGCCATAAGTGAAGTATGGTCTATCCATCTGGCTCTTTATGACATTCCCAATGTGCACACCACCACCTTTGCCAGGATAAAAACTACATGGGAGTTCAAAATTTATTGTTAAACATATACGACTTATTATCATTTCTATTTGTTGTACTACATATGTAAATTTTAAATTAACTAACCGATTCGGTCCAACTGGTGTCACCGTAATCTTACTATTTGGTGCAGGTGGAGGTGTAGGCATCGCATATGTGTCCTGAATTCCTTCGATCTTGGCCCGAGTAAACTCGTCATCCTCAGGTTGTGGTTGCTGCTGTGGTAGCGGCGGGCTACGAATATGCGATGTAACAGGAGGACTATGCCCACTAGGTATTGAAGGAGTTGGCATAAACTGCATCGGAATGTCTGGCGGTGGACTATGGCCTATGCGAGTGGAATGAAAAGAAGGGGAAGAGCCCGAAAGGGACGCTGGGGAGGTGCCTCGATGGGATGAAGAAGAACTCGGATTAGATGTCGGCCTATCAGTTGATCTACCATATGGAATCTTATTTTTCCCACACCGCATCTATATCCAACGGAAGTTATACAAAAATAAAGAAGTATAAATTTTTCGTATCAAAGAAGGTAAAATACAATTTTATGCCGATATAAATAAATGACGCATATAACCAATTAAGGTCAATAACGTATTTTAACTCGCTTCAGTCACAATGAAATTAGTCACGCACATATATTAATGAAATATATATAACTTTTTATTTTACCATGCAACATAATTTAAGCATCACTGGCTTCAGATTCATCACTTTCAACCTTTTCAGTATCGTCATCTTCTTCGTCAATATGTACAACCTGATTAAGCTCCCCTTCATCAACCGGAATTAATGTCACATTTTGATCACACATTGAGCCTACAACGTCATCAGTAGTGATGTTTTGCACATTTGCGCCATCGTCATTTTGGTAAGCGACTTCCAACGCGTGTTCAACATCAACGCAGCCTGTCGCTTTACTTTTAATGACAGCAAGCCATCGCATTTTCTCTTTAATTTTTTCGGGATACTTAACAAAGTATACCTGTCGGGCTTGTTGTGCAATTATGAAAGGATCGTATTTTTTGTACCTAGCTGATTGTTTTACCTCAACAATTTCGCATTCTGGATGTACTATACGAGTTCCTTTTCGAGGTGTGGGATCGAACCACTCACATTTGAATAAGACAACCCTTTTTATTGGCTCACCAGTGTATTCCAACTCTACTATTTCATTCAAAATTCCGTAATAGTCATCCTCAACGACGGCATCCTCATAACTGCCTTTTACCCAAACCCCGCAATTCATCGTCTTTTTTCCTTGACACCACGATGAAGTGTGAAACTTGAAACAATTGACAAAGTATGTATGATATGTTTTCATTTTCCTATTAGGACCCCATGCCAATTGATTTAAGAAAAGATTGGTAATCCCGTTTCCTGGTTTATGAACCTGTACAATAAATAATCATTTGCAATGTTTAATCGTAGGTTAAACTTCATAATTAACAAAAATATGTGAATTTGTGTACTTACGTATGACTTAAACCACTCATCAAATTCCGATTCAAGACGATCACTAGCTTCAGCATCACCAATTCGGAAGTATGATAAAAAATAACTGCAATTGTTTATGTAGTTAGTTACAGAAGGTTGAAACATACTTCTTTACGAAACATATATTTTTCATACTTACTTAATGTAAGGTTTAACTTCTTCACAATTTAAAAGAATGTGGTGTCTCGCAGCTCTGTATTCTGCATCGTGTTCGAAATATCGTTCTACACATTTCCCTTGTAAACGACCGACTTGATTAAAAATTGACAATGTAGGTAGAATAGATTCATCCACCCCACCGTCGTCGTTCCTTCCGACTCTATTTCTTAATGTTCGAACATGTGATTTAAAGTAGAACGCACAAAAATGAGTTGTTTCACGCTGCAAATATGCCTCACATATAGAATCCTCGACTTGGGCTTTTTGCTTGACTGTTTTTTTAATTTTGCCTAGATACCTGTTTGAAAGTAAAAAATAATATTAATTTTCAGGAATTTTCATTAACTTATAATTACAAAAAACGCAATGAAATTTCTTGACGTTATTCAATTACCTCTCGAATGGGTACATCCAACGAAATTAGACCGGACCTCCATTTCTTGCTTCGTCGATCAAATGAATTAGCAAATGCTCCATCACATCGAAAAATGCAGGTGGAAAAACGCGCTCCAATTTACATATAATCACTGAAATGTTGTCTTCCATCTTGTTCAGATCGTCATGTCTTAATGTAGTAGAACATAAGTCTCTGAAAAACTTAGTTCAGCAAGTGGTTTCCAGACCTCATCGGGTAGCTCTTTAAAGGCAATGGGCAACAACTGTTCCATAAAAATGTGACAGTCGTGACTTTTCATGCCATGCAATTTCGCTTGATGTGAGTCAACACAGCGACTCAAGTTGGAAGAATAACCATCTGGCATTCGAAGTTCTTTGATCCACTCACAAACCAGCCGTTTTTGTTCGAGGGTAAAGGTGTACTTTGCCTTCGATTTTTCCCATTGTCCATTAGGCTTTAAGACCAATTGTAGCTCAGGTCGCCTACACATATCTTGCATATCCAGCCTTGCATTTGCATTATCTTTAGTCTTACCTTGTATATCCATTACAGTGTTAAAAATATTTTCAAATACATTTTTCTCAATATGCATTATATCTAAATTATGTCGTATCAATAGATGCTTCCAGTAAGGTAAATCCCAAAAAATACTTTTTTTTGTCCAGTTATGTTCAACGCCGTAGCCAGCTGGTTTCCCCATAAATGGTTGTTCTATTATTTTCGGCAATCACTGAGCATCATTCCACACCAAATCTCCAGTATGCATCGGAGGAGGAGGATCCCTCTCGACTAGATTTTTTTAAAAAATAATTTAAATATTTTCGACGGAATTTCCGTCGAAAAATAATAATATTTAAAAAAATTAAATTATTCTTTAAACATTTGTGACATGATAAATAAAATAATAAATTAAATCTTGTATTATAACAAATTCGCTACCCGCTTATGTCTAAATATTTTTAACAAGTGTTAGAGACTTAGTAATTGAATATAACTCTATTTCCTTAATCATTATTTTTTAGTTTTATTGTTTTCTTCGTTCTCTAAAATACGTTGTTTTAACAATATTACTCATAATCTGCCGAAATGTACATACCTTATAATCTTTGGACAAAATTATAACATTTAATATGAAAATTTATAAAATTGCAAATGCAATAACTTATTAATTCATTAATCGTACGGGTACGTTTAACAAACAATTCTATAATTACTGTTGTTAATCTAATCAGCCAACTATTGTGCAATAACTAATTCATTTAAACTATATGATATGTATTAAGTTGATACATCAAACTATATTATATGATAACTAATCAGCCAATTACTCGTTATACATGTCAGCCTTACTTATTCATTAAACAAAATATTATATGTCAAATTAAGTTGTTGCATCAATCCTAATGTACTTAGAACAACTAGCTTGTTCTAGTAATTCCTAATACATTTCTTATCACTATATTAATTTCTTTTAATAAGTCATTATAAGTAGACATATTTGTTACGTGAGATCATAATAGTTAATATAATACAAATATTTGAATTGTTATGAGACTTAGCGAAATGCAGGTTGAAAGAAGTGAAAATAAACACAATCCTGTACAAAATTGGCACATATAATAAACACAAACCTAAAATATATATAACAAAACGTACACCGATATTTAAATTCAAAAAATAAAAAAAGGCAAACACGATTATTTATAACATAATACAATTTACAATTTCTTTAAAAAAAATGACGTTTAAATAAAAGCTAGAATAAGTCATAATAAATACAATATTAAATTTGTATGGCACATATAATAAACACACACTTAATTTGACACATTTATTGAAAATTATATATAAAATATTTATAACAAAACGTATTAAGAAAAATAACTTCAAAAAAATAGGAACACAAACATGATCCGAAAAAAACCATAACAATTATACTAATTCTTAAAAGCGGAAAACAAAATTTAAAAATATCATTATTTTTAATTTTTTTTAAAAATTCGCCGAAAATCTGCCGAAAATTAATAAAATTATAATTTTTTTTTGTTTAATTATTTTCGGCGGAAATTTCTGCCGAAAATCCGCCGAAAATTAATAAAATTATATTTTTTTTTGCTTAATTATTTTCGGCGGAAATTTCCGCCGAAAATCCGTCGAAAATTAATAAAATTATAATTTTTTTTTGTTTAATTATTTTCGGCGGAAATTTCGGCCGAAAATTAAAAATATTATAATTTTTTTTTAAAATTTTTTTCGGCGGAAATTTCTGCTGAAAATCCGCCGAAAATATCGAAAAATATTTTTTAAATTTTTATTTTTAAATCCGCCGAAAATAGCGCGTTTTCTTGTAGTGTGAACTCCATCTCGTCTCCAATCAATTAGTATTATATTTCACTACAACTACTAATCGCGTTTAAAGAATGCAATCCATATACACTATGGATTATAGTTTTGCAAGAGAGTAACTTACTAACCTCTAGTTATATATTATACTAGGTACAACATATAAGAATTTTATTATTGGTAGTAACTTATTTAGATATATAATTGAACTGTTGTCTAATTTTATTCATATTCAATAATGTACATTATCTAATTACTCATTTGGTATAACTTTGTAAAATTAATTAGAATTTATACTAATAAAGTCTATCAATCAGTTTAACCATCAAAAGAAGAAAAAAAAATCTCTCGATCAGTAATCAACGTATGTGCATTAGGGATTAATAAATCTTTTCTCAAAAGAGTTTTATTCCGTAATGGGCATATACTAATAATTTTTTTATGTTTTTTTAAAATTAATGCATTTTTCGATGAACTGCTATAAAGGAAAAAAAACCACCAAGATATGTTGACTAATACTGACCATTGGCATGTTCTTGTAATTTTATATAAGAATGCTAAAATTCAAAATTAAATATTAATAGAAAATTTATTATCTAATTGGGACTTAATATGATTCGAGTTGATTTGTCTTGAGGTCTAGAATTATATGATTATTTAAAATATTAAATTTAGTTTTATCTTATCTTGATTAAACAAACAAATAATATAGTCCAATAATCTTTTATCATGTTAATGTTAAATCAATAAATAAACTATATTAACTTATATTACATAAAAACGTTTTACTTTTACACATTCAAAATGAAAATTCTTCATACCAAATGCATAATAGGATTTCATTATTATCATTGTTATCCCTTCAAAATGAGCTAGACAATGCGTTGGGAGAAAAAATGTAATTGGATTTGTTCATTAAAATAAATGATTACAATCTTCCATTAAAAAAAAACAGTGTGAGAAAAAAAATTAAAAAAAAATGACAAGAGTCCGTTTCCTCACCGTTCCCAATTTTCCGTAAGTGAGAAGTTTAATGGGTAACGAATTTTATGGGGTGATGATACAATTTATAAATTTACTAAAAAGAATATTCACCTACACATAACGACCAAATATCTAGAGCTACTATTAGGTCAATGCAAGAGTACTTCATATAATAAGCCCCCTAATTTTTTCTTCTCTAAATTGTATTGTTATTTATTTGGCCTTTATTTTATCTCAATTACTTTACAATACGTTATAGCAGCTTAACATTTCACTACTAGAAAAATGCGAGTTTGTAATGGACTTTGCAATCGATTGTTAAAAAAAATGGTTGCAAACACGATTTGCGATAAACTTTGCACTCGATTATAATTGGTCCAAATGATCAGGTTGCAAATTTTTTTACTACGTTTTCGATAGATTATTTTTGCGTTTGATATTGCGACGGCCTGAAAGGGTCTCAAAATTCATCGACGTGGAGCAGTTTGCGATGGATTATATCGATCACAAAATGCAGTAACTTGCATAGAATTCTACGACAGACAGAATTGGCCTCAACGAACATTTCCGTCACAACTTTTTAACATTCTCTTGAATCAATGGTAACACCACACCACAAAACACCCTCGGAGTCAAACCCTGGTCTTACTTCTTAGGGGTGTTCATTTGGTTTTAACCGAACCGAACTGCATGTTCGGTTTGGTTAACCAAACGGATCGGTTTTCCGGTTGGTAAACTGAAAACCAAACGGTTCAGTTCTACTAAAACTGAATTCAAAATTTAAAAAAAAAAGGAACTTTGTTTTTTGGCTAGAGAAAATCATGGATGGTGAGCTGATGAGCTCAGTTTGCTACCAAAAAAAAAAATGCAACTTACTTTATCATTTTAGTATTTTAATTATATGGTGATCTCAGTTTGATTCCAATTTTATTTAATTATAGTCATTAACATTTCAAGCATTTCGTTAACAATTTTTTACAAAAATGCTATACATAATATATTTTTAATTGTATGGTAATCTCAGTTTGATTCCAATTTTTTTAATTATAGTTATTAACATTTCGGACATTTCATTAACAATTTCTTACAAAAGCTCTATACATAACATTTTTTAATTAGAGTCATTAAGAGTCATTGACATTCCCCATAAGTTCAAAATCAAGTAATCAACATTGAAATCAAGTAATCAACATCACTAACCATTTAATTCAAAATCCGATAACAACAAATGTTAATTCTCAAATTCTCAATAGCACATTAACAACAACATTCATTCAAATTCTCAATTCCTAAACATAAGTCTCAATATTCATTCAACTTTCAAAAAATAAAAATTAAGTGAGAGTTTAAAATTCTTCAAACTTGCATCTCTACCAATCTAGCTCGTCACTCGAATCACATACGTACATTATCGATTCATCGTCCTACAAAATAGGGAAACAAGTTAAAGAAGACAAAATGAAGCACATTAAACATGTTTAATACTTAATAGTAAAAATCTACAAACCAAAGGTAAGTAGAAAATGCAAAAAAATTAAATTAAATTGAAATTCACCGAAATATAATTATTTTATCATAAGCCAATAACCACCAACTCAGCTCTAACACTTGAAACCACATCTAAAAAAAAAATGCATGCATCAAATTATTAGGAAAAAGTTTAAAAGAACTTAAGTAATGAAATTTATAGCTACTAAAATATTTATAAATCATAGTTTATAATTTATATGGATACCTTCTTTACCCTTTTCCATTTGCCCATGTTCTTCCTCAACCAGTGGCTTTGGAGGTCCTTTGCGAAACCAATCTTGAGTACAAATGAGTGCTTGAGACATTCTTGGGGTCAACGAAGCTCTAAAATCATCAATAATACACCCAGACGTACTAAATGTAGACTCCGAAGCAACAATGGATAAAGGCATAGCAAACAAATCACGAGCCAATCTTGCTAAAATAGAAAATCTGTGGGCATTCATCTTCCACCTTCCAAGAACATCAAAATCAGGGACATCTTTCTCTTTCTTTTCACTCAAATATGTATCCAACTACGATTCACTCTCAAAATCTCCATCTTCATCTAGACATTGCTTACGATATGCTGCCAATCTTTGACCCCTCACCTCCAACATCTCACTACTACTATCAGAGTCATACACACAACTCTCGGTAGTTTCAGAACCCTGTGTTGTTGGCCTTACGAGCCCATACAATTTCTTATACTCTTCAAAGATTTCTCCAAGAGCATTAGTGGCTCGAGTGCACATATCCACCCCTCATGTAGTCGGATACATTTGTTTAAGGATAAATTTGACATACCCCAATTTACGCCTCAGATTAAGAGCCACAACAAGAAACAACAACATGTTCATCTTCACAGGATCTCCCCAATACTTATCAAACTTCACTTTTATTTTATTTGCAAGATCAGCCAATTGCTTATCACTACCCCCCTGCCATCGCTTAATCTAAGCATTGATACCATTTATTTCATCCATATGTCACAAATTTTGAACTAGAAATGCGGATAGTCAACTCATAAAAATGTTTCAAATATTTAACCAACCTTTCTATCATAATCCAATCACTAGCTCTAGCAAGTCCTATCCTACCATAACAACCATTTTCACCAAAATCATCACGGAACTCTTTTTCACATATTTCATACCGATCAAACACACCTTGAAACATATAAGTAGTCTCAAGCATAAAATAACAAGAGTTCCAACATGTAGGACAGTCAAGGCTCAACAATTTTTTAGATGGTACCTATTCCTCGCGAGCATACTCCTTGAATTTCCTCCGTCTGGCCGGTGATTGCCTTAAGTATATCACCATTGTTCGAACTTTCTCAACAGAACTACCAACTTCTGTCAATCCATCCTTAACGACAAGATTAATAATATGAGCAATGCATCTCATATGTATATATTTTCCCCTCACAAATTGCTTTCTTCCATGTCAATAATCTCCTTCTCAAATATGCAACAGTGGTATCATTTGAAGATGCATTATCGACTGTAATAGTAAATACATTCTCTATCCTCCAATCAAGCAAGCATTTTTCAATCAACAATCCAATATCTTCACCTTTATGGCTAGCACATGGAACAAAATTCAAAACTAACTTATGCAACTTCCATTGATCATTAATAAAATGGGCAGTCAAGCACATATAATTAATTTTTTGATTTGAAGTCCATAAATCAGTGGTAAGAGATACTCGTACCCTAGATTTTTTAAGAACTCCTTTAATAAGCTCTTCTCATTGTAGTACAATTTGTAACAATCTTGAGCAACTGGAATTTTAGATGGAACAACAAATTGAGGACATGCAACAAACACAAACTTCCTAAAACCTTCACCTTCAAACAAATCTAAATGGTAACTCATCGACTATGACGATTTTCACAAGAGGTTCCCTCGTTCCTTCTTGATCAAATTTCCCAGGGGCACTTACATGAGAAGGCATGTCTCTTAAATCTACACTTTGAGTGTAACTATCAATAGTGTAGTTCTCGGGCTTATTATCAGGGTTTTTCTTACAATTTCTCATGTAATTATTCAACCCCCCGGTTCCATTTTTACGAGAATCGCATGCATAATCTTTATGACAATGCTTGCATTAAGCCCTTTTTCTACCTCTCTTGTCTGTAAATTCTATGAAACGTTTCCATACCTCGGACTTTTTTTTGTCATCTTCACTTGACTCAACATTTGATTGTTTTCTCTTCTTTTTACTTGGAGTATGTCCGGTAGGATTTTTGTCTTTAGATCCCGACGATTTACTCCTTTCGTTTTGATTCATCATGTCCAAGTCCAAGTCCTCATTTTCTGGAATATCTTCCATCTTCTAAACAAAATAAAAAATAGTGTCAATCAATAATTTAAGTTGCCAAACAACTTTGCAAATTGCAAGTTACCATGCAACTTTGCAAATTAATATTTTTTCCATATTCTAAACACAATCCTAATTCAACATTAATCTAAAACCTTACAAATTGCAAGTTACCAAATAACTTACCATATAAAATCCAACACTTTGCAAGTTTATTAATCAAGTCTATTAACCAAACTTCTTAATAAGAACTCAACTATTAAGTTTTAACATTAATTTCTTTTTGCACACCAAGTGTGTTTGTATAAATGCCATAAAGAGATGTTGAATAATAATTCAACAATAATTCAATAAATGTTATTAGCAACACTTAATACCATCATCAATCCATAATATCCATCACATTATAATAATCTAATAACATAATTTTCAAATCCCATCAAACTATTTCTATTTCTATATTCTAACCTTAGCTCAAAAATTAAGCTAAAAAAAAAAAGCAATTGATATTTTACCTAGTGCCTTGCTGGCTGCTGCTGCCGCGCACGCTGCTTGCTGGTCGCTAGTCATCGGTCGGAGATGGAGAGAGAGAGAGTCAAGAGATGGAGAGAGAGTGAAGAGAGGTTTTCAATTTTCTAATTTCTATTCTGTTCTGGAGCTCACTGGGTTGGAGTTCAAAGTTCAAACATGAAAAAAAAACTCTTGAAATGTGCTTTGTGACCACGTTTTCAAGCTTCTAAAATAATTTCTTTCTTGAAAAAACTCAGGTTTGGTTTGGTTTACCGAACAACCTATCTCTTTTTCGATTTTCGGTTTCTCTTGGTTAAAACCTTGAGAAAAATTGAATCGAACCAAATGTGTTCGGTTCTTTTTTTTTTATTTTGGTTGGTTCAGTCAATTTTCGGATATTTTGAACAACCCTACGCACGCCGGTGAGCTCAAGCCACAAGTTGAGCCAGAGCAAGCAAGCACCCACAAGCGTAGATACGCAAATGCAACTAATGAAATATAACATTTTCATGAATCAATGGTACCACCCCATCTCGAACACCCTCGGAGTTGAACCCTAGTCTCATTTCTCGGCGCACGCCGGTGAGCTCAAGCCACAGGTTGAGCTAGAGCACACACCCACAAGCGCAGATATACAAATGTAGCTAATGAAATTTGAACCTAGGTGATGTGTATGTGGAGTGCCTAGAATTAGACCATTGTGATTCTTTTCTTGTATGTAGCAATGTTTTTGTACTTATTGAATTTAAGTAAAAATATTAATTTATTCATTTTAATTTCATTAATTGACTACTTATTATTTGTATGTGCAATTTAGTATTATTTGGTCAAATTATTATTATACGTAACTATATATATCTCAAAGTAGTAGTCAACTCATGTGATGATATGAGAAATAATATTTTTCTTTATATGTTTTATTAAATTGTATTAGATAAAAATAAGTTAATTAATGTTTTAAAAATATAATTTTTCAAAATTAGGATTTGATAAATTAGTACATTCAAAGATTCAATCGATAATATAAATACATTCAATTTTAATATTAGATTCCAATATAACTGTCATTGGATTTTTCTTTTTAAAGAGAAATATGCAAAAATAAGTGATACATGATTCTAATAATTGACAATTAAAAAAAAATTGATAGATATTGTAATTAGGACAATGTAAATAAAATAAGATTAATAATTTTATCATTTTATCTGAACTAATATGTTTCAATCTTTATCTAAAATTTTGGATAAGTGTGGGATTCTTTTGGATAGTTATGAATAACTATTATAATTTCACATGTGTCACAATAAAAGCATAATGAGGCTATCCAAGTATGCGCATAGGTAGCACTTATCTGGATGGCCTTAAGGTTTCTAAATTTTATATGTATTAGTAATTATATATATAAGCGGGAGTTGCCTACCTACAGTGAATTTTGGACCCGTGGGCCCCTTTTACAAATCTACTCCTTTTTACGTGCCTAAAACTCACGCAATATATTGATTCCTTGTATTCCATATCAATGTCGCCATATTACGCGTTTGAAATTTTTGTTGCTAAAGTATTTTTTCTCCTCTTGATGCATTCTAGATCTGCTAGGGGCTGAATTTTTCACTAACTCTCTGATATTGAGCATTTTTTCCCAATATTTGTACCCCGGTTTGCCAATCCCAACAACGATCGAATTATGGTTTCTTCTTCATACACGTAGTCCCCTTCCTAAATTTGTCGACATTCCACTCTCTTTTTCCATAGCATAGATTGGTTTCTCCCTTTCCACTTCATACCTTCTAGCCTTCTGACGTCCTTTCCTCACAAATCATACACCCTTAACCCCACACACCTCTTTAATATCATCCATCCATTTGTGGGCCGACGTAGACCATTGTTGTTCTCAAGTTCTCTGTCGATGTCAACACTTAGCACTTTTCTCTCTCCATTGTTTGTTGTATGATAGAAAGGAACATCCCATATACGTACCTATCTATGCACCATTTCTAAATTTTCTAATCATATCCTTTGTTGCTGCAGATATGTTATCGTAGTAGGATTAATGTTGCTCATTGCTCCATGGTGCATCTTCTGATTGGGTTTTTCAAAAAGAAATTGGATGCTGGTAGCTACCCCAACGCTATATTAGTAAATTTTAGATTTCGTTCTTATTTGTTTTTGCTCTTATTACTTTCTCTCTTCTTTTTTATTTCAAGACTGGTGCTCTTCCATTTGCTTATGCACTCACTTTTGGGAATTGTAGTCGTTCCTCTAGTTTTTTTTTCGCCTTCATTGGTCCTCTGACTTTGTCTTCCATATGTTATGCGTTATTTTTCCTTACTATCTTTGTATAGTGCTTCATTTTGTTTATTCTAACCATTTTGTTATTCTTTACTTATCCAATTATGTTTGTTGTGGTTTACAGTAAATTGTTTATTGCTTCCAACTGAAGTACACCTTTTCTTTTAATGTGCTAGAGTGTTTTCCCATTTACTATCCTTTGTCAAAAGGCTTACTTCACTATTGGTTTATTTTGTGAATTCATAGTTTTTGATTGCCGCAGTTAGCTGCATGCTACATTTTCTTCTGTCAGTTACCTTATCAAATGGTTATCTCGAATGTATTTTAAACTTTAAATTTTGCAATAGAAAAGTATAAGATGCATGTTATTATTGGTTGTGTTGGAGTGAAAATGGCTATGGAGAATGATGGTTATGGCTATGCTCTTATTTTGGCTCAGCTTTCAATATAGATTACACATACGTATCTATGCTAATTTGGCCATCTGTCAAAATAATTAGCTCAAATAATTTTCCTACGAAAATAAAAATCATTTTATGAAGCTAATATTCGTTACAATGGATTTTCATTTTGTGGTTCTTTTATAGCAAGAGAACAAAATTTATTAGCGTAACTCTGTATTTTT
Organism: Petrea volubilis; assembly: GCA_026212405.1. Taxonomy (NCBI): domain Eukaryota; kingdom Viridiplantae; phylum Streptophyta; class Magnoliopsida; order Lamiales; family Verbenaceae; genus Petrea; species Petrea volubilis. Next base: position 22,301,235 of record CM047885.1, on the reverse strand, counting down.
CTTTTTAAGTTGCTCAAATTTTAGTAATAAAATATAAATACGAACATGTGGTTCTCGAATCACAGTAGTATATGTTGGGAATACTCATGTATTCATTGTTGTACAGCTGACATTAATGACTAACGTTAGAATTAGTTGGGGGTTAGGGAGTTAGTAGTAAAAGCTACATTTAAACGTTAGAATTCTTGTACTATAAATCCTCCATTTTTCCATTGTAAAAATAGAACTAGAAGAAATAAAACCTAGTTTCTAACATGGTATCAGAGCTAGAAATCCAGTGGGTTCATATGTGGGTTCCAAAATCGGAAAAAAATTCCCTACAATTCACAAACCTGTTCTGAGTTCACTAATCAAGAGTGCTCTATTTGTCTCACCTACCACCATAGAAGGAACGAACGTTGTTTTTCGGTCGAACGGAGTTCCTCCCACCGACGGACTAGCCGCGAGTGGCCCTCACGCGCCGGTGCGTGAGAGCGCGTGAGACGATGCCTGACATCGGAGTATGTTCCTCCGGCGTCGTCCTCCAGGTTCCGGCGCCTTTCCGAAGGCTGTACACCCGTTCCAGATCCGGGCTGTGTCGTTTCCTTCACGTCAGTTTTCCTCTGTTTTTTGGTGTTGAGAGGTTTGGTATTCTTTGACTGTTTTTCTGCGCTCCTTAATATTTATTTACTGTTGATTACTGTTTATATATTTTTTTTTAAAAAAGTGACGTCAGCAGTGCATCAGCAGTGATGGCAGCAGTGCATCAGCAGTGACGTCATAAGCAGCTTAAGGAGCTGATTTGCAGCCCAATTATTCAATTTGGTATTGCATTGTTATTTTTTAAATGGCAGACGATAGAAAATTAATAACTCCTTTAAATGATAATCCTTCTTTACAAATTAGCCCTGTTAAATTTGATGGAACCAATTATCTTGCGTAGTCAAGATCATGTCTTTTGTTCATCAAAGCTAGGGGTTTACAAGGATACATCACAGGAGATAAGAAAAAACCTGAGAAAAACGATATCACCTACTATCAATGGGATTCGGAAATTCCCTTGTCATGTCCTGGCTTATGAATTCAATGGAACCACAAATTGCTCGGACATACTTATTACTTGACACTGCTGAAAAAATATGGAAAGCAACATCCCAAACTTATTCTCAAATAGGCAATGATGCCCAAATATATGAACTTCGAAATAAGATCCATGGGACGAAACAAGGAGAAATGACTATCTCCCAATATTTCTCAGAACTGAGTAGCTTATGGCAGGAACTAGACTTCTATCAGGATTTCCAAGCGGATTGTATTGGAGATGCTGTCAAATTTCAAAAATTGGTAGAAAAGGAAAGAGTTTATGACTTTCTTGCAGGCTTGAATGTCGAGTATGATCAGATAAGGATCCAAGTACTCGGCAAAAAACCTCTACTCTCACTGCAACAAACATACTCTTACGTCCAACAAGAGAAGAGCAGAAGGAGTGCCATGCTATACAAAGCAGCAGTTGATAAAGTAGGCTTGGTAGCTCTTGAGCAACCAAAGGCAATTAACCATGGAATGAATAAAGATGAATTGGTCTGTCAACACTGTGGCAAACCAAGACACACTATAGAGAGTTGTTGGAGGTTGCACGGTAGACCAATTAAAGGCCGTGGTGGAAAAAGAGGGAATTCTGCAAGGAGTCAAGCAAATCTGACAGAGACAGCAGGACCATCTGAAACCACTACTGTCGGTACGTTATCCAACGAGGAAATTCAAAATCTTAGAAAGCTTCTATCCCAGCTTGACTCTCCATCAACTGTTGGTATCTCAAATTTTACGAAGTCAAGTAATGCACTTCTTGCCAATTCTAATAACCTCTCTTGGATTATAGATTCTGGAGCAAACAAACAGCATGATTGGCTCATCGAATCACTTCATGACCTATTCTCAATGTCTAAATAGAGATAAAGTTAGGATAGCTGATGGGTCTTTTTCTCCCGTGTTTGGGACAGGTTCCATTATTTGTTCCCCAAATATTAAACTATCGTCTATTCTTCATGTACCTCGATTCCCGTTAATCTTCTATCCGTTAGCTCGATAACCAAGGCTCTTAATTGCAAAATTATTTTTTTCGCTGATCATTGTGTCTTTCAGGACCTTCAAACAGGGAAGATGATTGGCACTGGTAGAATGCATGATGGCTTATATTTTTTAGAAGAAGATCAAGGTTCGGCCTTTTTTGGTGGGAATCAAGATGTCAATCAAGAGATAATACAATGGCATAGACGATTAGGCCATCCATCTTTTTTCCTTTTAGAAAAATTATATCCTAGTTTGTTTGCAAAAGTTCGGTTTGATTCTCTATCCTGTGATGCATGCGAATATGCCAAACATAAAAAAAACTCCTATCCTTTGAGTAACAATAAAAGTATGGTTCCTTTTTTTACAATTCATTCTGATGTTTGGGGACCAACACGAAATACTTCATTATCTGGTAATCGGTGGTTTGTTACATTCATTGATTGTTGTACCAGACTAACGTGGGTATATCTGATGAAAGCTAAGAGTGATGTGTTCTCTTGCTTTCAAACATTTCACAAAATGATTTGCAATCAGTTTGATACTAAGATCAAAATTTTAAGAACCGATAATGGTGCAGAATACATGGATGGGGGGTTTTGTACATATCTTGAATCCAACGGAATAGTACATCAAACTAGTTGCCCCTATACGAGTGCCCAAAATGGTGTTGCGAAAAGAAAAAAATAGACACATTTTGGAAGTTGCTCGATCACTTATGTTTACCATGAATCTCCCAAAACCCTATTGGGGGGATGCTATTCTTACAGCCACCTATCTTATAAACAGAATACCTCTCAAAACACTCAACTTTAAAAGTCCCTTAGAAATGTTACAAGGTAAAAACTCTTATATTGTTCCTCCTAAAGTGTTTGGGTGTGTTTGTTTTGTTCATACTAGAAATGCTGGAAAATTGGAACCGAGGGCCCTTAAATATGTTTTTGTTGGGTATTCTCCTACGCAGAAGGGCTACAAGTGTTACCACCCTCTTTCTGGAAAATATTTTGTTACTATGGATGTTACTTTTAGAGAAACAGAACCATACTATAAAACCCCTCTTCAGGGGGAGAATAATGAAAAAGAAGAGGTTGTTCCTAGTACTGTTACTCTTAATAATATTTCCAATCAGGAAGAGAATGCTATTCAAGGGGAAAGAGGTACTCAAGAGAAGAATTCCATTGAGGGGGAGAAAGATATTCAAGAGACAAATAGGCGTTTAGATAGGCCTGACTTGAAGACATATTCAAGAAAAGAAAAAGGAAAAGAAGCCATCGTGCAGCCTACCCTCTGCCAAGAATCTTCCCTATCTGGTGAGTCATCTTTAACCCCTGATTTAGATATGCCAATTGCTCAAAGAAAAGGTGTCAGGACGTGTACTAAACATCCTATATCTAACTTTGTGACTTATGACTCCTTGTCCCCCTCCTAAAGAGCTTTTGTCTTGTCTATTTCTTTAGTGTGTATTCCACAGGATTGGAGAGAGGCCATTCGAGATTCCAAGTGGAAAGGGGCAATGATTGAAGAGATGAAAGCCTTGGCAAAAAATGAAACTTGGGAGCTTGTCACTCTTCCACCTAAAAAGAAATTGGTCGGTTGTAAGTGGGTGCTCACTGTAAAACACAAAGCTGATGGTACCATTGAAAGATTCAAAGGAAGATTGGTGGCTAAAGGATTTACACAAACTTATGGAGTAGACTATCAAGAGACATTTGCTCCGGTTGCCAAGATGAACACAATTCGGATCCTACTATCCTGTACCGCCAATCTAGACTGGAACTTACAACAATTTGATGTTAAGAATGCTTTCCTACATGGAGATCTAGAAGAAGAGGTATACATGGAAATCCTTCTAGGTTTTGATGATGAAAAAACTGAAGGGAAAGTGTGTAGATTGAAGAAGGCCTTATATGGACTAAAGCAATCACCTAGAGCTTGGTTTGACAAATTCAACAAGGCCATGATCTCGTTCGGGTATCAACAAAGTAATGCTGATCATACCTTATTTATAAGACATTGTAAAGGTAAGATCACACTGCTCATAGTGTATGTTGATGACATTGTGGTGACCGGAGACGACATTGAAGAGATGACCCAACTGAAAAGACTCCTTGCACGGGAGTTTGAGATCAAAGACTTGGGAAGATTACAATATTTTTTGGGAATTGAAGTTGCTAGGTCAAAGAACGGGATCTTCATCTCTCAAAGAAAGTACATCCTTGATTTGTTAAAAGAAACAGGTATGTTAGGCTGTAAGCCGGCAGAATCTCCTATTGAAAGTAATCACAAATTACAAATAGGAGTGGGTGTATCAATCGACAAAAGGAGATATCAAAGATTGGTCGGAAAGCTTATTTATCTCTCACATACGAGACCAGACATAGCATATGCGGTTAGCTTGGTAAGTCAATATATGCACGATCCTCGGGAACCGCATTTATAGGTTGTTTTCCGCATCTTGCGATATTTAAAACATGCACCTGGGAAAGGTCTCTTTTTCTCCAAAAACAGGCACTTAAAGATAGAGGCTTTTACAGATGCAGATTGGGCTGGATCTCCAGATGATAGACGATCAACTACTGGTTATTGCACACTTGTGGGAGGAAACCTTGTTACTTGGAGAAGCAAAAAACAAAGTGTGGTCGCTCGATCTAGTGCTGAAGCAGAATATAGAGCCATGGCACAGGGTGTGTGTGAACTACTATGGTTGAAAAAATTAATGGACGAATTAAAGTTGACAGGAAACAACAAACTATTCTTATATTGTGATAACAAGGCTGCAATTAGTATCGCTCACAACCCAGTTCAACATGATCGAACGAAGCACATCGAGATTGATCGATATTTCATCAAAGAGAAATTGCTGGACAATTCATTGAACATATCTCATGTGACATCCGAGAACCAACTAGCTGATGTATTCACCAAGGGTTTGAGCAACGTAACCTTTCAAACTTTAGTTTGCAAGTTGGGCATGTGTGATATCTATGCTCCAACTTGAGGGGGAGTGTTGGGAATACTCATGTATTCATTGTTGTACAGCTGACATTAATGACTAACGTTAGAATTAGTTGGGGGTTAGGGAGTTAGTAGTAAAAGCTACATTTAAACGTTAGAATTAGTTGGGGGTTAGGGAGTTAGTAGTAAAAGCTACATTTAAACGTTAGAATTAGTTGGGGGTTAGGGAGTTAGTAGTAAAAGCTACATTTAAACATTAGAATTTTTGTACTATAAATCCTCCATTTTTCCATTGTAAAAATAGAACTAGAAGAAATAAAACCTAGTTTCTAACAGTATATTTCAACATGCAACAAAGTGGGATCATTAGAACATAATCAGAGGCATTGCCTTTTATTGCCCTTCAATGATGTAGTAGCAAGTTACACATAAATATGTGCTTTCCATAAGCTATGAATTTCCAAAATTCCGTTACAGTTGTTTTTCATATTGTGGTTCTTTTAAATAGGAGAATGACATTTATTAGCATGACTCTTTATTTTTCTTTTCAAATTGCTCAAAAATTTGGTAATAAAATATAACATGTGGTTCTTGAATTACATTAGTATACTTCAACTTACAACAAAGTGGGATGGCTAGAACTTACTCAAAGGTGTTACCCTTATTGCCCTTTGATGATGCAACACAAAGTTATTGATAGATTGACAGTTATTTAGGGCGTTTAACATATGTTCTTATTTTCAGGGTTGCCGTCTTTAAAAATAACTCTTTAGAAATATGGCTTACATTTAAAAATTGACAGTTTGTCGCGTTGCTCTCTACGTTACCTTCAATTTTTTGACTAGGATGCATACTCAACATGCATATTTATTTACAAATTTAATATATCCAATGTGGAGGGAAAGGGTGACCATAAACTCGTATAATTTATTCATTTTTTGTTGGCTCATGAATGGTTTTTGCATTCAATTTTTCATACATTCTTGTAAATTGTTAAAACTCTGCTTCCTCTTTGGCAGTACCAAATTTTACTTTTGTTGTACAGCTTAAAACTTCAATTTTCCTTCTTCTTTAGCTTTATTGTTGTTTTTGGTGGAAAGTGTCTTCTTTTATTTATGTAAGTTACTGTATACTTATTGTTCTGCATTTTTAGTAGTGTGGGGACACTATTGTGGCCCATGTATATACTTCTGAAATGTTGTGACCATTATTGTCCTTTTTTGGCTTATGTTTGTGTTTTGGTTTTCTCACCCTTTCTGCTTCTCTTTTGTTGAGGTATCCTTTCAATGCAATCGAGGGATAACTAACGTTTTTGGGAAAGACAACGTGTAGCTACTAGGTTGCGATCTACTTGTGCAAAATTATTATCTTATTTAACTAATCCCGCTCTTGTTCGGTGTCCACCCTGCAATTAACAGTCTCATCCATTACAAATCTTATTCCAATTGTATTCAGTCCTCTTTACATTCTGGTTATACATTTTCCTCTATAGGGCTTTTGCCTTCATTTTCACAGCTTTCTATGTCTCCTTACGCGATTTGTCGTCCTCCTATTTTAGAAAGTGGTGGTGTTGTTTCTTTGTCTTCCTCTTTTCCTTTGTCTTTTGAGTGTTTTGCATCGTCTGATTCTCCAATTTTTGTTCAACCTCGTATTAGAGAACTATATGATGATTCGATCCTCTGTATTGATCGTATCTCTAATGTTCACCATGCTGTCGACCTAACAATAGATGCTTGCTTTCTTGGACCTTTGTTGCTTGCGAAAGTGTTGTTGCAAATGCTTGGTTTAGTAATCGTGGTCATTTTTCTCCTGTACAATATATGCCACTCCTTGCTTGAATATGTCTGTGTTTGTACTTGTTACACCATCATCTACTTTTGTTTCGCCTACTGTTGTTGACGTTCGTCGCTATGATCAATATTTGGTGTCCACCTGTTGCTCTGTACTAGATAATACTCAAGAGAAAGAGAGAAGAATAATTCTAATAGGAATTTTGCTGTTTTAATTAGAATAGAATAGAGAAGTCAAATCTAATAGAATTTTATGTATTTTAATTTAACGAGAAGAAGGAGAGAGAGAGAGAGAGGGAGAGAGAGAATTTAATTAATTATGGGGGAAAATTACACTGACCACCTTTGAGGTTTGGCTAATTTACAAAAAATCTCCTATTTTTTCAATAATTACCAAAAACCCCCTGAGGTTATACCAATATTACAAACTTATTTCAATTTTCGAAAATACCCCTTCCCTTTTTTTGGGTGATTTACATTGACCACCCCTGAGGTTAGACTAATTTACGAGAAACCTCCTATAGTTTCAAAAATTACCAAAAACCCCATAAGGTTATACCAATATTACAACTAGCACCTACTTAGGTTGACTTATCAACAATATTAATTCTTTTTTTTTCCCTTTGTAAAATTATTATCATAAAATTTTCATGTAGTAGATTTGAAAAAAAAAATGTGATTATTTATTTAAATAAATATTTCGAATTTAGGGTTATGGATTTATACTAAATTAGCCTAACCTCATGGGTGATCAATGTAATTTTTCCTACGTAATATATGCTAAATTTATATTTGAGAAAAATATACATAATTATATGCGTCGTAGATATCCATAATGTGAAATGAGAAATATAAACATTGATTGAAATAAAAAATTGAAATTAAATAATGCACTTGAAAACTTTATTTAGCTTGAGGACTCTAACTCATTTCTCTTAAAATTTACTCTGTATTAGCGATAATATGTCATACTTGATGTGTTGGTAGATACTTTTAATGCATTAAATTCAGAATATTTATTTGAATAAATAATCACATTATTTTTTCAAATCTATTACATGAACATTTTATGATAACAATATTACAGAGGGGAAAAAAAAAGAATTGTTGATAAGTCAACCTAAATAGGTACTAGTTGTAATATTGGTATAACCTTAGGGGGTTTTTGATAATTTTTGAAACTATAGGGGATTTCTCATAAATTAGTCTAACATCAGGGGTGGTCAGTGTAAATCACCCAAAAAAGGGAAAGGATATTTTCGAAAATTGAAATAAGTTTGTAATATTGGTATAACCTAAGGGGGTTTTTGGTGAATTTTGAAATAGTAGGGGATTTTTCGTAAATTAGCCAAACCTTAGGGGTGGTCAGTGTAATTCGTCCTATAAACATTTTTCCAATTGTATATATATATATATATATATATATATATGTACATGTATACACAAACATTATATATGTTGCGTACAATAATTAAAATAGTAATAAGGTTAATATAAATATGTCTATATACACAAATATTATATATATAGCATACACAAGCAATATATAATATTTTTTTAATTTTTAAAAAACTTTCAGCGAAATTTTTCGCCAAAATTTGAAAAATTAAGATTTTTTATTCTTTTAGTTTTTGGTAGAAAATTCCACCGAAACTTTTTCGAAAATTTAAAATTTAATTTTTTTAATTTTTCGTCGAAAAATTCCGCAGAAAATTTAAAAAATTAATATTTTAAAATTTTTGGCCTTATTTTTCACCAAACTAATATTATATATATGGCACTTCTCAGTGGCTCAATAAACTTAATTATTAGGATTAATTGATAAGTATCCCAAAATACTATTTTCATGATAATTATGAAAATGTATCCCCTAAAAATTTACATATATGGCACTTTTAAGTGCCTCAATAAACTTAGTTAATAGGATTAATTGATAAGTGTCCCAAATTAATATTTTTCCAACACTTATAAAAATGTATCCCAAAAATAAAGACATATATGACACTTTTAAGTGCCTTAATAAACTTAGTAATTATGATTAATTGATAAGTGTCCCAAAATAATATTTTTATGACACTTATAAAATGTATGCCAAAAAAAGTGTCCTATAATGTATATTTTGTTGTAGTGATAAGGCAAATATATATGTATCTACAATCTGTATATATATATACACATGCCTAAATCATTAAATATTTCAAGAGGGACTCACAGAGCATAAGCTGGATTTGTTTGAATTTCGACGATAAACATGTCTGCATATATATAAATGAAGTATATTGTCTCTGCTAATGTTACATCAAGGTTGAGGGTCGTTCTTTTCTCGGTTTATTAATTTTTTTTTCCTTCTTGAAAGAGAAGGGCAGTCTTTCATTTTGGCTTTTGGGCTTTTCTTGACATAGACCAAAGTGAATTCAAGTGAGAGTTGAGGGTTTTAAATGCTCATTAAATTTCAAGATGTGTACAAATTTCACTTGGTAGTCATGATTATTGATGGAAATTGCTTAGTGCCCTCATCAGTGAAAGAATCCCATATACCTTAAAAAAAGAAAAAAAAAGAAAAAAAGAATGAATACCATATCATCAAATTGTGTGTGAGAGAGTATTTCTTTTTTATATCTTTATTTTTAGGTTTTTTTTCCTTTATCAATGAGTCCCGCATCACTGAAACATGTGTTTCATTTGATCTAACAAAGTTTATTCCATTTTTTTTCTTTTTAAATATGCATATCTATCTAGAGAGAGAGAGAGAGAGAGAGACTACAAAAATGAGCTAGTATACAATTAATGGCATTTAACTAGTTCATCTTATATATTTAACTCCAAGAATTTTGTTAAAATTTTATAGAGAACCCAAGTGTTTTCTAATGGCAAGTTATTGGGTTTCATTATTAAAATTTCTGTTGTACACTTCGTGCCTGCATTCAATTCGATTTTGTAGGCAGACATGATGTATATTTCATGTTACCTCTATTCATATACTCTCGATATCAATATTATGTATATATACGTACGTATATGTGGAGAATATATATATATATATGTACACACACTATATACAATAGGTACGTACACACACTACAATATATATATATATATATATATGCGTATATATTCCCTCATCATTGAATGAATCTCAAGCCAGCAAATTTTTAAAGAGAATGGCTATTATTTTTAAATTGATTTTGAGGTTTTTTCATCACATAAGAAATGATAAGTAAGGCTGAAAGATGTACTCCTTTGACCTAACAAAGTTCCTGCTTTTGTAGAGTGGGCTCGAATAGAAGTTGGTAAAGATTTGTTGCAGTTGGCGAGGTTGTTGCATGACCCCAAAATTTGGTAAAGATTCTATATATTCTATCTTAGAAGACTTTTAAATCTTTTAATATGAGCTAACTTACATGTTTGCCTTACCATATAGGTTGCTCATGTGGAAGAAGAATAGCCAGGAAGCTATTTCAATCGAACAATTAAATCTACATTTTGGACATTATTTTACCTTTCAATTTACTGCACTTATTGATTTTTGTTAACAACTTTAGAAAGTAGATTTGACGTTGTTGATTTTTTTTCTTTTTTTTTTGGTCCCTCCTTATGAAGTTTTATGGATGGATGTTAAGTTTCTCTTGTGTCTGAAATGACTCTAAGTTCTAATTATCAACATTTTAGTTGGGACCATTTGAAAATTGATAATGCAGTAAGTTCTTTGATTTTTTTATTGTCAATTCTTTATGTTTTTTGTTGCTTGGATTTGTTCTCTTCTCTCTATTTCATTATTCATAATTGCAAATAGAAAATTTTAAATGAAAAATATAACAATGGAGTGTGTCACAAAAGAATAACTTTTGAGATGTATAGATGCGTCATATATAATAGACATTTTTTGAGATGCTTAAAGATGTCATATATTTAGTCAGTTGTTTTAGCTAATAATATAAATTGTGACACTAAAAAGCGTCACAAAACCTTCAGTTTGGCGACAATTTTGAGCGTCATTATAATTATAATGCTGCAATACCCTGAAGCGTCACAACAAGATATTGCCACGCTCACATCTGCAACGCTTTTCTTGGGCATCACCAAAGTGAAAGCATCACAATAGTAAGTTCTTGTGACGAATTAAGGTGTCACGAAAAACAGTTTTTTTAGTAGTATATGATTAAAATAAAAATCTATATTACTGTACATACAAGACAATAAATCCATCTTCCTATTTGCATTATAGTTATTCTAACTTTCATCAGTTGTATTATGGATTGTTGTCACATTTCAAATATGGGAGAACCAAGTGTCTTTTTTATGCTTCCCTTAACGAATCAATGTACTACAAATTTTAGTGGAAAAAATTGATTGTTAGCTACATGTAGAGACTTATTTTGAATTTAGGGAAAGAAAGATTTGGTCATTCATGGATCAAACAACATCTATAGCCAGCATTTTTATTGACGTCATGTAGTTGTTATCTAATATTTATAATCGAAGTCTAGCTGGCAACATTTAATTTCAACAATAAGGGTAATTAAATTGGGTTCCAGCCTTTGAAATTTTCTTCATAATTAAAAGTTAACATAAAATTTAACTACGCCATGAGTTTTTTGTTTTATACTAGTGTATATGTTACAAAATTTAATTGTTATTTCCCCTTCAAAATTACATAAAATATTAACACCATATATATATAATATAACTTTAAATTATTCAATTACGCATATAACCATATTTGAACTCTGACCAATTTGACAAAATAAATTTAAGCCAAGAAAGACATTTTAGTAATATATACACCTTGAGAAAATTTCATTTTTAGTCCCACAGGAAAGTTCGCCTGCCACATTTAGTCCCATAAGATATTTTCTCTCACATTTAATCCCATAGGAAATAAATTTTGCCACATTTAGTCCCACCGACCAATTTCAAGTGTAAAATTTTAAAAATTGATGATGTGTCCGGCTATCGAGCTGACTGTGTCCGATCGATTTTGTGATTTGGCATTGCTAGGTGATGAGATGGAATTCTGAGATGGACAAATACATATATACATAATATAATATATATAAATACACAAAATATTTATAAATACATATATCTATACATATATATATATGTGCATATCACTATATATATATATTATACATATCTATATACATAAACCTGATTCTAGCCACTGCCGCCGCCTCAACCACCACCACCATCGGCCGCCACCGCCTCAACCACCACCACCGTCGGCCGCCGCTGCTCCTGAATTGATCGTTATTTGTATCAAATCGTGACAAAGAGAGAGACCGCGAGGGGTGGGGGGAGAGAGAGAGAGATCACGAGGGAGAGGGGGGAGGAAGGAGGGACCAGGTGGCGACGGAAGCTTGGGGTGGGGAAGAGGGCTTGGGGGGGGGGGAGAAAGGAGAATGGGACCAGACGGCGGCAGCGGCGGCTTGGGGTGGGGGCGGCGGCGACTGGGATGTGGAGGAAAGGGGGAAGTGTGGGGGCGGCGGCTGGGATGTGGAGGTGCGGTCGGGGGTGGGGGCGGCATGGTGGTGGCGCGGGTGTGGGGTGGGATGGAATGGATGGAGGAGAGGCACGAAGGCGATGGTGGCGGGCTGGAGAGAGGTCCAGGCGCTGCAATGGCAGCTTGGTGGGAGAGAGGGGCTGAAGAGAGGGGTGGGGGGGATGGTGGAGGTGGTGGCTAGGATGAGGGGCGGGGTGGGGGGGGGTTAGGGTTAAGGTTTGGATTTAGGTCGGTTATTTTTAAAAAAATAATAATAATAACAATTTTTTAATAAAAATTAAATATAAAATGAAATAAAATTGTAAGGGTACAAAAGTCATTTGAGATTTTATTTCATCTTGTTGCCTCATCATCAACACGCCAGATAGCCACGTCAACAAAAATAATTCGTCAGCTGCCATTTCAATTTTACAACCGGACACGTCATCAATTTTAAAATTTTTTTACCTGAAATGATCGGTGGAACTAAATGTGGCAAAATTTGTTTCCTATGGGATTAAATGTGAGAGAAAATATCTTATGGGACTAAATGTGGCAGGCGAACTTTCCTGTGGGACTAAAAATGGAATTTTCTCATACACCTTTCTATGAAACACTACATTTTCAGTAACCCATTAGCAAGTTACTATATTTATAGTACATAAATAATTTAAATTATTGAATCATATTCCCAATTTATAACTATTCAAATTACCATAAATTCGTATGTTGCTTCTGTTGCTGAACTTAATCATTTGGATCAAACTAAACAGAATTTAAATACATTTACATAAATATATTTAAATACAATGAAAACAAAAGCTTAGTTCTTGTCCAATGCATTTATGCTGCGTTTGGCAGAAGAAAGAAAATGAGAGAAAAAAAAATGGGTGGATTTTAATTTTCCACAAGTATGTTTGGTTGAAAGAAAAATAGATGAAAGGAAAAAAAAAATTTACTTATTTTCTTTTGTTTGTTTGAATGGAAAAGTGAAAGGAAAGAAAATTATTTTCGTACTAAATGACAACTATACCCTTATATCATTATAAATCATAATTATGTTATGAATTCATGAATTAAAATAAATTAATAAAATTAAAATAAATAAATATAATGTAAATAAAATATATAAATTAATATAATGAAATATAGAAAATGACAACTACATTGTGTTCAATGACAAGTACAATCTTATATAATTATAAATATAATTAAGTTATAAATATAATTATGTCGTAGATAATTTATTGAAAATAAAATAAATAACTATGTGAAATATATTTTTAATTTATTATACAATTGAACATGTCATATTTGCTATTTAAAAAATGTAAGGATCCATACTAGTAGAAGATGCAATATTATTTAAACACCTAATTATACATATGAGCAATTTTGAAAATCTTATTTTATAGAGATTTTTGCATTATTTTCCTCTCCTTTTCCGTCTAATTTTAGGGACCCCATGCTTATTTTTCCATCTTCCATTTCTGTACTTCCCTTTTCCACCCACAACCAAACAAGGGAAAATACATCTTTTCCTTCCAATTTTCTTCCTTCTCCTCCCCTCCCTACCATTACCCATCCTACCAAACAAAGTCTTAATGACAAAAGACTATTCTTCCTCATCAGCATTTGTAATAGGAATCTAATTTTTATCTTCAACAAATTCAAACAAGTATTTCTTCCCAAATGTTAACATATTTGTTTCCCCAAAAGAAGCCCACCCAGTAAATACATCACAACCCAAATTTGGTCCCCTCCTCTGTAATAGTGTGACATTAGCCCGATTTCCTCCTGAATGGTGCAAGCACACTTTCTCTTTTTCCATTAAACCAGCCGCGTCTGCAAAGTGCTTCAGAAGATACTATATTTTAGGAAACAAATTGTAAGTAGTTCCTCACAGTGAAATTAATTTAAAATTTATATTATATTCATGTATTTGTATACTTAGTGTACTAATCTGGAGCTTTTGTACTTCTTCAAATTCTTTCAAACACAATAGACAACTTATTTGATTCAATTTCAGCATCATTCTCGCAATTTTCTGATTCCTTCACTATCAGTTTCTATTTGATATTGTGCTAAATAAACATTAATTTAAAAGTACATAAAGCTTTTTTTTTTTTTTTTGATGGTAAAAGTTGTGTTAACTTGTTGAATGAGGCATGTCGGCCAATATCACCGGCCTTATCGAAGATGGGACATCTTCCATCTCAACGTAATCACCCACATGGGACAAACCCCACTGAGCCATACAATGCGCTACCTAGTTATACTCTCTATGAACAAATTTAAAAACTCTATCTCCTAACTTCCTAGAGAAAAAGGGCACATCTTCTAACAGCAAGCCTAGCCGACCCCTAGGAATATCATACTTGGACAACTTCTCAATCTCGTTCTTTGCGTTAGATTCAATAACCACTTTAGTGAACCCGCATGCATCACCAATCTCAGCCCCATACTTAATAGCACCCACCTCAGCGCTCTCCGGATCCCAACATTTCTCATCTCTTCGCGTTATTGAGGCCAGAATCTGCCCATATTCGTCTCGAAAAATCACCCCATAACTCAAAATGCCTGTAGCCAACACAAAAGCTACATCACAATTCATTTTAATCTAGTCCAATGGCGGGGAAGTCCACTGCAGAGGTAATCACTGCTGTTTTTCTGTCCTCTCTACAGTCCCCATAGCCGATCCATTGCAATAGGCCATTACCATCTCATGTAGTACCCTTGGTCCAGCACTTGGATGCCCATGCCACACTTGGGTCCGATTATACCACAGCAACCAAAAGCCAATGCAGATCTCGCTCAATTCCACCATTGAGATTTGTTCCAGCAGCTTTAATAACCAGTCAAACACCCGCCCCTCAAGAGACTGACACACTACTGGCTCGACCTTGGAAAACTTCCAAAAATGTTTGCTATATTCGCACTCAACCATGATATGCTCAATAGTATCAGGCCCTTTCTCACACAAAGCACAACTTTGGGTCTCTTCACATTTTCGCTTGGCTAGCATCCCGGAGCAAGGCAGGAAGTCCATGGCCATTAGCTATAGGAAATGTTTTATTTTGGGAAAATTGGTAGCTTCCAAATCCCCCGCCACAGCCTACAATCAGCTCCCGATGAAGATGCTTGGCACAACTTCATCTCATGGTACTTTTTCACCACATAAGAGCCTATCTTTACTGAGTATCTGCCATCCCGGGAAGGCACCCAAAATAGTGTGTCCTCGAGCAATCGGGGGCTTATGGGAATCTTGAGAATAGCATCCAGCTCAAATGGGAGAAAAACACCTTCAAGCACCCCATGATCCCAACATTTATTTTCCCAGTCCACTAGCATCGTGACTCTTGTATTCTCCGATAAGACTCGTTGCATCATTGGTTTACAGGTAATTTTGTGCAATAATCAAGTTATCTCTCCACACTGAAATAGACATTCCATCCCCAATTCGTCAACATAGGTTATGCTTAAAAATTGGGAGCACCTCCATAAGCCCCGCCAAAAGAAACTGGGGTTATTCCCTAGGGCAGCCTCAATCAGCGAACATTTAGGGAAGTAATTAGCATCGAGAACTTGGCCATATAAAGACGTCGGCTTGTCGAGAATTTGCCACAGCTCTTTCATGAGTAAAGCCTAGTTGAAAAAATGGAGGCTTCGAAACCCCGAGTCCTCTATTCTCTTTCAAAATTTGTTGATTAGAGCTTCCATGTCCATACACAAGGTGCTTGGGAGCAGAAAAGCACTCATCACGTACTGGGGCATAGCCTGGGCGATTGCTTTGATCAAAACCTCTTTTCTTGCAGTAGATAGGAGCTTCCCCTTCCAGCCTCTAAGTTTTTTCCAAATCCACTCTTTTAGAAATATGAAAATCTACCTCTTGGACCTCCCAATTAGCGTTGGGAGACCGAGGTACTTTGGAAATTGGCTTACCTCCTTAATTTGTAGGGTATTCTTTAGGACCTCCCTAGACTCATCCGAAACTACATGGCTGAAATATACTTTAGATTTCTCAAAATTAACTGTTTGACCTGACATGTCCTCATAGGACTCTAAAATTGCCTTGATAGCGTTCCCCTCAGCCTGATTTGCCTTTGAGAATACAAGACTATCATCGACAAAGAAAAGATGTGAGATTTCGGGGCTTCCCCGGCACACGCGAACTCCATGAAAAATCTATCCCCCTGTGCCTTGCGAATCATCGCAAAGAGCCCCTCGACACACAACAAGATTAGGTAGGTGATATTGGATCACCCTACCATAGCCCCCGTCCGAGTTTGATGAAACCGCACGGTGCTCTATTAATTAAAACATAAAAGGATACTGACTTCAAACACACCATAATCAGATTGATGAAATGAGTAGGGAAGTGCATTATTTGCATCATATGAGCCACGAATTCCCACTCCACTCTGTCATAAGCTTTACTGATATCTAGTTTGAGTGCTATAAAACCCTCATTTCCTTTCAGCCGAGTCCACATAGAGTGAAAGATCTCAAAAGCCACAATTGCATTTTCTGTAATCAACTGGCCTGGAATAAATGCCGATTGGCTACCATGTATAAGTTCTGGAAGCACCATCTTTAGCTAATTGGCTAGCACCTTGGACATAAGCTTGTACACCACATTGCACAAGCTTATGGGCCGGAACTCCTTCATAGACGTTGGATTCGTAACTTTTGGAATAAGCGTAATGAAAGTATGGTTGCATTGTGGTGGCATGCTACTTGTGTTCAGAAAACCAAACACAAGCTTGCATGCATCATCCGATCCGGTGGCTTTAGACAAATGCATTTGCCTTAATGCTAGGTGTATCTCGTTTGTCGTAAAAGGGCTCGCAAGTTGAGAAACCAATTCAGATGGTATTGCATTGTCCACCACTTCTTCCAGTGCTGCAAAGTCCGAAGGGTTCACACTAGTGAACAAGGTGGAGAAATATGCAGTCACTATCCTTTCAATAGCAGCGTCACCGTCTTGCCATTGCCCATTCTTATCATTGATACCACCAACGGAATTTACCCTATGTCTCTCAGATGCTTTGTTATGAAAGAATTTAGTGTTTCGGTCACCCTCAGTCAGCCAATGTGATGCCCCGAAACCTCTATTTAATTATAAAAACATCTATTTTATAATCATCTCACACAAAAACATGTTGTTTTATAATGTAATGAAACCAAACATGCGTACTAATATTCAAAAGGGAGGTTTACATAAGCCGTTTATTATATATTCACAAACTTAACTACCAAGTTTTGAGTACAACACATTTCTAACTAACTAAATGCCTCGAAGCACCCTCCTAAGTCTTCCTCATTCCTATCTTCTTGTGTCTCAAATCCGACTAAAACATAATAGAAAACAGTGTCAACATATACATATGTTGAGTAGAAATTCACATAGACATGAGGTGTTCATGTGAAATTGCATATTGTCATAAAAACACATAAAATTGCATATAAAATATATAGAAATTTCAGTTCTTGATAAAATCACATAAATTTCAGCTCACAAGAGCATCACATTCCAACATAGTGTTGCCGTTTTCCACCTCGACGGGCGGCTACCTTATCTCGCCGTGCCGCTCGTGTGAGGTTTGTGCATATTGCCACATAAATTTTGAACATATAATCACATAATTTCACATAATACTTTACTTTTGGATCACGCTATTGTAATCTTAATTTTCTTATAACTCCCACACAATATTCACATTAATTAGATCAATTCCAACCACTCTTGGAGTTTCCAATCATAATTTACACCAATTCCAACCAATCTTGGTGTCCAACCAAAACACATCGGTGGTCATATCCCGAGTATATGCCGAAATCCTACGACCCACAACCAATACATGGAACACTCCGTCCATGTAAGATGGGAATAGGACATGGATGGCAAGAACTGTTTTAAGACTGGCAAGCCCATTGCCGCCCGGCCGAACTTTATCCCCATCCACACCGAAAACATATAGGGCCTTTATACACATAATTCCAACACATACAAATCACAATTTTATCACAAAACTAACTGCTTCAGCTCAAAGTACCAAAATTTCCAGTTTTGCGAAATCGACATTTACAACTTCGAACTGAAATATCTAGCCTTCAAACTACTAAAATTCCAACTTAAAACCTACTGGAAATCCACACCAAGGTTGTAACATAGACTTTTAGTTGATAAAATTTTGAATTTCCAGCTTAAGAGGCCTGAAATTTTCAGACTACGATGCGAAACGTTTTAGCGCGCAACTTCTGAAAATTTCAACTTTCGTAACCCAAACTTCTGGCTTTGAAAAACCTGTAAATCCAGCTTATTTTACACTGAATTTACAGTTTTAAAATCAGGTTTTCATTTGGGAAGTTTCGAATTTTCCAACTTTGCAAAAATTGAATTTTTCAGCTTCAAAACAATATTTTCTGCATGAATAGTATTTTCCAGCATATGCACAACTTGAAATTTTAGTTTGGAAAACTTGAAATTTTAGTTTGGAAAACTTAAAATTCTAGCTTCTAGCACATATATAAGACTCTAACAAGGTATAAAACATGATAACATAGCATAATTGCAACAATTTCAGCATGCTTATTGAAGAATCTAACCAAACATGTTCATAGAAACATTGTAAACATCATATACACATATGTATCCAATACATCCTGAAATCCCTTAGACCCAAAATGAAAACCAACTTGTGGTGACCTTCTAGGTCTTATAGGGGAGATAACATGCTAATAGATTAACAAAACCTAACCCTAGCTCATGTCATAGGCAAATTTCTACCTTGATGTCTTTCTTGCCTTGTAGGGTTTGAAGAAGGGAAGGTGTTTGAAGTTGTGAGATTGTTTGAAGGGTTGAAGGAGTGTAGGAAAAGTGAAAGAAAACAAGTAGAAAGGAAAGGCGTAGGGGCTGGTTCTTTCAGTGTCTGTGTGTGGTGATTTTTGTGTTTTTTCCTAAGTAATATTACATAGAAGATCATAGGAAGAGACAGAATTAAAATAGCATTAAGTCATTTTTCCAATTAATACCCTAATTGGCCAAGTATCTGATCTAATATAACTTAAGTGTAGCTCTACATTAACATAAGTTAAATATGTATTCTTGCATCTAGAAGGCATTTTACAAGTGTATTAATACATTGTATCTAGCAACTTGGAGGATAAGGCTTAATATATACCAAGTATTTAACATTTTATATTTTTCTCTTCCAAAAATCCTCAAAAAACGTCCACCCCCTATTAATTCAGCAAAATTGTAAGTTAATTTTTGTACATTGTATATTTATGCAAGAAATAATATCTAGGGATAGAAAATACAATTTACCTATGCTTTAGGGGTTTTTTCCAAAAGTTATAAAAGTTACAAGAAAATCTTCTGAGTAGATATATATATATATATATATATGAACCGTATATATATATATGTATCCATGTATTTTCTTGAATTTTTATGATTTGTATCATGAGTAACTAAAACAAGAATGAATCCCATGTATCACAAAGTGTTCACATTATGAAAACTCATACATAGAAACATGTAAATTGTACACATTTAGGTATATCCACATATATATATATATACACATAATCGAAATGAGAATTCGGTTCCTTACAGCCAAACTGCTTTAGAACATTGCCTCCACATAATTTTTTCCCGCTTTAATAGTTCATCAATTTCCTTTCATAACGACTTCCGTCGGTATAAAGTATTCGAATCCGGAGTCATATATTGGCATTGTTCAAGTTTCTCGAAAAGCTGCTTGAGTCTTCTTCCTACATGGCCAAATTTTTGCTTATTCCATGATTGTAACACTATCGCACAGTTGTCTATTTTGTGCGCCGCCAAATACTGTGAGTCCTCCCAAATCCTCATCCATGCCTCATGAATCACCTCTTCACACTCACTATCCAGGATCCACATATTCTCAAAATGAAAGGAACGTCGTCCCTTTCCTTTCCCACGTCAAGCCAACTGCTCTATAGTTAGCAATACTGGCAAGTGATCTGAAGTAATGCCCAGCAGATGTCGAACCTGATAATAGGGATATATATCCCGCCACACTGCATCATTCAGAAAACGGTCAAGGCGCTCCTGAATGTTATGCTCGTTTAATCTTCCATTGTTCCATGTGATTTTATATCCCTCAAAACTAAGATCATTAAAGCCACAGTCAATAAGAACATTCCGAAAACCATCAAAACTTGTGCCGCTCTGTTCCAAGCCCCCAATCTTCTCATCACATGATAAAATATCATTAAAATCCCCAAAACACAGAAATGGATCTTGCGGGTCCCCCCTGAGTTCCGTAATGAGTTGCCACGTGCACTTTATTTTGTCCTTCGGACCACCCATAAACACACAATTCGTACCAAAGACATGTATTATTATTATCTAAAAACTCAAACTTGATACAATGAAGAGAATAATTAATTATTCGAATAGGCAATTCTTTTTTCCACATCAAAATAAGACCACCACCTCTACCGGCAGTATCAACTACAAAGAAATAAAAGGCAGGAAAAGACCTTTTTATGTTGTCAACCTCAAAACTGTAGACTCTTGTCTCCATGAGGAAGACCATGTTTGGGGAAGCTGCTGCGGGGCTGCGGGGCAACCTCTGTTGATCCTAGCGGGACATTCCAGCTAAGGCACCTCATTGATCCTAGCGGGGCTGCGGGGCAACCTCCTGTTGTAATCATTGCCACGTCTGCTCCTTTTGCATTCTCAATACACAGCTTCTTCTCCTTTGGCGCACCATCAGCAGCGTCGACCCCCCACTCCTACTCATTCGGTGGCTGTGCACCCCATTTTCTCACCCCCATTCGCCATTCATTCTCTTCTATAACTGCTATATAAGAATCCCCCTTCCCCTGTTGTCTTCCTCTGTCTATTCTAACTCAATTTTTGCTAGTCGTGCTCTGTCCTTTGGCGCCCTCAACCGTGTACCTATAGATTTTCCCATCTTCCCAGTACCCTTTAGCCCCACTACTACTCCCTCGTTCAGTTGCGGTCTTCCCCTCAAAACCCTATGTCGTAGCTTTTCCACGTAGGGGATGGCTTGCTGGCTTTACTGTAGCAACCCGAAACTTCTAGCTAATTATGAAAATATCCGATTTATAATTTTTTTTATTTTTTTTGCATAAACATGCCACTTTTCTAAACAAATAGTAAAACCAACCCATACTTTGATTCGAAAACCCAAAAAAGTACACGTAAGTTGATTATTACATGATCGTGACTATAAAATAACCTCGATCCTATAGCATGCATAACTAGCTAAATGCTTCGAACCGTCTTCCTATGTCTTCTTCGCTAGCAACTCCATTTACCTCAAGATCGGCTAAAACATTACATGAAACACGTCAACAACATGTTGAGTAGAAACTTTGCATATAACATAAGGTGCTCGTGTGAGATTTGTGCACATTGTCAAAGAAATTTACAAACATAAAATCATATAATTTCACGTTGGATTTCTTCCACCTCGACGGGCGGCTACCTTATCACTTCGCGCCGATATTTTCCATCCAACCACTCCAATTTCCAACCAATCACTCCGGTGGTCATATTTCGGGCATATGCCGATTTTCCTATGACCCACTTCAGTACATAGACACTCCGTCTATGCAAGGAGGGAATAGGCAACGATGGAGGGTTGAGAACTAATTTAAGACTGGCAAGCCGGACGCCACCTGGCCGAACTCGACCACATCCACCTCTATTCACATTGGTGCCCGTCATGCGCACATGAACTCTATGTATAACACATATTTTTACAGAATTTCAGTATGCTTTCACACTGATTTCACATAATTGAACATAGTTTCTAACCTTTTCAAACTGAAACTTTGCAGTCTGCGAACACTTACGACGAGCAGAAATTTTCAGTTTGTGAGCACGAAATTTCCAGTCTAAAACCTGCTGGGATTTTACAAATATGTTTCTAATGTTGCAAAATAAGGTTTGGGTGGGTAAATTTTGAGTTTTCAGCTTATAAGACTTGGAATGCTCAGACTGCGAATGCAAAATGCTCAAGTGTGCGCCTGCTGAAATTTCCAGCCCTAGAAGTCGAACTTTACAGCTTTGACAAAGCTGTTTTTCCAACTTATTATACACTGGAATTACAACATATAAAACAGGTTTTGAGTTTGGAAAAATCGGATTTTTCAGTTGTGCAAAAATAAGAATTTTCAGCCTTATAACAAAATTTTCAGCACTACAAAAAATTCACCTTGACAAACATGAAATTTCAGCTTCTAACACATGATTAAAGTACTAAAAAAGTATCAAACATCATAATACATAACTTAGGCATCATTTGCACATATTGCAAGCAAGATTTCAGCATAGTTTCAAGAAATTCAAGGGTAAGATGCACATCAAATCACTATAAACATAGGACCAAATTCTATTGTATTCCCTAAGACCCAAGATAGAAACCGACTTGTGGTTACCTCTTCAGGTCTAATGGGGAAGATATGAAGTTAATACTTTCATAAAACCTAATCCTAACTTATGCCATAGGCAAGGTTTCTACCTTTTAGTAGTAGGGGTTCTTCTTGTAGTTCAAGAGTTGTATGGAAGTACAAGGATGAAAGTGGCTGAAATTTTTTGATGAAATTGACAAGAGATGAAGGTGATGGGGTATGGGGGAGTGGACGGTTTTCTTAGGGTGTGTGTGTGGTGATTTTTGTGTTTTCTTTGCCTAATACTTCTTACAATTAGTAGTGTAAGAAATAGCATTAAAATATTATTATGTCTTAATCTTCATCATTTCTTCCTTTCCAACTAAGTGCCCAACTAACAAGCCTAATTGGGTTAAGTGGTAGTCTAGACTAATATGGGCCATACCTGTATAACTACATCTAGAAAGGATTATACAAGTGTATATACACTTGTATATTGTCATCACTAATTGAAGGATGAAGACTTGAGGGTGATTTTCTACCAAGTATTAAACATGTTTATGTTTCCTATGCCTTAAAAACGTCCACCCTTAGTAAAAATCTGAAAATTTATAAGTTGTTTTCTTATTTTACATATTTATGGAAGAAAATATCATTTGCGGGTAGAAAATGCAATTTTTGGCTTTCTTTAGGGTTTTTCCAAAAATCTTCTAAATCTTATCGAACATATATATCTATATGTGTATACATATATTTTCATGAATTATATAATTTATATGATGCTTAACTGAGACAAGAAATAATCCTAACTTGTACATTTTGCGAAAAACGAACATGAAACACAAGGTATTAATATTATGAAAACGTATACCTATAAATATAAAATAAACACATATAAATATATCTATACATAATGGGTATGAGAATACGGGTCCTTACATCCTCCCCTCCTTAAAGGAATTTCGTCCCTGAAATTCGGCCCGATTAGTCAAAGAGATGTGGGTAGTTGCTCATCATATCTTCTAGTTTCCTCGAGGTTATGATACTTCCACAACACTCTGACTATGGGAATGGAACAGTTTCTCAAGGTTCGTTCTCTTACTTCAAGGATGCGAACGGGTTCCTCTACATATGTCAAGTCTTTATCGATTTCGAGGGAATCATGATCAAACAAGAGAGGGATCCGGGTGATACTTCTTAAGCATCGGCACATGAAATACGTCATGAACATCATACACTACAAGAAAACACAGTTTTTTCGGCCAAATATTCGGCGGAAAAAATAAATTTCGGCGGATTCAATCTCCCGAAAAAACCTTCGTCGGTAGTGATTTTTCGGCGGATTTTCGGCGGAAAATATATATAAATATATTTTTTAATTAAATAAATTTTCGGCGAAATTTCCCACCGAAATTCCGCCGAAATTTGTTCAAATTTTCGGAGGAATTTCCCGAAATTTAATTTATATTTTTTGAAAATAAAATTTCAATTACCCAACCTAGGAGTCGAACACGGGACCTCGCCCGAGCTCGCGCACGCGTGCGTACACGCGCCCGATATTATCCCAGCTTTTGGGACCGCTGGGAGTCGAACGTTCGACCTCTCAGTTGGCAAACAACTCCCTTACCGTTGAGCTATGTTCACTTTGTTGTCATAATTCAATACATTATATATTTATATCATAAAACAATTCAAATAAAAATAATTAATAATAATAGTAATAATAATAATAATACGTTTTTTATTTATTGAAAATTTTAATAATTTTGATTTTTAAAAAATTTATATATATAATACATAATATTATATACATATATATAGCATACAAAAATTTATTTCATTCTAATAATAATAATAATAATAATAATAATTTTATAATAATAATAATTTTATAATAATAATTCAAATAAAAATCAAAATTTTAAATTTTAATATATTCTAAAAATATATATAATTATTATTATTTTTTATTTAAAAAGTATTTATTTTTAATTTTTTAAATTTTTCGGCGAAAATTCCACTGAAAATCTGCCGAAAACTTAAAAAAAATTATTTATTTATTTATTTTTAATTTTTTAAATATTTCGGCGGACATTCCACCGAAAATCCGCCGAAAATTTTAAAAATTATTATTTTTCATTTATTTTTAATTTAAAAAATATTAATTTTTATTTATTTTTAATTTTTTAAATATTTCGGCGGAAAATCCGCCGATAACTTTAAAAAAAATTATTTTTTATTTATTTTTAATTTAGAAAAAATTATTTTTATTTATTTTTAATTTTTTAAATATTTCGGCGGAAATTCTGCCGAAAATCCGCCGAAAAATTTAAAAGATATTATTTTTTATTTTTTTTAATTTTCCGCGGAAATTCCGCCGAAAATTGAGTGTTTTCTTGTAGTGAGATAGATTTGAGGGTAACGCCAGTTTATATGCTACTTTTCCTGCTTTTTCGAGGATTTCAAAAGGTCCAACGTATCGAGGTTTTAGTTTTCCTTTCTTCCCAAACCGAAAAATTCTTTTTTGTGGTGATACTTTTAAGAATACCGAATTTCCTACTTCAAACTCCAAATCCTTTCATCTCTTATCAGCGTAGCTTTTCTGACGACTTTGAGCGTCGGCCATTCGTTTTTGAATTGTTTCTATAACTTTCGTAGTTTCTTGTACCAATTCAGGGCCTAGCAATTTCCTCTCACCAACCTCATCCCAACAATTTGATGATTTACACTTTCGTCCATAAAAGGGCCTCAAATGGAGCCATACCGATGGTAGATTGATAACTATTATTGTAAGCGAATTCGGCTAATGAGAGATAACGATCCCAACTTCCTCCAAAATCGATGGTACAGGATCGAAGCATATCTTCTAAGATTTGGATAGTTCTTTCAGATTGTCCATTGGTTTGCGGGTGAAAAGTCGTGCTAAAGTTCAACTTAGTGTCTAGCGCGCTTTGTAACCCTTGCCAAAACTTAGAAACGAATTGTGGATCTCTGTCCGAAACAATACTGACGGGGATACCATGTAATCGGACTATTTCCTGTTTATAAATTTCAGCCATCTTATCCAAGGAACAAGTCTTTGAAAAGGCAATAAAATGGGCACTCTTAGTAAATCTATCCAGTACAACCCAAATCGCATCATGACCCTTGGAGGTTTGGGGTAGACCCATAACGAAATCCATGGTAATGTGTTCCCACTTCCATTCGGGAACAGGTAGCGGTTGCAAGAGACCAAAGGGTTTCTGGTGATCGGCTTTTATCTGTTGACATGTCAAGCATTTTGATACAAATTCCGCCACTTCTCTCTTCATAATAGTCCACCAATATTGTTTCCTAATGTCTTTGTACATCTTATTGATTCCCAGGTGAATTGTGTATCTTGATTTGTGACTTTCTTCCAATATTTCCCTCTTGAGATTGTTGTCATCGGGGATGCATAGCCAATTGCGAAATCTGAGGATCCCATCGTTGGACATGGCAAACTCGGCCCTTTGTCCGTTACCAACTTCTTCCATGATCTTTTTAAGTTTTGCATCCTTTGCTTGTGCTTCCTTGATTTTTCGTAATAGCGCAGGTTGTGCTTGAACTGTAGAACATAAAATTCCTAACTCTTTTTCCTTGGGATTCCACTTAGAAATATCCTTTAACAACTTCCATTCCTTAATTGCCAAACAAGAGATGGTGGCCTTTCTACTTGATGCATCGGAAACTTTGTTAACTTTCCCGAATGGTATTGAATATTAAAGTTATAGTCGATAATCATCTCCATCCATCTCCTTCGTCTCATGTTTAATTCCTTTTGCAAAAATAAGTATTTCAAGCTCTTATGGTCCGTGAATACCTCGAAAGCTTGTCCCATACAAATAATGCCTCTATTTCTTGAGTGCATACACAATAGCAGCTAATTCGAGGTCATGAGTAGGGTAGTTTTCCTCATATGGTTTTAATTTTCGTGAAGCGTATGCTACTACCTTGCCATCTTGCATTAACACACAACCCAATCCTTCTTTAGAGGCATCAGTGTATACTCGAAATCCGGCGTTCCCATTAGATAATACTAACACAGGAGCGACGACTAAGCACTTCTTCAATTTCTGAAAACTAGTCTCACAGTGTTGGTCCCAAACAAACTTGACCTTAGCCTGAGTTAACCTAGTTAGTGGTCGAGCAATTTTTGGAAACCTTTCAATAAATCTTCAGTAATACTCGACAAGACCTAGAAAGCTTCGAACTTCTGTGACGATAGAAGGTTGTTTCCACTCCACAACGGCGTTTACCTTTTTCGAATCTACTGAGACTCCCTCTTTGGATATGATATGACCGAGAAAGGATACTTGTTCTAACCAAAATTCGCACTTGCTAAATTTTGCATAAAGCTGTTGGTCCCTTAGTGTTTGCAAAACTATGTGCAAATGTTTCTCATGCTCCGTTTTGGTCTTTGAGTATACCAATATGTCGTCTATAAAAATTACACAAACTGATTCAATTAAGGTTGGAATACTCGATTCATCAAGTCCATGAATATAGCAGGTGCATTGGTTAGTCTAAAAGGCATTACCACGAATTCATAATGTCCGTAGCGATTATTAAGGGCTGTTTTGGCTATGTCTTTTTCTTGGATTCGGACTTGGTAATATCCTGATTTCAAGTCCAACTTAGAGTACACGGAAGCTCTTTGTAGTTGGTCAAATAACTCTTCAATGTTCGATAGTGGATATTTGTTTTTAACGCTAACTTGGTTTAGAGATTGATAGTCAATGCAAAGTCGCAAAGTACCGTCCTTTTTGACAAATAAAATCGGGGCTCCCCATGGTGAGGAACTAGGCCAAGTAAATCCCTGATCAAGTAATTCTTGTAATTAGGTCTTAAGTTCCTTTAATTCGGCAGGGGCCATTCTGTACGGGGTTTTGGAAATCGGAGCTGTTCCGGGTACTAGGTCAATGGTAAATTCAATTTCCCTATGTGGAGGCAATCCTGGTAGATCATTGGGAAACACATCTACAAATTCGTTTACCACCGGAACATTCTCGATTTTCTTTTTATCTTCTTGTTTATTCAATACAAATGCTAAAAATGCATCATTTCCTTTTCGAAGTAGTCGACGAGCTTTCATGGCTAAAATAATTGGTATGGGAGTGGAAGATTTGTTTCCTCTTATTTCAACTACGGGTTGGCCCGGCATACATAATCGCACTATCTTATTGTGACAATCTATTTGGGCATAGTGAGATGCTAGCCAGTCCATTCATAATATTACATAGAATTCGTTTATAGGCAATAAAACCAAGTTAGCCCTCATGGGTTTTCCGCCAACTACTAGCTCACAGTTCTTATATAATAAGTCGGTTCTCCATAAGGTTCCCATAGGTGTGCTTACTTCTAATTCATAAGGCAAAACTTCTTGATGAAGCATTAAACTAGAAAGAAATTACGTGATATATAAGAATGTGTTGAATCAGGATCTATCAAAACTTTAGCTAAGTGTTGGCAAACCAGAAGCGTACCTTCCACCACTGTTGGTTCGGATGTCCTTTCTTGATTAATGGCAAACACCGTGCCCTGCACTCGTGATTTTTCTCCACGCTTCCCATTCTCCTTGGCAACTCGTTCCCGTAACAGTCCCATTTGCGGGCAGTCCATGATAAAATGCTCACTACTTCTGCACCGGGTACATTTCTTTGCCTTAACCCAACACTTACCCTCAATGTGATTTGGTTTTCCACAGTAGGTACATGAAATGTTCCGTTGGGGTAGAAATATTTGTCTTAGCAACCTTATTGCTTCCTCCGAAGTTTCTCTGGGCTTGGCTCTCTAAAGGAGACGGTCTCACGAATTGCCCACATTTAACCTTTAACTTCTCCATAGTGCTCTCTTCTTTCAGAGCGATTTCCACTGCCGCCGTATACGTTTGCATCTGTACCGATGCTATCTTGTCTTGTATCTCCATCCTTAAACCACCAGTGAATTTCCATATTTTTCTTCACTTTCAACAAAATAAGGGGCAAACCTAGCCAACCGGTTAAACATTGCCTCATATCGGGCCAAACTTAACTCTCCCTGTTCTAAGTTTAAAAATTCTCTTTCTCGTTTTTCTAGTATAACCCGAGGAACGTATTGCTTGTTGAATTCTTGGGTAAAATTCGCCCACGTACGCAGAACCCTTGTTTTTTCCACTTTTGACTAACACGTTTCCACCAGTGTCTCGCATCCTCTTACAGCATAAAAGTGGCTAAAATAACCTTTTTCTCTTCTCCACACGACACGACTTCAAAAACTTTTTCTATGGCCTCCAACCAATTAGTGGCCTTAACATCATCCGGTTCTCCCTTAAAACTCAGAGGTCCGAACTTAAGGAAATTGGCAATGGCATCGTTGGTGGTCTCCACATGATTGTGATTATGATTATTCTGGTTTTCGAGTAAGGTGGTGGTTCGTTCAAAAATGGCCATTAGTTGTCCATCCGGATTTTCGTTATTGCTTCGTATTCGCCTATTTGACATCTACATTAAACAAAATCAGTTTAGTAACATAAAATAAAGCCCGTTTATTTTCATATACATAGGAGTTAGATAACCTATATATACATGAACGTTACACATACAAATGCAAAACACACACTATACTAGTGTGTACAGTATCTTATCAACTAGTAAGTCCGAACAAAAGCTAGCACTAGACTTCCTTCTTTACATCAGCACCTAACTTCATCTAATCGATAGCATAAGGGAGTAACAAGTGCCGTCCCCCGAGTTAATGACTACGACTTCTAGGGCTGGCTTTCGAATCATATTTGCCTCGATCACTCCTACAAGATCCCGACTCCTCACGTAGATAGCCTCAAAGAGACTTTGAAAGTGTTGGTGGAGTTGGTAAATATGATGTTCAAGCACCCTCAAGACTTAATTTTGTATGATGAAAATCCTCTTGCAGTTTCTCATAGTTTTCCTGGAATAATCTTAATTCTAGGAGGAGATCATCGACTTGGGATAGTTGTATTCGAACAGAGGACACTTGAGCGGTGCCGCACTGATAGCTAAATCTACGATTTGAAGATTCGCCTGAATATGCCATTTCCTACGCAACAAGTTTAACCGTTAAACAATTCATAATCAAAACTTCTAACATCCCAAAAACCGCGCTCTGATACCACCTGTGGTGACTTGAAACTTCTAGCTAATTCTAAAAATATTCGATTTATAAATTTTTTTATTTTTGTTGCACAAACATGCCACTTTTCTAAAACAATAGTAAAACCAACCCATACTTTTATTCGAAAACCCAAAAGTACACGTAAGTTGATTATTACATGATCGTGACTACAAAATAACCTCGATCCTATAACATGCATAACTAGCTAAATGCTTCAAACCATCTTCCTATATCTTCTTCGCTAGCAACTCCATTCGCCTCGAGATCGGCTAAAATATTACATGAAACACATCAACAACATATTGAGTAGAAACTTTGCATATAACATAAGGTGCTCGTGTGAGATTTGTGCACATTGTCATAGAAATTTACAAACATAAAATCACATAATTTCACGTTGGATTTCTTCCACCTCGACGGGCGGCTGCCTTATCACTTCGTGCTGATATTTTCCAACCAATCACTCCGATGATCATATTCCGGGTATATGCCGATTTTCCTATGACCCACTTTAGTACATAGACACTCCGTCTATGCAAGGAGGGATTAGGCAATGATGGAGGGTCGAGAACTAATTTAAGACTGGCAAGCCTGATGCTGCCTGGCCAAACTCGACCACATCTACCCCTATTTACATTGGGGCCCGTCATGCACACATAAACTCCATGTATAACACATATTTTTACAGAATTTCAGTATGCTTTCACACTGATTTCACATAATTGAGCATAGTTTCCGAACTTTTGCAAACTGAAACTTCGCAGTCTGCAAACACTTACGACGAGCAGAAATTTTAGTTTGTGAGCACAAAATTTCCAGTCAAAAGCCTGCTGAGATTTTACAAATATGTTTTTAATGTTGTAAAATAAGGTTTTGGTTGGTAAATAAGGAATGCTCAGACTGCGAACGCAAAATGCTCAAGTGCGCGCCTGCTGACATTTCCAGCCCTCAAAGTCGAACTTTACAGCTTTGACAAAACTGTTTTTCCAGCTTATTATACACTGGAGTTACAACATATAAAACAGGTTTTGAGTTTGGAAAAATCGAATTTTTTAGTTGTGCAAAAATAAGAATTTTCAGCCTTGTAACAAAATTTTCAGCACTATGAATAGTATTTCCAGCAAGTTTTGACAAAAAAATCACCTTGACAAACATGAAATTTCAGCTTCTAACACATGATTGAAGTACTAAAAAGGTATCAAACATCATAATACATAACTTAAGCATCATTTGCACATATTGCAAGCAAGATTTCAGCATAGTTTCAAGAAATTCAAGGGTAAGATACACATCAAATCACTATAACCATAGGACCAAATTCTCTTATATTCCCTAAGACCCAAGATGGAAACCGACTTGTGGTTACCTCTTAAGGTCTAATGGGGAAGATATGAAGTTAATACTTTCATAAAACCTAATCCTAACTTATGCCATAGGCAAGGTTTCTACCTTCTAGTAGTAGGGGTTCTTCTTGTAGTTTATAAGAGTTGTATGAAAGTACAAGGATGAAAGTGGCTGAAATTTTGTGATGAAATTGAGAAGAGATGAAGGTAATGGGGTATGGGGGAGTGGACGGTTTTCTTAGGGTGTGTGTGTGGTAATTTTTGTGTTTTCTTTGCCTAATACTTCTTATAATTAGTAGTGTAAGAAATAGCATTAAAATATTATTGTGTCTTAATCTTCATCATTTCTTACTTTCCAACTAAGTGCCCAACTAACAAGCCTAATTGGGTTAAGTAGTAGTCTAGACTAATATGGGTCATACATGTATAACTACATCTAGAAGGGATTATACAAGTGTATATACACTTGTACATTGTCATCACTACTTAAAGGATGAAGACTTGAGGGTGATTTTCTACCAAGTATAAAACATTTTTATGTTTCCTATGCCTTAAAAACGTCCACCCTTAGTGAAAATCTGAAAATTTATAAGTTGTTTTCTTATTTTACATATTTATGGAAGAAAATATCATTTAGGGGTAGAAAATGCAATTTTAGTCTTTCTTTAGGGTTTTTTCAAAAATCTTCTAAATCTTATTGAACATATATATCTATATGTGTATACATATATTTTCATGAATTATATAGTTTATATGATGCTTAACTGGGACAAGAAATAATCCTAACTTGTACATTTTGCGAAAAACGAACATGAAACACAAGGTATTAACATTATGAAAACGTATACCTATAAATATAAAATAAACACATATAAATATTTCTATACATAATGGGAATTAGAATAGGAAGTCACACTAGTAGTAATAGTTTGGTAATTTTTCATATCGAAAATAGACCCACACCTTATGTCCCCCAGTGCATGTGATCCATACCCCTCTCCGTAAAGGTTGTAGGATATTAACCATAACCAGTACTTGAGAGTATTTCCCTAAGGTGTTGATGTCCTCCTCCTTCACCTCCAGGACCTCTCTCACCCGTCCCCCAATTAGTTCCAATGACGCCCTATCTCGCCGGTCCATAGGTAAATCACAGACTCGAATCCAAAATGGGCAATGGTCTAATTTGATATCAGACAGTTGCTCAAAACCATCGATCTCTTTAAGAATAACCAGTTGCTGATCAAAATGCAAAGGCCCCTCACGTAACACCCTTTCCTTGTCCTTAGCATATGCAAATTCGCATATGAAAAGTCCATCCCCAACATCAGAAAGCTCCAGGCACCACGTTATTCTCCACGCACCCGAGAATGCATTGGACAACGCCTTCAAACTCAATGGCTTATTTTTAATGAGCCTCCCAACCACACACTTGCTATACCGAGGCTGGTCATCAGGTTTGCTTCCAGTGAAATCCAGAATAGAACTTTCTTCTTCACTAAGCGAAAAATTTTGCCATAATGTTTCCAACTCTCTCGCCATGGTACTGCAATGCCAATCAGTAGATGGAAGTAAAGTCTCTACACAGTCTGTAGAAAGCGTAATCACTACAATATGATTCAAAGATCCAAGAAGGAATCAAGTATAGCCAGAAGCAAGAAAACCCTAGAGACGGCTAGCAAAACTCCACAGGGAACCCTAGGAAACAATTATGCTCTCAGCAATCGTAATTTTTAAAAGTACATGAAGCTTATTAATTCTGAAGCAACAATAAACTAAATAAGCGTCAAGCTGAATTCTTTAAATATAACACAGAAGCCAAATAAAAGAGGGATAACAACTTACCCACAACTATCCACTCCATATATGGAGACTTCATTTTTATGAAAGAAAACTGATCGCATTCATTATAAGAAATTAGCATCCTGCAGGATACAAGGTGCAACATAATCAGGGAAAACATTGTCCCCTTCTTGAAATATCAACGCATATCTAGCCAAAAGTATGGGCCGCAACGTTACCCAATCTATGAGTGAAGCGAAATAAAAATCTCTCTATGAAGGCACACACTAAAAGATCAGTGTTTTGTAAACCCAAATCTGCAATAAATTTAGGCCAACCTCGTTTAAAGCAATAGAAACCTTCCTCTACCTTTTCAATTGTGCATTTTTGGATAAAATTTCCTCATATTTTTGGCTGAAGCTTTTTGGGATTCTCTATATATAAAGAAGACAAAAAAAAAATAGATGCATCGTAAAAAAGAAAAAAAGAAAAAAAAACACCAAAATTATACTTATATCGCACACTTTTTAATATTCGAAATAAGTTTTATTTGGAAAAAAATATGACAGAAGGAAACACGAAAAGGAAGAGGGAGCGAAAAAAAAACTTAACAGTTCATTACACAAAAACTTAAAGAACAAAGGGTTTTTGCTCCTGCTCATGCTTTCAAGTAGAATGGAACACATAGATACTTGGAAATATTTACTGAACATATATTACTACAGCAAACTTCTTTCTCTGAAAACTATTAAACAAATAAAAGAAATAAAGAAGAAGCCAGGCCCATTAATATTAGGTCCCATATAATTTAACTCACGTCATACTTACACTTTTCTCGATATAATTATAAGTTATATTAATATGGCCAACAGATATATATATATATATATATAGATATATATATATATATATATATATATTAGGGAATTCTAAATTGTGTTCCTAATAATCAATACATCCTATATTCAATATAACAATGCATATTAATTCATAACCTCTGCCTATTTTTATGTTAATTTCTTATTATTTAAATATGATAAAAATTGTACGCTAAATTTTATCTTTTGTAAATTACTTGGCCCCATTTTTTCGGCACTTAGGGTTATTATATTTTACGATGAATTTCAATAACCATATATGTCATTCATTTAGAATTATTAATCATTTTAAATTAGCGCATTGTGTTCTGTTGCTTTATTAAATTTGTACCTCCTTTTATGTTAAGCCTAAACAACAATTGAAAATCTCTTTGACAAAAGGCGAAATTTACTCCATTCTTTTTTTGTCCCGAGAATAATTATAAATGTTATAAATATGCTCCATTTTTAACCGCTAGTTATACTGAAAATTCCATTCTTTTTGCCTCTTTATAAATAATTGAAATTTACTTAATAACATTTATAAGAATCTCATAATGCAGTTCTTTAGCCTGTTGGAAACTAGCTTCTTGTAATTAGAAATGTATCTACAGCCATATATATAGTTTGCATTGAAAAATATATATTTAGGATGAATTACATCTACCTCCTCTGAAGTTTGGCAAAATTACAATTTAACCCATGCTATTTTGTAAATTACAATAAACCCCTTGAGATATATTCTGTCTGACAATTTACCCCTGTCGTTTAGTTCCGTTAGGGTTCCATTAAATTTTGTATGTGAAGTTCCGATAATACCCTTGAGGGGTTTTCTGTAATATATATAAAATATTTGGGGTTGTATGTTATGTATTACAACTTTGTGTGGTTAAAAATAATAATATTGAAAAATTGCCCCCTTTTTAAGAGCTGAAAATGATGGGTAGATGGGAGAAGAGAGAGATCTAGATACATACATATGCAACTTATATACACATGCAAGTTGAGAAATCCTACACGTTCAGTTCGTCATAACTTGCTCATTTCTTATCCAAATAGCAGTGGTAGTTTCGAATTTCGCAGGACAGTGAAGGAGCAACGGCGGTGGTAGTGGTGATGAGGTGGCGGCGGGTTTCCATTTTTCGATAAGTTTCTGGTGAACTTGAGATGGGTCTTAAAAGTTTCGACATGGGAAACACGTTGGTGAGGGTAATTTTGGGCCTGAGTCGATTGAGGTGGTGGAATTGAGGCGAACAATGGGTTTTACATATTTTTTGTCCATCGCTTGTAATTATTACATACCATAAGGGGTTTATTGTAATATACACAAAAATATGAGTTAAATTATAATTTTGCCAAACCTCATGGGAGGTAGTCGTATTTCGCCCCATCTAATATTAGCAAAAAATAAAGGACAAAATGGACTTTATACATTTTTCATCCATCACTTGTTATTATTACGTACCTTAAGGGGTTTATTGTAATTTATAAAATAACATGGGTTAAATTATAATTTCGCCAAACCTCAGGAGAGGTAGATGTAATTCATCCTTTTTTTTCATGAATCTCTTTGTATTTGTTTATTTAATTTGATTATACATGTACCTATAGCACAAATTTGTTATAACATCATACATTCCATGTAGGTGTATTTATATAATATTTCTTATCATTAATAAGAATATTTTAAAATTCTTTCTTTTATGTTGTGTTTTTCCCTTAAGTTTATCAATAAAACAACTTTTGTATTAAATTTAATAATTACGTTCTTTATTATTGCTTTGTCTTTTGACTCTTTTCACATTTAATACCACAAATTATTGTTTTCATAGTTTGACTAATTAAGTTCAACTGCATGTATATATAATAGCCTTCTTAAATTTCATGTATAAATCATTTCTGTTGTTCAATATCCTCATATTGTAATTATCTTTGACATTCACTACTTTTCTTCAGTTAACTCCTATTTATTATTCATATATATTAGACGGCAACTATTTCTATAAATAAGTCACACTCATTCTCAACCATTGAGCTTCATTTGTTAGATACTCTAATGTTATGCCATCTAATTCAATTCTAATTGTTTAAAAGTATTTTTCATTTTCTTTCTGCATTTTTTGTAAAGTATATTGTTCAGTATTCTGGGTTCGAACCGTCTTATCCCATCCATTTTCCATTTGGGTGAATGTCTGGGTGGGTGTGTGCGTGTGTTGTGTTTCGTTAACCTTTATAAGATATTTCGAGTTGATTGTATGTTAAAAAATAAAAATCGGATACAATTAGGCTTACCTAAAGGCATATAAATTAAACTAGGAAAAAGTTGGATAGCAAAATATTATTATCTCTGGAGGGACAAGGCTAATCAATCACGGGGTTTGGGATTAACTTTTCAAAATTGAATTTGAAACATATTTACGGAAATAACCATAAAATTTAAATGGACTATGTGCATGAACTAAATTGTTTTTATGAAAATAAAGTTACAGTTAAGATCCCCATTATGTGCATATATTCCTTCATTTTAGTGTTACTGCCAAACTTACCCAATTTACATAACAAAGACCAATTAATGAACTTATTATTTGTGATATTATTGGTCAAAAAATGATCATTCTTAATTATATCTTTGAAAAGTTTGAGATTCTGGCCAACATATTTATATGCATTTCGCACTCCAATAAACAAGTTCCGCTGATTATGTGTAACAGTATTAAAATCATTTATGATCTATTATCATTCAACATGTTAATCTTGATATATATATATAAAAAAAGAATAATGACTAAAAATGATAGGAATAATGAATAAAGTAGACAATTTGTTCATGATAACGAGGAAAATCATTTTATATTTGCATTGGTTGTTGAATTATCATACTAGCCAGACAAAGGTAAAAGCAACAAATTCATTACACATAAAATGTGTTTCTAGGGAGTTGGATTAGGCTAGAATGCATAATCTAATTGCTGTTAATCAGTTTGTTTCCCTTTATTTATTTCTAAGATAAAAACTATTTTATAAATTAATCTTCATAACTATAGCTGGAAGAAAAAATACCCTTCATTAGCAATTCTTATTGTGATTGCTATCAACTATGTAGAAGAATCACTAACTAAGCAAGCAAATAAACATAAAAAATATTCAGAGTAATTTAATCGTTTGCATGAGAAACAAAAAACATTAGGTTTTCAATTATATAAGATGGACTAATAGCCTCAGGTCCACAAGTAGAAGAAAGGAGAAAACTGGTACTTTATTATTGTTTTGACGACAAATTCTTCTCCAATTATAGTTTTGCTAAATTAATCACATAATGATAAATTAAACCCTATACATATAATCTTCCACAGGCACTTATTGTCTTTTTGTAGTGAATGTACAGAAGAATTATCTTTATTTTTATATTTTTCTATTATATAATGAAATAGTCTATCTAAATTTTTGGCAAGTGTCGGTGCAGTTTTATGACAAGTGTTGGCCTACTTTTGCAACATGTGTCAATATTTTGTCCATTTTTGTAACTACATAATTAATTAGACTGTTACATATGCGTCATTAGACTACATATTAATCAATTAATCAGACAATACATGCTTTGATCATAAATAAAACTAAGGAAAAAAGTAATGCACGAGTGAATACTAGTGCACTAGAAAAAGGAAAACCAAATGAAGAAAATAAAATTTTACAAATTTATTTCGTTCCAAAATAATGAAGAGGAAAATGAGGAAAACAAAGGTGATGACTGATGAGTATGTTGGCGTAAGGACGATTAATTCTTCCTATCATTTTACTCTCTCTCTCTCTCTCTCTCTCTCTCTCTCTCGCGCGCGCGCAATTAAACATGAACGTCTTGAAGTTTATGGGAATGTCTGAATTGACTTTAAAAAAGGATTTATTAACTTTAGCTTTAGAAAATAATTTTGCAAAATTTGAGAATTAGTGTGCGCCTTTTCCAACCAAAATCATAGAGCACCTAAGTAGTGCTTCCGGCATATTTTTTATAATTTGAGAAATATTTTTCATAATTACATTTAATAGTAGCTCAAAACACTCCAACTTTTTTCTTCCATACTTCTCATCTTTATTTTTAAATATTGCTAAATTTTACTACAAGTTTTTCTAGTTTCCTCTTAAAATTTAACTTCTTAGAAAGTAAAAACCTTCACATACAGCCCAAACATGTTATACTTCTCACCTTAAATTTTTGGATTTTATATTTTTTTATTACAACATAAAAAGAATTTTTAATTTTTTTGAAGTAGTTAATGCTGATACAGATAGATATCCAAAATTATCCTTTTCCATGATGGATAGTCCACGACATATTGCAAAAGCCATTACATACTTGTGTTCTTTCTTTGTTGTTTGGATTGTTGTATGTCATTCATTAATATGGATTACAGGTTGAGAATTGACATTGACACTTCAAAACTTATAATTGGGGTAACATTCTTATTCTTGTCCTTAGAAATTGGACAAAATGTCAATTTATTTCAAAAACTTCTTAGCTTTTGATAGTTTTCCCAAATTGAAAACTTCGAAATCAAACATATATTAAAATTATCTGATTGATTAATATTTACAATCAGTACAATGAGTTTTTTACTATATCTAAGTAGTTGCACAGAATAACACTCAACGTATGACATAAGTACACAAATAGTATATATTTAGATCAATTTATGAATTCTACTTATCTAGCTTAGAGAATTTTCCCAAGTTAATGTATGGTTTCTAACTGAAAAAACAATAAAATTATATGATTCATTATTTTCTAAGTAGCTTTTGGATACTGCTCAAGCATATTCATGAACTTACAAAAAAGTAAAAAAGTGAAAAAATAATCAATTTTTTTGACCGATATCTTGTCAGAAATGCGTCGCAAAGGAAATACAGAGTTTTCGACGAGTAACATCGTCAGCATTCCGTCGAAAACAAACAAAAAATTAAAAATATAATAATAATATATTTTCGATGAAACATATTTGTCGATAAACAGTTGACAAAAAAAATAAAAGAAAAAATTATGACAAAAAATAGTCTGACTAATATTTTTGTCGAAAAGGTGTCAAAACAATCCTGGAAAAACAAATATGAATAAAAAAAAATTACGACGACTATTTCCCGTCACAAGATTGTCGGGAAGTAACGCGCTGTTATTCCCGCCTTTATCCGCGAGTTGGCCGACTGGTTTCCGACCGCATTTTCATCGAAAATTCTTTTATACGTCGATGATGCGTCGTTAAACGGTCAGCAAACAGTCTGTAAAATTTGATATTTACCAACAAAATATTCCGTCGGTAATTTCATCGGCAAACAACAGTTTTCTTGTAGTGGTTTTTGAAATAATTTATTTATTGTCTCTTTCTTCTCCAGCATTTTCTTTTTCTATTTTTTTAATCAAATATGTTATTCGAATAAATTTACAATTATAATTAATAATTGCTAAAATATGTACTCATAAAACTTAAATACAATTTAAATTTTGTA
This sequence comes from Petrea volubilis, assembly GCA_026212405.1. NCBI lineage: Eukaryota > Viridiplantae > Streptophyta > Magnoliopsida > Lamiales > Verbenaceae > Petrea > Petrea volubilis. The sequence goes on along the minus strand of CM047885.1, from coordinate 22,261,925 downwards.
AGTACTGAAATGTTATACATACACATCGATTGTGCGACTATTATTAATTTAAATAACTACATATTGAATGGTTTGTAGAGATCAATAGTTTTTGTGAAGTCAGAATTACAGCCTACAGGTTTAATTGATAGATAGTAAGATTAGCCTAGAAGAGTTGAAACTAAAAATTGATGGATTAATGTGAAAATAAGATAAAATAAATCTAAGTTTGATCTTAAATCTTGATGTTAATACTTTTCTAAAACAATAGAACTACATGGACTCTATATATAATAGGAAAAATAATAGAGCTCAAATGAGATAGCAGTTTTTCCCACAAAAAAAAAAAAAAAAAAAAAAAAACAGACTAAATACACGAAAAAAGTAAAACTTTAAAAGGAATATTGATACTTTATTACTTTTTTTATTGATTATGTTAATTTTAGAAACTATACCAAAAGATTATCTTTTTGTTCATAATGTTAGCATCAAGTGGAACAATTTTCTTATCTTTTTTTTTTTCCTCCAAACCAAATAAGTTCAATCAAAATTTTCGATACCACTTTCCAACTAAGGAACGTAAGAATAAGAATGTTGCTATGGTCAAACCTAGTTGTGTTTGACCCGACCACCATCAGCCCATATTTCTCCAATTATGCCATTTTCGACTAAGGAACATATGAATACAAATATTTCTTTCGTCAAATCGAGGACAGAACCTGATTTGGTATGGTCTGAACACCATTAGTTCATATTCATCCAAATAATTGGCAAACTCTAAATTTTCAATAAGATTTGAACTTGAATATTTAAAATAAAAAATAGTAAATTTTAACCACGAGACCCATCATTTGATGTTCATTGTGTGGAAAACGTGAATTTACTTGACAAGTGACAAATCTAATATCTAATATATATTTAAAACGATGTCCACCTTATGTGTCTATCTCTTACTTATGTCAACAATGAGGTGGACAAGTTGTCCTTTCATTATTTTGTCATGTAAGACATTTTTCATATTTACATTTTGATCTTCTAATTCACATTAAAATCTTTCCATAAATTAAAATATCTAATACCATTATTTCAAGCATATATCTTTAACTCCTTAAATTACTCTTTACACTTGATTATTTTCTTTAACATGATTTAGAATTATATCCATTGATTAGTTTGTCTATTATTAACTCTTTACTTACGGAACTTGAGATACCATCCACTTGGGTATATACCCGATTGTTATATACACCGCTGGATTTTTTTTTGAAACATAATGAAGTACTTTCTTCAACTAAAGAATCAATCCACTCTCGATTATGCGTAAAGCCCATCCAAACATAAAAAATAGATCAGCCTCCTTTTGTTCAGGCTCTCCATGCACATACCATGCCTCATGTGAACCCAGCCAATGCGAATAATCCTCCACAGTAAAAAACTGAGTCCCCACACTTGTCGAGCAAAAGAGCATTCGAGGAACACATATTGGGCACCCGAATTTGCCTAAGCATCGACACCATATCAAGTTTGTCACTGTGTGAAGAATCCCTTGACATAGCCGCCAAGCAAACAACTTAACTTTCGGAGGAACCTGGGTAGTCCAAATAAAATTCCAAGAAACCATTCTTGCTAAAGATGAGGCCACCGTTGGGGTCCCCACTAGCCCAGCTGTGGTCAACCACTGATATGTACTCTGAACGGAGTAGCGACCATTCTGTTCATAGTGCCAAACTCTACTATCACGTCTAGGTTGATGCCGAAGAAGTATCGCGAAAATCGCATCAGCATCGTATGGCATAAATATCGCACGCACCAACAGCTTATTCCACTGCATCCTATCTGTCAGGATTCGCTAATCCGTTTGATGGTAGGTCCAGGGAGTCCTGGTGTTATAGGAGCAAAGGTGTGGGGGCATGGGATCCATTTATCCCCCCACATGTGGACGTTAGGTGATCCCTAGTCCGCAAACGCACCCCCGCCCGTAATATATGTTCAGCTGCGAGAATGCTTCGAGTGATGGCCTATAGCCCACCTTTGCATGCATAAAATCAGTATTGGGGTAGTACCGTGCCTTGAGAAGTCGACTTAACAAAGTGTCATGTTGGGTAATAAGTCTCCAAGCTTGCTTCCCAAGCATAGCCAAGTTGAATGCATGCAACTATCGGAAACCCAATCTACCATCCGTTTTCTTTTTACATAACGATGACCAACTGAGCCAATGAATCTTTCTGTCTTGTCGATTGTGCCACCAGAAATTAGCCATCAACCCCTCAAGCTCATGGACATGGGAATCGGGAAGCTTCAAACACCCCATAACATAAGAGGGGATAGCCTATAAGACTGTCTTAATCAGGTCTTCCTTTCCAGCTTTAGACAAGAACTTTTCATGCCAACTCTGAACGCTTGCCCATATCCTATCTCTAAGTGAAGCAAAAACTGCCCTCTTGGACTTGCCCATGACGCTGGGCAACCCCAAATATTTCTCGTGCTTAGACTCAAGACACACTCCAAGGCGGCCAACCAGGTCCTCCTCTACCTCTATAATAATGTTTCTGCTAAACACCACAGTGGATTTGCCTAGATTGATCTCTTGGCCCGAGATCTTGCTATAGAGATCCAAAAAGTTCTTAATCCATTCCATAGAGTCCTGTATCGCTTGGCAAAAAAACCATTGTATCATCGGCAAATAGCAAATGAGAGATACAGGGAGCCCCTCGACAGATTGACACACCTCTGATAACACGCCGTCGTTCCCATTTCTGCAAAAGACAGCTAAGTACCTCTGCGCAACACAAAAAAAGATAAGGAGAGAAGGGGTCCCCTTGGCGAAGACCCCGCTGGGCCAAAAAATATCTAAAACACAAACCACTGAGAACAACATAAAAGGAAGTAGATTTCACACACAATAAAATCAACTGAACATAGCTCGAAGCAAAACCTAACCTCAGGAGCACCCACTCAAGAAAGAGCCATTCCACCTTGTCATATGCTTTACTCATATCTAACTTGAGTGCCACAAGGCCCTGTCTGCCTGTCATCTTATTTTTTAGATAGTGATTAAGCTTAAAAGTCACAAGAACATTGTCAGTGATAAGACGACCTGGTACAAAACACTTTGAAAAGGTGAAATAACCATATTAAGATAGGGCTTTAAACGATTAACAATAGTTTTAGAGGCTACTCTATAAATGACATTGCAAAGGCTAATCGGCCTAAATTGTATCATAAGCTCCGATTTGTTGCACTTAGGAATGAGGACAATATGCGTATGATGCAGACGAGTTGATCTTCGGGGTCACACATTCCAAAGTCGAATTGATCTCACTTACCATTAGCCCCTTTGACTTGAACAACTCCCCAAAATACTTTAAGATGACATCTTGGACCTGCTGTTCCATCTCACACCAAGTCCCCTCACAATCCCTAATTTGGTCAATCGAGTTATTCTTGAATCGTTCGGATGCCGTAGCATGAAAGAAGGTAGTATTGCGATCCCCCTCCTTCAGCCACTGCTTCTTAGTCCATTGTTTCCACATTATTTCCTCTCGTCCCCACAGCTCCTCTAGTCACCCTCGAATCTCTCGCTTCTCAATTTTCATTTCCTCTGTTACCCTTCCGGCGCGTAATTTGACAAATCTTTTTTTAAGCTCTGCATTTTCCTTCCTAGGATTGCCAAACACATGCCAATCCCAATTAACGAGTCTGACCAGGGCATTGGTTCACTTTATCACAATAGCCCTCAGCATTCTCCTAGGTTGTCCTCAATTGCCAAGTGCGTTCAATCAGGCTAGCGTAATCCTCCCTCTATAACCACATTGCCTCAAATCTAAATGGTCTAGATCTTCATCGGCTCTGGATAGTCACAGGCTCCATATCCATCAATAGTGCTCCATGATCTGAGTTCACTGCCGGCAGATGATGCACTTTGTGGTTTGGAAACTGTAGGACCCACGAACTCGAGCCAAGAGCCAAGTCAATATGTTCCCGGACGGTGTGTGGGTATTCTCTATTATTGGTCCATGTGAAACGGTCACCATTATATCCCAAATCCAAGAGGCCACAGTCTCTTAAGCATGATCGAAAAGGCTTGTAAAGCGCCTGGCAGGTATGGCACCCTACCCTCTTTATCGTCGTTTGATAAAATCTCGTTAAAATCCCCCATGCACAACCATGGTCGAGCTGCTCTCCTGCACAGTGTTCTTATCAATTACCAAGTGTGATATCTGTTCACCGGAAGTGGTTCCCCATAAATACCGGTAAACCACCATGTCCTCGATCTTATATCCGTATTCGCACATACTGTTACATCAATGTGGTTTTGGGAGATGCTTTGTAACGTCACAACCACTTCTTTAGACTAGAATAGCGCAAGACCCCCAGTCTGTCTTGAAGCCGCAATGCCAATTCCAAACATGCCAAATTTATTTTTCAAAATCTCGATTTTATTTAAAGAACATGTGGTCTTTGAGATAAAAACTAAATGTGGGCGATATTATTGGATATAGTTCCCCAGTTCTCGAATTGTTAGGGCTCCCCCCAAACCTTAACAATTTCAACTCAAGGCCTTCATTGTAACTAAGGGGACTGCACTGCAGTCTCTGCCGATGAGCTAGATTCGTCAACCAATCTCAGTGCCAACTTAGTACTCTTTGGAGTGGGTTGTTCCACTTGCGAAGTGGAGAAAAATGAGGTGGGCAGTTTACGTTTACCAAGAGTAACGGGTTGGGGCCTGGCATGCCCACTACGGATTGTTGAGTTTTGGTCTTTCCCCCAACCACTCGAGCAATTATTTTGAGAAGCCCTTAGCCATGAACCAAATGAAAACTCCAGAGCCGGGTCCACGAAGCTATCCTTAAACCTCTCCAAACAATCCCTTTCAATGTGATCACAAAAATCACAAATAGAGCAATAATTAGGCAGATGGTCATACACAAACGAAACAATCAACTCTGCCCCCCTATTGTCAGCTCGAATCTTCAAGGCTCGGCACAAAAGCCGAGTGACATCCATACTAACTTGAATCCGAATGTCCGAAGATAAAGGTGTCCCCTGTCCCGTCTCCGTATCCATATCCTTAAATTTTCCAATAGCGTTTCCAATGAAAGTGCCTCTCTCTTGAGTCATCTTTACCGGCAGAATATCATAAACTCGCACATGGAAATCACACCATGATAGACCCACATTCAATGGGTTATCCGTTGAGTCCATCGGGTATAGAATTACCAGATGTTTATCAAAAGACCAAGGAGCATTATCAAGAGCCCGCCGACGATCCAAGCTGTGATTGAACACCACCAGAAAATGGCCATTTTCAAGTTTCTGTATATGCATACCTTTAATTTGATTGATGGCCCTAATCATAGTTGACCAAAACGCTTCCAAATTCACGTACTTATTGGTTAAACCTCGACCCACAACATAGAACTTCGCTTGTAGCGGCTCGACAAACTAGATCCCGGCGGTGGCATAACCAGTTGTTCTTTTTCCTCCGTCAAGCATAGAGCCCTAGACACCCAATCTAACTTTGATTCAATAAATAATTCCCACAAACTAAGATTAACCGACTGTCAGGAATAGACCCCAAAGATGCCACTAGCCTAAATTGCTAGATCTGATGAAGATAGCATACTCGGGATCCTAGACACAAGAAGCAGACACACAAAGACATAGAGCACACCAAATAGACACGAAAACTCAGGCAATACAGAAACACGAGCAAAAAAAATGAGAACCAGGACCCAATTGAACAGGAAACACGAAGAAAGGGGAGATTATCACCGGTTAGCAGATAGCTGTCGATGAGACCGGCATATAACAGGTCGTCCGAACTCCTCGAGTGATGCCGTCGGTACCTACACACACAAACACGAAAAGAGAAACCATAGGATATGTGAAAAAAGGAAACATGCAATGGGAAAAAGGAAACTTTCACAAGGAAAGAAAAAGACTCTCATGCAGAGAGGAAACCTCCAACGAAGAGAGAATGCAAAGATTACATACACTGTTGGATTGAACATGATGATATCACAATTCCACCTCTTGATATCATCATATTTATATCCAATGACTAATATACCACTTGGACATATATCCAAGTGAGTGGCATCTCATGTTCCTTTATTAACTTGGGCAAATTTTTAGATTTTGCATATTTATAAGTTTCTCAATATGATAGCTATTGTATTACTTTAATAATGATGTCCTTGATCATTACTTAATCTTTTCGCATTTAATGTCATAAATTATTATTTTCATATTTTGTCCGGTCAAATTCAACCACTTGTGTCAATAAAAGTCTCCTAAATTTCACATATAAGTCATTTTCATTATTTAATATTATTGCATTTTAATTATCGTTTACCTTGACCTTTTTTCCTCAATCAACTCATATTTATTATGTAGTATCTATCTATATATAATGTTATATATACGATTAAGGCAATTATCTTAATTACTATTTTGAACTCTTTAATTCATTGACTTAGGCCCAAATTCTTATTAGTGATTACATAAGTATTTGACGCGATTTTCTAACCATATGCATATATCAACTTTAATCTCTCTCTCTCTCTCTCTATATATATATATATGTATATATATATATATGTAATATTTTATGTATGTACCATAAATAAATACAATCAAATTATGCACATGTAATTGAGACATATTAAAAGCCCATTTATCCGTACATCTTGGATATGAATTATGTGATTGATAATTTTAGTGGTTCATTTTCTGTAAACTCATAGTTTTTATTAAAAATAAGGAAAAAAAATACGCTTACATATGCATCAATAAAATAAAGTTTTTATACCCTTTCATCGCTGGGTAAGTGATGAATTAAATTTCTGAAAAATGTATTATAGTGTTTGTATTTACTTCTAAACCCTAGCATCATGATTGGTAGTGTCTGAAAAATCTGAATTTAACGACCCTAAACCCTAGCCCCTAACATATGCCTCCGTATAAAAGGATAGCAAGAAAAAGGGCAATGCGCTAGACAGTAGCATACGTTGCTGAAAGGAGAAGGAAAAGAAAACGCAGCAGCAGCAGTAGGAAAAAACGCAGCAGCAGCAGTGAGTAATTTTGCCTTGTTTCCCCTAATACCATCATGATTTTCTAGTCAAAATGGGTGTGCTAACCCTCACGAGATTGTTAGACAAGAAAAATTAGATTTCTCTATCATCCCAAATTCTTTTGGTCAAAATTGGAGGGCTATATCCTCACAATGCTCTTAGTCAAAATTGGTGTGCCATCCTCATGACCTTTTTCATCCTTGAGCACTTGTACATATGTACACCTAGGATTTATATTGAGCATGTATATATGTGTGTAAGAATGGGAAATTTATGATCTCTTTTTGCATTAACCAACTCACCTCAATAGGAACAGGTTATACGGGCATATGTATATATATATATGAATAGAAATTCATGAGTTTGCAGCAGCTTGGTCCATCTCGATAGGAATAGGTTTATGTACGGATATATATGTGTAACGTGAGAAATTGTATGTACATAAGAATGGGGAACCTTGAACTATGAACCGGATTATACCTTTTGTCTCATACTATAACAACAATATGCGAGGGTTGAGTATTGTACAAATGCATGCGATACATATTCCTTAGGTTAAAAAAAAAAAAACAAAAAACAAAGAATCAATTCCGAACCTTTGGGGCGTAAGCATGTTGTTAGTTCAAAAATAATAATCATAATAATAATAATAATAATAATAATAATAATAATAATAATAATAAAATTTCTTTTATTTTACGTTTATTTAGTTATTCATTTTATGCCTCTATCGAATAGGAATATTAGTGACTTTGGTTAATTACGTAGATCCTATTGGAGGCGAGGCAAAGAATCCTGGACGGGTGCCTTTTTAACTTGAGTCTATTTGATTAAGGTAAGTGATCTTTCACTCGTCGAGTTGTATAAAAACTCATATAAAATGATTTGGTGTACATGTGAAAAACTCTTTTGTGATTTGGGTCAAGCATGCTTACGTGTGTACTTTGTGATAACTGTGGACATTGTTGGATTCACTAGTATGTTGTGAATTGTGAAGTCGACTATGAGATTTATTAATGTCAACACGTGACGTGTTTTTAAAAGCCTATGGTTAGAACCACGCATCATTGACTATTTCGGAATAGGCAACTGAGAACCACGACTAATTGTGTAACGGGGGTTGGCCACTGATCCAGTACAAGGGGGTTAAGCTTGTACTAGGACCTAGTATGGGGGGGGGGGGGGGTTAAGCCCATACCAGGACCCAGTATAGGGGGGTTAAGCCTATACTAGGACCCAAGACAGAGGGGTCAAATCTGTCCTTGGCTAAGATGGTCGCACATGTGTGGTTGTCTTACATGGTGAAATTTATTTTTTTTTTCTTGCATACTAATTACTTGGCTTTACTCATATTAATGCTGATTATTGTTGTATTCTCGTTGTTAAATAAACCATGGTCCTTTGGGTTAGAAATACTGGTATGCGTACTTTTGTTTATTTATTTATTTATTGTCGTGAAATGTTAATTTGCCTATTTGCTTAAACCAACCGGTCGAGTGTTAGGTCATTTACTGGGCTGTTGTGCTCATGATTCCTCTAACACCTTTCAGATATTGAAGTTTAGCCGAAATCTAAAGTTTGGAGTACCTATGCGCCCCAAAGACTCTGCACGCCACCACCTATATTTGCACTTGGTGTAGAATGCGATAGCGATCTTTTATATATGTTTTCTCAAATTCGACACTAAAGGCTATGGACTGGAATAGTATTTTTACTTATGTTTTCGAACCTATCTCCTTTTGTTTAGCGACATTATATCCTAGTAGGTTTGACGTAGATTTAATGACCTTTAATTTTGCCGTTATCTTATCTTCCTTGTCTATTGAGAGAGAAATATGAGAGTCACATGGCCTATATTAGCGCCTCATATATCTATTCATGTATACATATACATGGGTGTGTGTGCGTGAACATACCGTGAGCCTAGCAAGCTATTTTGGAGCATGCGGCCATTGTTATGGTCCCAGAGTTCGGGGCATGACAATGACCATGAACAAGGTTAAATTGGAATAAAGGTTGAAGTCTTGTGTGTGTGTGTGTGTGAGTGAACGTGCGTGGCGTTTCGATTGACATTTATAAGTTGTTCGAGTTGATTGTACGTTAAAAAGAAAATTTGGATACAATTAGGCTCTCCTAAAGCCATATAAATTAAACTAGCAAAATATTATTATGATGTCATCAATTATTGAAAGCCCATAAGCACATATCCCTGGAGGCACAAGGCTAATCAATTACGGGGTTTGGGATTAACTTTTCAAAATTGAGTTGGAAACATAGTTACAGAAATAACCTTAATCATATATATATACCATCATATAAAATTTAAAAGGGACTACGTACGTGAACTAAATTGTTTGTATGAAAATAAAGTTACAGTTAAGATCCTCATTATGTGCATATATTCATTCATTTTAGCGTTACTGCCAAACTTACCCAATCTACATAACAAATACCAATTTCCACTGATTATGTATAACAATATTAAAATCATTTATGCTCTATTATCATTCAACATGTTAATCTTAATACAAAAGAGAAAGAATAAAGATCAAAAATGATAGGAATAATGAATGAAGTAGACAATTTGTTCATGATAACAAGGACAATTCATTTTATATTTGCATTGATTGTTGAATTATCGAGGTCCAAAAATCATACTAGCCAGACAAAGGTGACAACAACAAATTCATTACACGTAAAATGTGTTAAGGAAGTTGGATTAGGCTAGAATGCATAATCTAATCCTAATAACTAATAAGCTGACAGAAAATAACAGAGAACTTTATAATTGTGTTAATCAGTTTATTTCCCTTTATTTATTTCTAAGATAACAACTATTTTATAAATTAGTCTTCATAACTATAGCTGGAAGAAAAAATACCCTTCATTAGCAATTCTTATTGTGATTGCTATCAACTATGCAGAAGAATCACTAACTAAGCAAGCAAATAAACATAAAAAATATTCAGGGTAATTTAATCGTTTGCATGAGAAACAAAAAACATTAGGTTTTCAATTATATAAGATGGACTAATAGCCTCAGATCTACAAGTAGAACAAAGGAGAAAAATGGTACTTTATTATTGTTTTGATGACAAATTCTTCTGCAACTATATTTTTGCTAAATTGTTGTTGAATCCGAACTTTTTTCTTCCATAACAGTAATTGAATATTTTTGGTGCCACTAACAAGGGTAGACACAATCACAAATATCACTAGAAAGACAAATGGCTTGTAGGCCATTTGTTGTTATATCCTCTTTGCACTTCCGTTCACATACTTGTTGAGTACAACCTCCATTTCCCACAGTAAGATGTTTCAAGCAAACTTTCCTTTGGTTTTGACCTGCAATAAAAACCAAATGGGATAGAAGAATAGTTTAGAAAATGTTTTTAGCTGCAATAATTAACTATGAATGTAGATAAAAACTCAATTTTGTTTATTATGAAAATTGAGAAGTTTTGAGGTCTCAATTTTGTAACTAAAATGCAGGGTATCTGAATAAATTGTTACTAAAGCAAAAATAAGAAAGGGAAAAAGAACCTCACCTCTGCATAGAAGGAACAAAAATACAAAAACAATGAGACAAATTGAGCTCTTCATGCTTAGGGTTTTTTCCTATATTTTTTAGAGAGAATTAAGTTGCATATAGTACGTAAGATCGTTAAATTTATAAGTAAAAGAAAGGAGATAATTATGTTAAGAAAACTATTTATAAAAAGGAAACAAATAATTAGGAGCAATCAACCAGATTGCAATCAGTATTACTTAACTATTTTAAATCACATGCACTAAATTTAGTGAAATGTTTAAATTTAAATCTTATTATATAACGGAATAGTCATTCTAAATTTATGACAAGTAACAACATAGTTTCATGACAAGTGCCAGCAACATGTCTGTTTTTTACATGTCAATTAATTAGACAAAATTATTACTAATTAATTTGTCATTTAGTACAATTTCGAATTATGGAAAGAGTATATTATTTAACAATTTAAGGTTGAATCACAAAACCAATATTACTTAACTATTTAAATTACTTGCTATAAATTAAATGAAATATTTAAATTTAAATCTTATTATATAACAGAATAGTCAATATAAGTTTATGACAACTTGCATCATAGTTTCACAACAAATGCCAGCAACATATCTGTTTTTATATGTCAATTAATTAGACATACTTTTTACTAATTAATTAGTCATTTAGTACAATTTTGAATTATGGAAAGAGTATATTATTTAAGAATCTATATCTATTATATATAATGGAATAATCACTCTAAATTTATGACAAGTGGCAGCCTAGTTTCTTGACAAGTGCCATCAACATGTCTATTTTTGATTTGTCAATTAATTAGGTAGACTTATTACTAATTAATTAATCATGTAGTACAATTCTGAATAATGAAAAGAGTATATTATTTAACAATTTAAGATTGAATAAGAAGCTCATTACCAGTATTACTTAACTATTTTAAATTACTTGCTATAAATTAAGTAAAATGTTTAAATTTAAACATTATTATATAACGGAATAGTCACTCAAAATTTATGACAAGTGGCTACGTAGTCGGAGGACAAGTGCCAACAACATGTCTGTTTTTTATATTTCAATTAATTAGACATGCTTATTACTAATTAATTAGTCATTTAGTACAATTTTAAATTATGAAAAATGTATATTATTTAACAATTTAAGGTTGAATCACAAGTTCATTACCAATATTTCCTAACTATTTTAAATTATTTGCTATAAATTAAGTGAAACGTTTAAATTTAAATCTTATTAAATAATGGAATATTCACTCTAAATTTATGATAAGTGGCAGAGTAGTTTCACGATAAGTACCAGCAACATGTCTGCTTTTTATATGTTAATTAATTAGTCATACTTATTACTAATTGATTAGTCATTTAGTACAATTTTCAATTATGGAAAGAGTATAATATTTAACAATCTATCTATATTCTATATCTATTATATATAATGTGATAGTCACTCTAAATTTATGACGGTGGTAGCATAGTTTCAAGACAAGTGCCAACAACATGTCTATTTTTTATATGTCAATTAATCAGACATACTTATTACTAATTAATTAGTCATTTAGTACAATTTTGAATTATGGAAAGAGCATATTATTTAACAATTTAAGGTTGAATCGCAAGCTCATTACTAGTGTTACTTAACTATTTTAAATTACTTGCTATAAATTAAATGAAACGTTTAAATTTGAATCTTATTATTTAATGGAATAGTCATTCTAAATTTATGACAAGTGGCAGCATAGTTTCACAACAAGTGCCAACAACATGTATAGTTTTTATATGTCAATTAATCAGATATACTTATTACTAATTAATTAGCCATTTAGTACAATTTCGAATTGTGTAATAATTTAAGGTTGAATCACAAGTTCATTACTAATATTACTTAACTATTTAAAATTACTTGTTATAAATTAAGTGAAATATTTAAATTTAAATCTTGGAAAATTCTATGATCAGTCATGGTTCGTAGGTGACTATCATTTGTCACCCGTAATCTTAGCCATTAGTTATTTTAAATTAAATCTAAACCATCCATTAATGGATGACCTGCTACCTCTTGTACAGGTAAAGGGGAAAGGTTACTTCTCATACAGGTTATCCTGGCATTTTAATTAACAACAATTGTTCTATTACACCATATATGGTCCCATTAAAAACAAACCAATTAAATTAATTTTATAACCTAGAAAAGGAAAACAGAGAATTTAATTTTGTTTGGTCCATTGGACCAATATTATTTATTATTTCACAACCCAATTAGACTAATTGTCACTTCAACATGGTTTAAGTCTATGTATATTTACCCTAAAAAAAGTCCATGTATATATGTTTTAATTTTTTAATTTGAGATTATGGCATTAAAATGATTAAAAATTGACTCGAACATAATATGGGTATATGTAATTCGAAAATCTGAACATACATTAATAAATGATAAAAATTACATTTAGTTTAAAATTTCAACATATTTCAAAAAATGTATAGTATTCATCACAATTTTTTTAGAAAAAATATATCTAGAATATCAACATGTGTACTTTGAATAAAAAAAATTGTAAAATTTGGACATCGTTATTAAGTAAATTATTCATATTACATGTGGATTTACTCTAGAATGATTGATCTACAATGATATTAAATAATATATTTTTAAAAGTGATGTAGATATATAAAATACATAGAGAGGAGTACAATAAGTAGTAGTGAGTAAAAAACAATATTTGTTTATGATTAGTGGAGGTATGCTAATATGAAGTACAACAACAACAACAATAATAATAATAATATGGTTTTAACAAATATATCATGGTGTGATATATTCAAATGTATATTCTCTCCAATAAATGTAACCAAATATGATATTCAATTATTGGTCTCACTAACTATGAGTATAATAATATATATAATGAATAATAATGGTAATAATGGTAACTATATATATTAGCAATAATTTAGTGTTGTAAAATAATAATGATTATAAGATCAATAACTAGATGGGAGTAATAATAATATTGTCTCACTAACTATGATTATAATAATATATAATAATCAATAATAGAAATAATGATAACTATATATTAGTAACGATTCAATGGGAGATAATAATAATAATAATAATAATAATAATAATAATAATTTGCAAGGAATTATAGATGGCTGTAATTAATATAGCACAACTAGAAAAATATCGATTTGTGCCGGATTTTGCGATCGATTTTTTGTCCGATTAGTAGTGTAGATCTAAATGGTCAGATTTCGCCTTGCCCATCACAAATTCGGTGACAATATGCGATAGAACAAATGTTGGTTGCACAATCTAGTGCAAATCAATGTGGTTCTAGTAATGCAGGTCTAAATGACATAATAATAATAAGAGAAGATAACCAATTATGAGATCCATTTAATGATTTGAATAATTATGACTATAATCATATGTACAATCAAATATGATGTTAACTGTTATAAATATGATGATGATGATATTATTAATGATTATATGGCACACACTCGGAATTTCATGAACAATACTCACACTCTTGATATGAAATATTTAGTAATCGTATTACACATTTTTCGAATAATAATTGATGAAGAATAATACAATATTTTAACAAAAATAATTAACTTGTTCAAAAAAAATAAATGTGAAAATAAGTCAATGTTACTAGTTTGTTTGCTTTTAATTTTAGTTCTACAATTAATTCTATTTTCTTTGTACATCTTCGAATTCATAAAATAATTTTTCATATTGTCATGCCGATGTTTATAACCGTATCTTGGAGATGATATATATACTCTGATTGAAAGTCGAAGAAACAACAACAACAACAACAACAACAACAACAACAATAATAATAATAATAATTGGATTCAATGAAATAAACTATGGTCCAATTTCTTTTTAATAGTAGTTTAACATGTAAATAGCAGTAGAAACCACTTATCATAAGCAATCATAATAATTGGGGGAGATTTTTTCTTTTTTAATTTTTGGTAAGATGAATAATTAAGGAATCCTCCAATCTCTCTAGAATCCAACAATCTTCCTCTTCCTCCAATCTCTTTAGAAACCCGATAATAATCAATTATGGAGAGAGAGATTACAGGTCAATATGAGATTAATTAACCGGTAACTTATTTAAAAAATTAAAATTAGTACATATAGCAATATCTCAAGGCATGACTAATCTTAGTCACCTACGAAGTCGACTAACAGTAAAATTGCCCCTAAATCTTATTGTATAACGAAATAGTCACTCTAAATTCACTACCAGAAAACACCGATTTAGCCATGAATTTTTAGCCACGCATGAAATCGGCTGCCAGTAGCTACGGAAATGGCCACGGATTAAGAAAAAAACGAAAACATCTGGCCATGGATTTTTCCGTGGCTAAATACACAAAATTCCGTAGCTATAAAATTTTTTTAAAAAAAACATAAATTATACTTTTTTTAAATGTATTAATAATGGCCACGGATAAATCCGTGGCCCAATAATACATTTAATTTTTTTTTAAAAACGTTGGACTTGGCCACGGATAAATCCGTGGCCAATAAATGAATTTATATATTTTTTTTAAATGCATATAGTGGCCATGGATTTATCCGTGGCCAAGAAATAAAATTATTTTTTTTTAAAAAAATGCATATTGGGCACGGATTTATCCGTCGCCAATAATTAAATTTATTTTTTTTAATTTTTAAATGGCTCGCATAAATCGTGCGACCCGATATTACGGGGCATTAAAAGGTTTGAGCCATTTCAAAATCGTCAAATTTTCATCACGGTTCTTATACTTTCCCTTCTTATGCGTTGAAAATTGCAGTTTGATCAACGAGAATACGTTTTTCTCTTTCAGTGATATATACGAATGACTTCGTACTTCGATGTCAATGTACGCTAACGTCAATTAACTTATGTAGGGATTATCAAAAAAATGTACTTTAGACCAGATTGACTAGTGTTGAAGTTGTATTGCTCCAATAAGTTTTCGAATGATAAATGTCGAAATTTGAATTTTAATAGAATGAGAAAGTTATTAAAATAAGTTCATGGCTTGAGGTATGTGTTATGATTTTTATTATATAATTCAATATTTATTTTTTATACCCATATGGGTTGATATTGTCTCTTTTAGTATGAAACATTCAATTAAAAAATTTTCTAGAGAAAAATTGATAAATATCGTAAAGAAGAATTAGCAAGGATTACTCAATTTAATACTTAAATATGATAATCTATATAATTAAAATCATCTATATGTCTATTGTTCAACACTTTTAATGCAGTGTTACAATTTCATTACTCTAAATAGTAGTTGATAAGTATGAATAAATGTTGAATATTTGCATTAACAAATTTGATGAGTATGAATAAATGTTCAATATTTTCATTGACAAATTCTAGGCACATCAAGTAAGTTCAATTCTTATTCTTATTTCCCATAAATTCCACATTTTATATGCTGGATTATGCGAATAAAAAGTTATAGAAAACCGTGCAACTTGTATCATACTAGATCGAATGAAAATAAGTCATATTTATATGAAACATTTTTTTTTATATTTTTCTTATTTCAATAATTAAATTACATTCAATGACTTTTTGTTAATTATTTTATATTTGTAATATTTATATGTATTTTATAGCAATTTTTGACGCAATTTGGCTAATTTTGACCAAATGGGATTTTTTAGATTTTTGGATTTTTTAATTAAAAAGGAAAATTTTGATTGGTGATTTTTTTTTTTTTGTTTATCTATATAGAAATAAGAAGATAACTTATCCACTCATCCACCCTTTCACTTTTCCACTCTTTCTACAAGGTGTTTAATTTTGTATTGGTTCATATTTGTAAAAGATTAATCAATTAATTTTTATTTTTCCATTTTGGCTCTAAAATTTATTTCAATTTTGAATTATTTATCATTTTTAGAAGGCCAACCAGTTTGATTTTTTTATATATTTATTTGTTTGATATTGTATTCCAAATTTTAAATTTCGTTCATATTTTCATTTTATTTTGTTAGTTTTCAGGAATATTATATTAATAGTTCCATTTTTCACTTTTAATTATTAATAAAATTTTTCATACTAGATCCATTTGTATTTCAGGTCTTATATTCTTATATCTTCATTCAAATTATGAGTTTTTTTTTTCATTTCAAATTCTATCTTCTTTTTTTGCTTAATTAGTTATAGTTCTATATGATGGAATATATTGATCGATTTTTATATTTCTATAACTCATTCTAGCTTATATATTTATGATTTTAAAATGTTACAATTTTTTTTAAATAAAAATTATATAAGATCTTTAATACAAGTTTATTTATTGCAATTTTCTTTTCATTGCTTCTGCGCATAGTATGGGGACACATGCTAGTATGGCAAATTTTTCGTCATAGTAAGCTTTCAAAAAATCCACATTGAGCACTCAATAACTAATTAAATATAACATATGTGTGAAAAAAACTATTCATCACTAAAATTGAATTTATGAAAATATGTTAATGTGCAAAAAAAATTGTTCTTCCATTCATTTATCAAGAAATATTTTTTCATAAATTTTGATTACCCATTCCTCTCATAGTTTCTTTGCAGTAATGATTCATCATCATACCAATCTTGTCATTGCTTAAACCATCTTATAATAGAGGAAATCTTTTTTTTTTGCATACATTTATCAATCATCTCCCCCCCCCCCCCACACCCCATCCCACCCCCAATTAAACCCTACAAAATTCAAGCCAATAAGCTAAACTTATGTGGAAAAAGCATGCGTCCCACTTTTTTACAATAAAAATGAAAATTTTCCAACATTAAGCCAGCATTTATTGGGTTCCAAACGCAATGCATCTTACCTTCATTTAATTCAATTCTATTACAGGCCATAAAGTTGCCATGTTAATATCTTTTCAAAAAAATACTCCTTCCCATGCTAAAAACAACTTGAATTTGATTTTCATTTTCAATACTGACTCGTTGCCACATTTTATTGTACTTCTATCTTGTCGAATTTCTATAACATCCAAATTCCTCCATAAATGTCAATTTGTGGTAAAATATAACAATCGTCACATGAATATGTTTTAATAATTGATGCAACTGATTGAATGTTGATCTTCTTAGAAAAATTGGTTTTATAAGTTGGTGAGCAACCAATTTTAGCCAAAGATTTGATGAAGCTCCATTTGTTATTTTGGAAAACAAGTTGAATATTCGTAATCTACATCGTGAGTAGATACGAAAAATGTATTTAATTGCTCAAAACCAATTTCGAGTGAATGAGAAATTAAATACGCAAAGAAGCTAGATGGAAAGCTAAAATGGAGTATTGTGCTGTGGATTGTGGTTATCCCACATTGGAAAAATAATACAATAAAGTTTTGTATTCAAGTGATTAGTTGCTAAAATAGGTTGGTCCTTTGGGGGTTCACAAGTGTGCAATGAGAAGAGAATCTACAAGTTAGTAGCCTTGAACCAAACCCACGCGCCGCCACGGCAGCTCATCTAGCGGGCGTCGTAGGCAGGCTTGGGCTCGGGTTTGGGTTTTGGCTCAATCAAATTATATTTTTTTTGAATGCAGTCCGAATTGAATTTGGGTCCAAAATTGGGTTGAAATCAGCTCAAATTGAGCTGAAACAACGAACCGGTACATGGAAACGAGTCCGGACATCACCCAGGTGTAGCAAATGGCTAGTCCCCCCCCCCCCCCCCCCGGCCCTCGTATTTATCATTTGCATTCAATTCATTCGAAAATACTTCTTTCAGTCTGCATTTCACTCCCCAAAATTTCCAAAGAGTTTATAAACATCAAGTGAGTTCAAAACACCTTTAGAGTTTGTTGTTTATTGAAGTTTGGAGTGCTCCTACTTCTAGAAAGCGGTCATTGTATCTTGGGAGATGATTGCCAAGAACCATGAACACTAGTGCAGAGCAATTTTGTCTTAAAGACATAGAGTCCAACTCTTCCTTTGACTAAACACCATAGCTTAATTGTGATGGCCCGGTAAACCACGCTCCTTTATATTTGGAATTATGAAATAGTTTATTATTTTATGAGGATTTTTTGTTCATTAAGAATAAATATGCATTGCATTACATGCATTTTTATAAAAAAGAGACTTATTATTAATGAAATTGAAACCTACGAATTTCACCTCGATTTTTTTTTGAAAATTGCCCACAACCTAAACTGTCGGTGTTAATTTTATTATTGGTAATATTGTTTCCATATCATGAAATTTAATTTTAATATTTCTCCCTAATTTAGAAATTACTAATAAATATTATTTTAGAAGCTATACAGTTACTATAAATAATTATTTGCTTCACAATTTTACCATTTTTATAATAATTTTATGAAAACGCGTATGTAAAAATCCGAAAATACATATAAATATAATACATAAAATTAGTTAAATATGTCTTCTATTAGTTTAATTACTTATTTATGTCCTTTCCATGTAATATGTGGTAGAAAGGAAGACTAGTAAATTTTACCTCTTAGTATTGTAACTAACAAAATGTGTATTAATCTTTACCATCCATATATAATTGTATATTTTGCTATCTCTCCTACCATTATATATATATATATATAGGAAAAATAATTTTCAACAATCCTTAAGTTTCCTAATTATTTTCTTATTTATAAGAATTTATAAATTTACTTTCTCTACAAATAATATTTTTTTGTCAAAAATGTATTGTATTCTTTAATAATTAATAATTACATATCCTAGACTATTATGACTTGGAAAAATATATTTTTCAAAATTAGACTTTAATTTCCGTAATTTTCGAATTTTTCTTAAAATAAATCATAAATTCCCAATAAAATTATAAACTTCCAAATAAAAAAATAAATTTTCAATTTTTAATTACCATAATATATTTCCTGAAATTATAGCTAGAATTTTTGAATTTTAATGAATAATAAACCTGATTTTCGGATTTTTATTTGAAGGAAATTACAAATTCTAGATTTTATCATATTTTGTGGTATTTTTTCAAGAAAATCTTCCCTAATGCACCATTAATAGTTATTTTTGCATGGTTCTTACTTCCCTAGCTTATAAATCATGTAGTAGCATTATACCAAAGCCTAAATTAGTCTTCCACATGGAAGAATTCATTTAATGAATTAACTTAGGTGGAAAAATTGTAATTATGAAGAAAATGACCCTAATAATAAAATAATTTGCTTCTTTCTCTTCATTCTATAAACAAGACCAAAACTCCACCTTTTCTTCCCCCCCATAAAACCGGTCACTCCACACACCCACATACTCTCTTTATTTTCTTCTTAAAAAACCACTAATTTCCTATATTTCCAACACTACACTACACTACACCATGCCCAAAAGAAAAGAAAAGAACAAAGGTAGAAACCTTACTTTAATCACATAAGTAGAGGGTTTTTCTTGTCTCTTGTGCCCAAGCTATGTAAATGAATCAAGCTTGAATGGCCTTGAGTGAGAGCTTTTCCCAAACATGCTCCCATGTTCATTTATGAGCTATTTTGATTTTAGCATGAATTTGTTGTTGAAATGTTGTATACTTAGTATGCAAGTTATGCTTGGGATGAGAACTTAGATGTTGGTTATTTGATTTCAATGGTATGCTAGTTAAAGTTTACTACTTCCTTTAAGCCTAACATGAAGTCATGAAAGTAGTTTCACTACTTTGTGTATTCTTAGTTAGAATTATGTGCTAGAATATGGTCTTACAAGTATTATTTGATTTTACAAAATATTATATGATCATTATGTGCTTAGATGTTCATGAAAATCTACTGTACTACAAGTTTAGGTTAATATAGTATATTTGACATTATTTTCATCTAATTTGGAAAATTAATACGTTTCTACGAAAAGTGTTAGTTTGACAAAATATATGATTTTCATGCAAATACATGTCTTAAAGTTACAAAATATATCTATGTTGTGTTCCCTATAGAGATATATATGGGTCACATAAACCCTTATATGTTTGTATACATATATATATATATATCATATATACATATATATCATAGTACATACATATATATAGATATATATAGTGATATTTATATTTTTGTGTACATATACATATAGTACATACATATATATAGATATATATGTCTACTTAATCATGATTAGGAAGTTGATTATATAGTTTAGATCAATATTTATATATATATATATATATATTACGCATACTTTTATATATTTATGTTTAATTATATTTTAGTCAAAATATATTTATGTATCAAACTCATGTTCCAGACAATATATATATAGATATATATATAAGTATGTGATGCCGTGTACATATATATATATACTATGATGTTTTGATTATATTTTAGTTTAACTTTCATACTTGATATATATATATATATATGAAATAGTTTATGAGATATTATTTTCTATTATTTTATTTCATATTGATGATATTCATTTCTAAGATGTTGGAATGATATGTTAAAACATGAAAGCAAGACTTCCAAGACTATGTTATGCACATAAATTGTGATTGTGAAACGGGCCTGAAATATATTGGAGTGGTTTGGGTGAGTTCCACTGGGACATACCAATGGGGTTGTCGGCTGTAAGAGTTCTCACTCCCTCATCTTCTAATCCCCCCTTATGTAGACAGAGTAATCTATATAAAAGAATGGGTTGTAGGAAAGTTTGGCGTAACACCTAGGGTACAACCAAAAAATTAAATTAAATAAGTAAGCCAGTCAAATAACTTTTCTTTATTATTCAAAGAAAGTTCTATCATGTACTGAAAATAAAATTATTTTCTATTTTTTCACTATTTATTTTAATTTTCTCCTTCGTAAAGCTTTATTTATGATGTGTTTTTTATAATCAATATAATTTTGCCTTCAAGCTAAATATATTTATAGACGAATTATGTTAGAAATAAATAAATATTTTACGATAGTCGTCATATTAATTAAGACATATCCTTTGTGTTCAGAAACCTATATATTAACTTTGATTCAATCATATACTCAAGGTTATATTAATGGCAATCTCATTCTTGATGAGAAAATTATGAAGCTACACTAATATTATTGCAAACAAAACTTGAATATCATTTATTTGCAAAAAAATTATCTAACAAAGAATAGTAAACTCATGAAATGGGAACACAAAAATTGTGAACCTGGGTGGTCAAACCAGCAGAATTCGTATGTAGAGTGAGGTAAGTATTTCTTCCAATATAATGTGTCAACTTCTCCATTAGCATGCTCGCCCTAATGACTACATTTTAATCTTGCAATCTCAATCAAATAAAACAATTGACTTCCTCCCAATCACCATGAAATTAAACATTTACACAAGTACCCACAATGAACAAGAAGAAACGAGCATGCTTGCACACAAATGATAGTCAATTGCAACAAGTTATGCATCACAATCAAGTTAAATTATGATTTAAAATCTCTAACTATTATGTTGCAACGTTGTGTTTTTATGGCCATATATATACACTATGTCAAACTCACTTCATTCTTTACTTTCCTCATAATACCTTCTACCCCACACTAGCATCAATTTCCCAAAACACTTATGGCTCCAACCCTTCTTCTGCTAACAATTTGCAGAGTAACCGTTTCTCCAATATAAATACACGTCCGATAATACCAACTCCACAATATCGCCAGGTCGCTCCAACACCAAATATGACATCAAGTAGCACACCAACAAACCCACCAAGAAGTGGCTTACCAACAATAGGAATCTCCAGTGGAGTGCATAGGCCACAAAATCCATCCGATATATGTTCATGTAGTGCCTTCAATCACCATTCCTCCTCCAACACAATCACTGCACATGCAATTGTTTTAGAAATTTGAATGGCATCACCAAATTCCACTTTGCGCCAATCACCAATTCAAGGCCTGTTAGAAAATTGGTTATACAAGTTGGTAAGTGAACAATTTTGGACAATGATTTGATGAAGCTCCATTTGTTGTTTAGAAAAATAAGTTAATTATTCATAATCTACGTCACGAGCAGATATGAAAAATGTATTTAATTACTCAAAATCAATTTAAGGTGAATGAGAAATTAAATGCACAAGATAGCTAGATGAAAGCTAAAAGTGGAGTGTTAAGTTGTGGAATGTGGTTCTCCCACATAGAAAAAACAATACAAGAAAGTCTTGTATTTAAGTGGTTAGTTGAAAGTCGTAAGAGTTGGCCCCTTGGGGGTTCACAAGTGTGTAACTAGGAGAGGACCTACAAGTTAGTAGGCTCAAACCAAACCCACACGTGCCGTCACTGTTGTGCCGAGCCGGGCTCGGGCTTGGGTTTGGGCTCATTCAAAGTATATTATTTTTGGATGCGATTCGAATTGAATTTGGGTCCAAAATTTGGTTGAAATCAACTCAAATTTGGATGCCAGTGGCTAGCCACACCTAAACAAGTGCGAATCGCGCCTAAACCACCGCCAAACCGGTTCGGACCTGACCGAACCAGTACAAGCCGCAATAGTTGCAGCCACAACTCTTCAAATATTATAAATACCCCTACATATGTCATTTGCATTCACACACATCCGAATTCATTTTCTCTCTTTCTGTGTTTCACTCCCTAAACATTAAAGTGAGTTCTAAATGCCTTTTGAGTTCGTTGTTTCTCTGAAATTGGAGTGCTCGTTTTTCGAGAAGTTAGTCGTTGTATCTTGGGAGACGATTGTTGATTCCGTTAGCACCAGTGCGGAGCAATCTCGTCTTAAAGATGGAGAGTCCAACTCTTGTCTCGACTAAACATCATAGCCTAATCACACCCTAAAAAAGCACTAATTCCAACAAGGCCATCACTTGTCCAATTTCAAGACAAACAACCCATTTGCAAGTGCTAACTTTCATCTTCTCTTCAATAGGCCTCTTCTTGCTGTAGTCCCATCCACCGTGCCGCCACTCCCGCAGCACATGCAACATGGGCAACACACTCAAAGTAAAATTGCTCAACTTGATGGTCATGAATTTCTCATAAAGCCACATCATACATTCCTTGATCTCTATAAAGCTGCAACATTACTCCCAAATATTATTATCTGTCTTGGTCAAGAACAAAATGTCCTTGGGCAGAAAGGTGATGTGTATTTTAAGTTAATTGTGCATCCATGCCAATCTAATCACGACAACAATTCCATCATCAATCATGCCGCTACTATCCCTATCATCAATTCGCTACCATAAGTATCCTTATTTGTAACCTTTACTACACAACATCCTTCGATTTTATCGTTTTACATGAGGACTATGGTTCAAATGCATGCTCCCATTATCCTTGTTGTTAACACATCAAATCAAATCTACAATGCTAAGAGCACCTTACGTTGACCTCCATTTGATACTGATGCAAAACTTGAATCTACTAATGGCTTTGGTGGAGCCTGGATTGCATGGAATGATAACTGCATGCAAGTTCAAGAAACTGGTTGTGGAATGGAGCACACAAGTATCGAACTTGACAAAAGAAACTACTAGCCACTATTTTTGCCCCACATGATGTTTAATATAGAAAGGGATGCACATGAAAATTGGGTAAACTTCCCCAATTAAGGTACGTTATCTCATGTTATACAAATAAATATCCTACAATAAGTTACACAAAACTGTTGTTTTTAAAACATTTCAATTTATGTAAAACCAATACTTTTTGTGGAATACTTTACTAATGTTGTTTTCACGTTGCCGTGCAGAATGTCGCCATTTCAGACAGTCTCTGAGAAACTGCTACGTCAAATATGAAAGACATAGATTGATTAAACAAAATATGAACTATGAGATTTCTTATATTCCCAGATAACTACTTTGTTGCAAGTACGTACTGACTAGGGTTATCACACATTGCAACTCATTTTGCTACTTATTAAGTAGTTAACTCTTAGTTTGTTATCAATTATATGTTTTTAGCGTCCGTATGAACCACGAAAACACATGTCGATTGTTTCTTCGGTGGTATTATAATCTCCGTGGCATGGAAATTACATCAACTTTTTGCTCAAATATTAAGTGTTCAACCTTTTTGTCAAGCACATATAATTAACTCAATCAATGAAAGACTAGCCTTTCTTTGCTTATGCCTTACTGCTAATGAGTTATCTAAACTGAAAATATAGCACTACATATGACAAATAAATGTAGGAAAGAGTGAGGCTTGAAAAAATTTATACTACAAAATGGGTATACAATATTTTTAACATATATGAATTGCACTCCAAGTTTCATTGTATTTAAGAGACATCGTAATTAGTTTACCTTGAAAAAAGCCTAGTGTATAAGCCCAAAACGAAGCTCATTTTAAACGGCGTGTAAAAAAGAAGAAAAAAAGAGGGAAAATTTGCGCATCTTTAAAATTTGCTGCATTACAAGCATTGCGCTCTACTCACTGCACCGCATTGCTAGTGTGTATATACATGCACACACAGATTATGTGAAGAACATTAAAAAAATTTGAAATGTTCTATTTCTTATTAGATATATATACACACCTATATTATACATGAATATATATATGTATAATGTGTCTAAAATTTGTATATACCATTTTTTCCTTATCATTTTTTAATGAATTAATTATATCATCATAATTTGATCAAAATAAAATTTCATTCAATTTTTTGTATTTATATCTAGTTCACCTAATTGTGGAGTAATATATAGGTAGGAAAATAATCATTGTGCTATTCTTTTATGGAAAAAGGAGTTAAATGTGAGACCCCACCTCAGTATATATAACTCAGCCAAAAACAAGCAGTACAATGATGTTAATTACAAGTCAAAATGGGGTCAAGATCAATAAGTAACTATCCTTGGTCACAAAGCAAAAGTCTAGACCTTCGAATATAAGGAACAGCAAAGTGTATTAGCATCAAACTCTTGGCTTAGTGGCATAGTACATGCCCAGTTAGCCAACCCATTAGCAACAACATTCTCCTCTTCAAATACATGTGAAATCTCAAAGAAATTTGTTGAAGCAGTGATGAAGCTTTCAATTTCTGATGAAGTTAACCCCAAGCACAATCGTCTTTCTTTCTCAGATGTTGTATAACTGTACAGGAATCAATTTCACCCACACTCTATTGAAGCCTCTACTAACGCAACGTTCCAACCCAAGAATTAACATATTGATTAATAATTACTATCAAAATGGAAATAAAATAAGTTAATAAAATTAAACATAATTTAAAAAATGCTACTCTTGTGACGGAGAAAATCGTATCAAATTGAGGGGAATATCAATTTATTAGTATCATATTTTTATTTTAATTTTAAATTCAAATGATTAATATATATAATTTATTGACTGTTTTCAATATATATAAGAAATCAATTGATAAAATTTTTACGGGGTTAATTATTATTTATTATCAAAATAGAAACTATTGAAGTGAATATTAATTTTATAACTATAACCAAACGAAATGAAATATAATAAAATTTGCAATGGATTACATATTTGAAATTGTTGAACAACTTTTGTGATGGAAGGAAGCGATCGCAAAAATGTTAGATATCTTTGTGATCGATTTGGTTGGTTGCGAAAGTAGTGAACTGTCATAAAGAAATTTGCAACTGATAAAGTTTGTCGCAATAATGACATGAACATATGCGACGCACCTAGGCGATCGTAAAATTGTCTTAGCCCATTTTACGATGGGTTTTTGCCGTCGCAAAGCCATGCCAAAAAATTTTAGGATAAGTCTACTTTTTGTGACCGATTCAATGCTTTTGTGACCAACCCGTTGGTTGCAAACTTTTTTAGCAAAAGTTGACCAAAATTTCTGAGATTGATCGTAAAATTAATCACATTTTGTGACCAAAAAAATTGATCCTAAAATTTATCCCAAAAGTTGATCAAATCACATATTACTTTGATCCCTAATGTGATACCCTAACTCTTTTAAGAGGTACATTATTATTATGATTATTATTATTATTATTTTTAATTTTTTTATTATTACAATTGGGGTTAAAATTTTATTATTTTTATTATTATTTCTATTTTTAATATTATTTAAATCATATTGAGTTTAGGAATTTGAATTATATATACACACACAATAAGAGATGATATTTTGTAAACAAAAGGGAGAGCGACTAAACTCACTGGATTACAGCCGCAAAGCTCACGAATCATGGCTTGTAAGTTCTTTTTCGGATTTGACTTTCTGTATCCTTATTAGAGGATTTGGTTGTGAGACCAATCACCATAAGGGGGGGAGAGGGGGGGGGGGACTTGGGTATAACATGCACCATGAGATAAACAATTAAGTATATTAGTTTGGATATTTTTATACAACCCTAGTTAGTTAAATGTTTATTTTTCCATAACAAATGCCATTAATGCTAAGATTGTATAAGTTTTGGATAAGATTCTTGATAAGCATACAATTGGATAAGATCATGGCATACACATATATATCTATATATATACAAAATATCTTGATATATACATACTTATTTTTGGAAATAGTAAGATAGCTTATATTCATACTCTTACATTATGAGATTCATTTGCCCAATCTGTGAAGTCCTGGATATCATAGAAACTTGAGTAGATTACGGTAAGTAGTTTCTCCCCTCCATTTATTTTATAAACATGTGCTTTTCTTAAATTTAAATCTTTTTGAAAACGTTATTTTCTTATATAAAAAGTGGATTTGAACATACTATTTTATGAATTTTCTAAGAGGATTTGAGCATGCTATTTATGAATTTTCTCTATAAGGAGTTCTCACTGAGGATAGTGGATTGCAAGGAACAAGTCCTACGACGTTGGACCATACTGTATGTCAAAGTTCAATGGTCAAATCATACAGAATGTGAAGCAATATGGGAGTTGGAGGAGAATTTTCGCAACCGCTGCCCTCACCTTGTTGAAATCGGCCTAAGGTACGACAAGTGTCGGGGTCGAAACTGTTTGTAAGGAGGAGAGAATGTGATACCCTAACCCTTTTAAGGGGCACATTATTATTATGATTCTTATTATTATTTTTAATATTGTTATTATTACTATTTGGGTTATAATTTTATTATTTTATTATTATTGCTATTGTTAATATTATAAATATTAGTTAAGTCCTATTGGGTTTAGGAATTTGAATTATATATACACACACAACAAGAGATGATATTTTGTAAACGAAAGGGAGAACGGCTAAACTCATGGGATTACAGCCGCAAAGCTCACGAATCACTGCCTGTAAGTTCTTTTTCATATTCAACTTTCAGTATCCTTATTAGAGGATGTGGTTGTGAGACCAATCACCATAGGATAATAAGGGGGGGGGGGGGGAGAGGGACTTGGGGTTGACATACACCATGAGATATACAATTAAGTATATTACTTTAGATATTTTTATAGAACCCTGCTTAGTTAAATGTCATTTTCTTCTTAATAAATGGCATCAATGCTAAGATTGTATTAGTTTTGGATAAGATTCTTAATAAGCATAACAATTCAATAAGATCATGACATACACATATATATCTCTATATATATATACAAAATATCTTGATATATATATACTTATTTTTGAAAATAGTAAGATAGCTTATATTCATACTTTTACATTATGAGATTCATATGATCACGCTTAGTGCCCGATCCGTGAAGTCCTGGATATCATAGAAACTCGAGTGGACTATGGTAAGTGGTTTCTTCCCTCTATTTATTTTATAAACATATATTTTTCTTAAATTTACGTCTTTTTTAGAAACGTTATTTTCTTATATAAAAAGTGGATTTGAGCATGCTATTTTATAAATTTTATAAGAGGATTTGAGCATGCTATTTTATGAATTTTCTCTATGTAAAGTTAAAAATTATTTTATAGTGTGCTATATGTGTATATATGATCATGCTCTGAACACTTGGAATTCTATTGGTAGGAACGAGTTTCGAAATTTCTGATCGTGCTACGGGTACAGTAGCAATCTCTGAATCCATTCAACGAGGTTGTAGTTAAGGCCCTCCTATGGGTAATAATAGTAGTGTCTGAACCCACCTAACTGGTTATATTTAGGGCTTGATCAAGTTGGCAAATAGAGATTCCGAATATTCAAAAGCATGGATATATAGATGAATATGTTTGATTCTGCTTTGTTATCTGTTTTTTAATTGGATGGATAAAACTTTGATTTTGAAACTTGTCTGTTTTACAAATATAATTTCTGTGTTATATATGTATGTAACTTGCTCGAATCTGATAGAGGGTCACGAGATTCTTTACTGGGCAAGTGTGGCTCACAACACAAATAACTATTCTGCAAAGGATAGTAGAACAGGTTGATCGAAACGGCTTCGAGGGGGTCGAAACCACTTTGGCCTTGTTGTAATCTTGCAAAATCACTTGACAAAACACCTTCTACACATCAAGATGGCTTTGACCGTCTTGTTGTGCATGTTTTTGGGGTTTCCTATACTTGCCAAAAAGAGCAAAACATGCCAAAATGGTATTGGCCGTTTCGTTTTGCATTGCATGTCAAGACAGCCTAATGTGCATTAAAACGGTTTTGGTTGTCTTGACGCGCTCTCCAGCGTTTTCAGCTTAATTTTAGCCCCAATTTCCTGGGATAATAACACAAAACTCTTGTGAGGGGATGTGGGCACCGAAATCATGGAAAAATCATGTTTTAAGGGTGTAAAAACACTTCTAATTCACCGAATTAAGATTTTAGTTTGTTCCACTCAATTTTCTTCACTAAGACCATGAAAATTTCAATAAACATAACACAAAGTCGCATGAATTATACACATAAAAGTGTATACCTTTTAAACTTATTAGTGTTTAGAAGTCCACCTAATCCTGAAAAAGTAATACTATTTTTCCATCTCCAATTTGCCACTTTAACCAGTTGAGAAGCCAATCTTTGACTGCCAACATCGACCTTCACAAAAATGAATGGTTGTTCCGAGTCTTACATTTCGAGAAATGCCCAATTGCACAATCCCTTCCCAACATCAATTGACAACACAGAGAATCAGACTTTGTTCAAATTTTCCAAGCTTGTTTTGTTAGCAAAGCCAGATTAAATGAAACAAACTCCCAAAGTCCTAAACCACTAGCTGCCTTTGAGCAGCATACCTATTCCCAAGAGTCCTACACCATCTTCCCTCACCCCCAACTCCACCCTACCAAAATTTACTCAACATACAATTAATCTTGTTGCAAAATATATTTGGAAATTGGGAAATTCCCATAGCGTATGTCGAGGTTGCTTGCACAATTGCCATTATGAGGACCCCTTTTCCCCCATCGACGAAAGTTTTTCCTTCCATCCACCAATCTTATCTAGTACATGATCCCTCAAGTAATGAAACCCTAGCCTCTTGGAAACTCCAAGGTCTATCGGAAGACCAAGGTAAAAGTCCATCGACGAACCAACACACTCTAGTCATCCACAAATTTTTGTGTTATTTTGCTACCTCGTATTATGGCTCAAGTTAAAAGATGTCATTTGGAGATTTCTTTTCTGCCTGGTACCATTTTTCATAGTTTTCAAGCAGTCTCTTTAGACACTACACTTCTTGCTCCTTTGCTCTCGTAAACAATAGAAAGTCAACAACATACAGTAGATGTGTAAGTCTCGGCACGGCCATACATATTCTGAGCCCGTTTAATTAACTTGGCTCATGTGCATGCCGGATCACAGCCAAGAGTCCCCTCTAATTGATTGAAACATATTTGATTGTTCTCTCTCTCTCTCTCTCTCTATATATATATATATATATAATTCATGAAATAAGTAGTGTAATTGGTGAGAATGTAATATAGATTCAACTACGTACACTTTCAACTACCTCTATTTCATCATATACGTCATTTTGATATATTAGGTTTGTTTCAAAATATCTGTCATTTTACAAAAATAAGGCAATACTTAATGCATTTGTTTGGAATCATTAAAATTTCAATAAGCAATTACTAGGTAAAATTATTAACTAGGGTACACTCTTAAATTCTTTCTAATCTATGTGAAAAATCTCAAACAATGTATAATGTGATACGGAAGTAGTATTTGTTTATACTCCTTCCTCCCACAATAGATGTCGTTCTGGGAATATCTTTTTGTCCCATAATATATGTCTTTTTCACATCCAAGAGAGAGTCTGTTAGGTTTTTACTAATATGCCCTTAGAATCTTATTAATATCTTTTGTCTCCCAACAACTGATTAATTATGAAGCTATTTTAGTCAAATTAATCTATAATTAATGTTGTCAATCAATTTCTTTAGTCATCGTACAATAACCTTAAACGACATTTGTTATAGAACGGAGGAGTGTCTTGTTTGCTTTTTGGCCTCTTCCAAAAGTAACATCTCTAGTTCTTCCCAATGTTAGGTGATTTTTTTTTCCTTTGTTGTAATAAATATTTATGTTTTCTTAGTTGATTATCAAATGAATGATTTGCAAATTAGCCTTTCTGTATTATCAATTTTTATTTCTTCATCTTTTTATAAAATTCAATTGTATTGAAACATTGTGTGAATTAAATGAAGGAAAATTTTTTAGTACATCTACAAATTCTTCTATTTTACAACATTTGTTTATGTTATCTGTCGTGTTGGTATCTCATTTTGTTTCAAAATATTAGTCATTTCACTAAAATAAGGCAACATTTAATATATTTCTCATTCAAATTTACCCTTACATAAATAAGGGTATAACGCTCTAGCCTTCTTAACTATTGATCACTCTTTCTCTCTTGGATGAGTTTCAAGCAAAGTCATACTTATGGAGACCAATAGTATTCTATATTAGGTTTTTGCTGATTTTATGGTTCTTATTCTTTAGTGATTCTTTTAATGTTACAAGGTTGGTGTGAAAAACACGTATGGAAAAGATATATGGATCTTTTCTTGTGCTTTTGTTTTCTTAGGAATTGCAATACATGCTGAGAATACTGAGTTTCTTGTCAGATTCGCTAAATGATGTATTTCACATTGCTGGTGTAAATTGCAAGATTTTGATGTATTTCACTCAAAAGAAAATGCATTTTTGATATGCGTTATAAAGGTCTCTACCTTTTATGACTTTATTGCATACGAAATTATATGCAATGCTATGATAATTCGTCTATTTTCGAGAAAAATGGTACTAACTTTGTGTTTTCTAATACACTTATTTTCTCCAAAATAAAAAAAAAGAGAAGAAAATTAATTAATTAGCATCTAAATGAGCAATAGCATGTTTTCTGGGCAGTGGTGTCATAGGAACAAACAATATCTCAGAAGTTCTTTCCATATATCCTTTTGCACAGTGCCTTGCACTTTCTTGGGCCATCCAACCCTTCCTTGCACTCACCGTCACGTGTTCCACACGTACTGCCCAACACACCAAATGGGCCTGAGGCACTGTCAAACTCCCGTACTGCATCAACCATTGGTACCATCATATTCACCACAACTGAAAAGTTGTACCAAAGTAATGTTAGCTACTTGTTGTGTAGAATATTAAATCATAATTAAAATTTTTAAAGAAAATATTATTGAGTAATTGCTAAAAGTTGGAGAAATAAATTTTATTTAGAGTTTGAGATATGACATAATTTTCATGGAAAATAAATGTTGTAAAAATATATTCAATGCTCACATTATGGGAAAATTGTCTAATGAACTAGGTTTTTAGCCTCACATATGAATCGAATGGTTCAAATTGTATTATAATATGTATGTTAATATTTTTTAAGTGAATTGATGATATGACACAATTTAAACTATCTGGTATGTGTGTGGAGTATGAACTGGAGGCACAGAAGAGTTTTTACGTACTATATTACCTATTCAAGTCACAATTCTTAGAATATATCTTACAAATCACAATTCACAAGTCACTAACGCAATAAATGATGTCTAAACCAAAAATATTGTTTGTGGACGGAATAAAATCATTTTTATATAAGTGAGTAATGATTAATAATAATAATAATAATAATAATAATAATAATAATAATAATAATAATAATAATAATAATATTCAACTGGTTGCGCCATTTGAACACAAGTTAAGGTAATTAACTAGAGTAAAAATTGGATAGTAGAAGAAGAAAATTAGTTTACATGAGTCTTTATCATCACAAGAAAAAAAAATGAAAAAGAATAAATAGTTTAACTGAAGCAAAAATAAAGACAAAGATAAAACGTAAGGATGGTCGGATTGTAGCCATTTTCGCCCTCTCAGTGTTGTAAATTGGAAAACGAAATGTTTAATCTTCTTCTTCTTGTTTCATGTTTCTACTTTGTATATATAATAGGTATTTATAGAGTTACCCAAAGTGAATCATTAATTATCGCTAGGTTGTCTCTCTTCATAATGTTAAGCTCTCCACTCAAAATCTACAACATAACAAAAAAAAAAATCTATTTAAATTAAAAGCATTAGTAACATTATCTTTACATTATAATAACTAATATAGAACCCGTGCTACTCTCGG
Organism: Petrea volubilis; assembly: GCA_026212405.1. NCBI lineage: Eukaryota > Viridiplantae > Streptophyta > Magnoliopsida > Lamiales > Verbenaceae > Petrea > Petrea volubilis. The sequence goes on along the minus strand of CM047885.1, from coordinate 22,228,854 downwards.
TATTACTTTAAATGTATAATATCATCAAAAACTTATTAATATACATTAAATTTGTTTACTATAAATTTATAAAAGATAATTTAAAAAGTAAATAGATGACATATATGAGGATAATAAAAATATGAGAAATACAATTAACTAATACAATTATTTGATAAAAAATATATCATTATCAACAATTAAGAATAATCCATCAAATATAACAATTTTATATATATTGTAGGAATAATAAACAAATTAGTTTGTAGTTATAACAATCTATAAAGTACATGTTAAAAATTATCTATGTTATATATGAAGGGAGAATCCTTTTAACTTTTTTTTTGTGTATGTAATTTTGAACTCCCTAAAATACTCCTACTAGAATAATTGTAAATATAAAATCTTTAGTTATTATTCTCTTTCTCATCTCTCTAACGTATTTTTAATTTTCCTTCTCTATTATGTTTCCTCTCTCCTCTCTCGCATCCAGTTTTCTAGAATTCTCTTTTACTTCATTTTCTACTTATTTTTTCAATCATAAAATGGAATGTTACTTGATTTTCGATTTTTTTCACTTATCATAAATTTAGTCAATATATTAAATATAGTTGAAAAGATAGTATAAATAATCAAAATAGTTAATATATATAAACACATTTATAAAGATTCAATAAAAAGTTCATCTTAAATTTATTCATTTTATTAGATTACATCTCATTTTTTATTTTGCATACACTTCGGGGGTGCCCAATATACTATTATCCAATACCCAAAAATCAAATATAATAAAATCAAAAAGGAATTAGGAAAAAGCAATTAATAAATTCTTATACAAAAGAATAATAGATAAATTCTATATGTTGATAATGTAATACCCAAAAAAAATTTGAAGACAAATATACGGCAATGTAAGAGGAGTTAGGTAATTAAATTTTTTATGTAGCGTTAAACTATATAAAAAAAATGGTAGACATAAAAAGATGAAAAAAATATATTGTAAATGATATTGTGTCTACATTTTAATTATTTAAATGTTTTAAAATTATGATATGACATATCATAGTTAAAATATTTTTCAAGTTTGAGTTGCATAAGTTATAGGTGAAAACTTTTACTAATTTTTGAGAAGAAATTTACAACAAATGACATTATCACATTGAATTATCTAATATTTCTTAAATTGAATTTAATTTTATGGCATTACACAATATTTAAATTAAAAATTTTCTTATATGACGGAATAGTCACTCTAAATTTATGACAACTTGCATCATAGTTTCACAACAAGCGCCAGCAGCCCCTTTTTTATATGTCAATTAATTAGGCATACTTATTACTAATTAATTAGTCATTTAGGACAATGTTGAATTATGGAAAGAGTATATTATTTAACAATCTATATCTATAATATATAATGGAATAATCACTCTAAATTTATGACCAGTGGCAACCTAGTTTCTCGACAAGTGCCATTAACATGTCTATTTTTTATATGTCAATTAATTAGGCATACTTATTAATAATTAATTAGTCATTTAGTACAATTTTGAATAGTGGAAAGAGTGTGTTATTTAACAATTTAAGATTGAGTCACAAGCTCATTACCAGTATTACTTAACTATTTTAAATTACTTGCTACAATTAAGTGAAATGTTTAAATTTAAATCTTATTATAAAACGAAATAGTTACTCTAAATTTATGACAAGTGCCAACATGTCTTTTTTTTTATTTCAATTAATTAAACATGCTTACTACTAATTAATTAGTCATTTGGTACAATTTTAAATTATGACAAGTGTATATTATTTAAACATTTAGGTTAAATCAAATGATCATTACTGATATTACTTAACTATTTTAAATTACTTGCTATAAATTAAGTGAAATATATAAATTTAAATCTTAATATATAATGGAATAGTCACCCTAAATTTATGATAAATGACAACATAGTTTCACGATAAGTGCCAGCAACATGAGTGTTTTTTATATGTAAATTAATCAAACATACTTATTACTATTAATTAGTCATTTAGTACAATTTTGGATTATGGAAAGAGCATATTATTTAACAGTTTAAGGTTGAATCACAAGCTCATTACCAGTATTACTTAACTATTCTAAATTACTTCCTATAAATTAAACGAAATGTTCAAATTTAAATCTTATTATTTAATGGAATAGTCATTCTAAATTTATGACAAGTGCCAGCAACATGTCTATTTTTTATATGTCAATTAATCAGGCATATTTATTACTAATTAATTAGCCATTTAGTACAATTTTGAATTATGGAAAGGGTATATTATTTAATAATTTAATGTTGAATCACAAGCTCATTATCAATATTGCTTAACTATTTTAAATTACTTGCTATAAATTAAGTGAAATGTTTAAATTTAAATCTTATTGTATAATGAAATAGTCACTCTAAATTTATGACAAGTGGCTACGTAGTTTCACGACAAGTGCTAGCGACATGTCTGTTTTTGTATGTCAATTAATTAGACATACTTATTACTAATTAATTAGTCATTTACTACAATTTTGAATTATGGAAAGAATAAATTACTTAACAATTTAAGGTTGAATCACAAGCTCATCAACAGTATTACTTAACTATTTTAAATTACTTGCTATAAATTATGTAAAATGTTTAAATCTTTTGAAATTTTATATTTCAAAAATATAAAATACATTTGAATTTAAAATTAAATAATATTTTCATTACTTTTCAAATTAAATTACTCATCATAATTATAAAGAACATTTCTAATATTTAGAAAACTTACATACTATAATAGAAGAATTAAATTAGGTAATATATTTTCTATAATAATATTAAACTTTATAAAACAAAAAAAATATATTAATAAAGTTTTACTATTATTCAAACTAATGATTAATTAGCAACAAAAATGATTAGTAAAGAAACTAATAAAAAACTATGACATAACAAAATATTAGAAAGTAAAATATTAGCAGAAGACATCCTAAAATGAATATAATTCTACATCTATACAATTATATATTTAGGAGCGGTCTACCACTAAAATAAACTCAATTTTGACTTAATTCTCTATTCTTAAAATTTTGAATTATTTGAAATTGATAAACCGACTTTAATTGTTGTTTAATTTTAATTATGGATTTCTTTTCTCGATGTTCTTCTAAACATCAATCTAATTAATTATTTTCTTGAATCTCTAGATTATTTAAATTTTATTTTCTTAATCACTTTTTCTTTAATATGAACTTTTTCATATTTATCTCTTTCGTTAATTTTATCTTTTCCTCTTTATTTGACACAATGATGAAATTTTTTTATCCAAACCATAAATTTGAAACACAATGAGGGAATCAAACATCCCTTCCCACAAGAACATTGATGGAGATTTGTTAAGTCTCTTTTCTTCAATTATAAATTTATTAATAAGTTCTTCATTTTTCATCCCTAATAATCTTCTCTGATTAGCTTTATTTTGTTATTCTATTTTTATTTATTTATTTATTGTTACTTAATTTTTTTGATCATCTTATTATTGTATTTTCTTTTCTTTGTTCTTACTTCAATATATTTTTAAAGTTATTATTATTATTTTTTGTTATATTTTCTTTATTCTGTTGCAGATTATATATGAGTTTTTTTGAATATGTTGATAGGATCTGTTTGATTTATTAGCTAAATCTTTTCCTTTCTCTCTAAATTGATAACTCTCTCCTTATTTCATTTTTATTTTTATCCACATCTTTACACAATTCAAATTTTTCACTTAATTTTTACTCTCCATATTCAAGTTTCCTTGATATTTTTTCTTAAGATCCTTTGATTTTCTTTGTTCATTCAATTCCCGATTTAAGTATGTTATTAATCTAATCAAGCTTTTATAGATATGTTTTCTCCTTCTACTTATTTTCTATTGTCATTACCCTTTTTTCCCCTTTTGTCATTATTTTATTACTCAATTTCTCCATTTATTTGGTTGAATTTTTATTTTATACGAATTTTCATTTTATACTTTGTACTTAAATAAGCAATTTGTTGGATCTTGATTGGTACGCTAAAAGTAGTTATTCTTCAAATAACAATTTGTTTTGTTTTTGTTTTTGCTTTTATTTGTTTTTTTCTTTCCAAATTCTGTTTTCAATATTTGACTTCTGCAATCATATTTCAATAAATATATTTTAAGTAATCTCTATTGATAGAAATTAAGCAGACAATGATTTAAAGAAAAACGAGACAAGACACAGTTATATATAGTGGTTGGGCCGAAGCTTAATCCACTACCTAGGTATATTTCCCCTTGGGCTTTTGAATCTGTAAAATGTATTTTATTAGAACTATGAATATAACAGACTAAAAGAGTAAGTGGGAATGATACAAAGTGTTTCAAACTATTCTCACAACTAAAGTGCAACTAGCAGGAGCTTAGTATGACGACCCGACTCTTCTAGCTAATTTTATGAAAACATATAACCAACTATTTTATTAAAATGATCAAAATTTACATATGAGTCACTTATTAAATAATACGTGTTCATAAATACAAAATTCCGACTATAACACAATTAGCCAAAAAACCTCAAATCGTCCCTCTCTGCCTTCCTCGTTCGAAATTTCCGCCTCATTCCCAGCTAAAATAGTATATAAAATAACATCAACATATATGTTGAGTAGAAATTTTACAAAGTAACATAAGGTGCGTGTGTGAGATACGTACATATTGTCACATAATTATTCGAGCACATAAGCACATAATTTTTACATTTTCTACCTTTTCTACATCTATGTGTGGCTACCTTATCTCCCCATGCTGTCATTCCCAATTTCCAATCAAACACTCCAAATCCCAACCAAATCACTCCGGTGATCATATCTTGAGCATATGCCAAATTTTCTACGACCCACTTTAGCACATGGAACTCTTCTTCCATGCGAGGAGGGATTAGGCAACGATAGAGGGTTGAGAACTATTTTAAAACTGACTGCTCCAATAACAGCCCGACTGAACTCAACCTCATCCACCCCTTACATATTTGGGTCTGGCATGCACACATAGTTTTTCATATAGTTCACATAATTTTACATAATTTCATATAAAGCATATTCTCACTTTCATAACTTCAAACATAAAACATACTAAAACACATTTTAATATTAATGACTATACATGCTTTCTTATGAACATAAAGCATAACTACACATAAAAACATGCTTTCTAACATAATAGTAGCATAATTTGGCATAATAACATGATAGCAACAAGTAGGACTTAAACTAACTTAAGTGCCTACTTCCGTAAGTATTTACTTTCATAAAGATGAGACATGCAAGATGACAATGTGTATTAATGACTAGAACCATGATAGCAACTAACTTGCAGTTGCATCATAAGATCTAGTATACCATGGTAAAGAACTAAGACAAGTAACTAACTCATGTACTAAGTAAGATTTCTACCTTTTCTAAGTTATTTTTTCTTTCTTTTCTTTTTATTTTAGAAGTGGTGTATATGTAAAGTAGTGTTGGAGAAATGTAGTGAAATGAAGCAAAACAAGTACAAGAGTGAGTGTGTGTGTGTGTGTGTGTGTGTCGTGAGTTATGTGTGTGTGGGTGGGTGGTTTTGTGTTGTATAATGTATACTTATAGATATGAAGAGTAGGAATAAGATTATTAAATAATTAAGTCATTTTCTAATTATGATTACCTTTCCACCTAGGGTTACAACTAAGAGGTATAATAAATGAAATCTTCCAACTCAATATGCCCAAATGTGAACCTAATTTTAGCTTAAGTGTTGCCCTAAATGCATGATTCACGATCTAGTTTAATTAAAGCCTTACATGTATATGTGTGTGTGTATATATATATCTAGAAGAAAACTTACAAGTGTAAAATTCATTAAATATTAGGAAAATTGGGGAGCAAGACACAATATACACCATATATTTATCATAAATATATATATATATACAAATTCGTCCACTCCCCCCTTCTTTCTATAATTTTAGGATATTCTTTTACACATTGTATAATTATTCCAATTTTTATTATAAATAATAACTAAAGAAATAAAAATATAATCTTATATATTTATATATATCAATTTTTGAAATCATATATATATAATGCAAGATAGTTTTGGTGTATTTATATCATAGTCTTACGTCCTAACATTTAAAAATAGTTATTATCGTGTGAAAATGACATTAACAAGAAAAATAACCATACATTTATATAAGTATATTTTCATGTATCTCTCTCTCTATATATATATGTTTGAAATTTATGTATTTTATGATTACTAAATGAAATAGGAAAATAATCCCAATAATTATGCATGTTGTAAACAAAAATAGGCATATAATACAAAGTATTTTGCAAAGTATTTATTGCAAGGAAAATGTCACATAAAATGCATAAATTAATCATATAAACATTTAAATGATACATATTTAAGCATCAAATAATATTTAGGTAACATAGAAAAATACAAGGAAAAATCGGGTCCTCAGATCTGGTACCAATACAGAGGTGTCTGGTTCTTAGCACACTAACTAGTACACTTATTTAGTTTATCAATACACGAAAAAGGCTCATTCAAAATCTAGCAGAGGCAAGCAAAGTGAATGAGATACAATGATTCGTTGTTCCTTAATGTGTATTTATAGTGTCCTCATGTCTATCTTCCACAAGGTAGGCAATCCTTTCCATAATATTCATGGTCTCGACATTAGTGTTCACAAGGCAATGATATATCTTTTGATTTGGCTTCATGCAAATCAGCCGTGTGTAATGTCTTCATCTCTAGGCTTCATTTGGCAGGTAATTATTTGTAATCAGTCTTCCATGATCTCAACGACCAATAAGGGAATAATATCTCTAAATATGGTGAATTTACGATCTCATCAACCAACTACACAAGGTAATGGGATCTCTGGATTTGATTGCATATGTTCAATAAACCTGAACTAGTTAATCAAGACAATCAGATCAAGTAATAAAGAGCTCAAATCTGATTGCATATATTCAATGAACCTAGACTAGTTAATCAAGGCAACAAGATCACGCAATGAGAGCTAAAGCTTTGTCATCATAAATATTCAATCTAACATCTATAACTCTAATTTTTTGTGTTTTTCTTTCTTATTATTTTAATATTCAAATACTTTATTTGAAGAAATGTTTGTATATGATTTTATTAACTAATGAGTGTTGAATTTATATATTGATCTATTTAATATTAAAAGTATGGACATGATTTGTACCAATGATATTAGAATTTCCTTTGTTATTTTCTTTTTCCCCTTTTCTTTCAGTGTATACACTATAAAGCTACATTGATGTAACATATATTAATAACGAACAACTTACTATAATAGTTCATTTTGTCTCATTTTGATGTACCTTTCAATTTTAATCTTCCTCTCATTATATCTGCTCATTATTTCCTATTATATAATCAATTTTAACTTAATTTTTAATAATATATTTTATATTTCAAATTTATTAATATTATATTTTTCCTCACTTGATCGATACTAAACAAAAATTCAAATAAACTATTATATTTTTCTTTGTCGTAAATATAGTTAACAGTAATATCAATAGTAAGTTAATATTGTGATTGAACTTTCATTATAATTAATTTTTTTTTAAACAAGAGAAAAAAATATTTTTAATGAAAGATGCTAATGCATTAAAGTTAATTAATGATTGTAACAATTTAAAATATCAGAGTCAAACTTTTAAGTTTTTTCAACAATGATGTCTTATGTTGTTTAATTGTTGAATTTCATTAGTAATTTATCATATCTAAAATCGATTGATTTTATTTAAATGAAGGGTACAATTGATGAGAAAATTAATTACTTATTGCTTTTGAACAAATAAATTACAATAGAAAATAAAAAATCAAGATATTCATTTTAGAATTCAAGAAATATTATCTTTAAGAAGAAGTTGTGCATAGTCTGGGTAAAAATCATATTTATAAAACCATTTAAAGATTTACTATTGTCTGACAGCATTGGACTATGTACATGAACTAAATTGTTTGTATGAAAATAAAGTTATAGATAAGATCCCCATTATGTTCATATATTCCTTCATTTTAGTGTTATTGCCAAACTTACTCAATTTACATAGCGAAGACCATTTAATGAACTTATTATTTGTGATATTATTGGTCAAAAAATGATCATTCTTTGAAAAGTTTGAGATTCTGGCCACATATTTATATGCATTTTCGAACTCTAGTAGACAACAGGTTCCACTGATCGTGTATAATAGTATTAAAATCATTTATGCTCTATTATCATTCAACATGTTAATCTTCATATAAAAAAGAAAGAATAAAGATTAAAAATGATAGGAATAATGAATAAAGTAAACAATTTATCATGATAACAAGGACAATTCATTTTATATTTGCATTAATTGTTGAATTATCGAGTTCCAAAAATCATACTAGTCAAACAAAGGTAAAAGCAACAAATTCATTACACATAAAATGTGTTTCGAGGGAGTAGGATTACGCTAGAATGCATAATCTAATAACTGTTATCCTAATAACTAATAAGCTAACAAAAATAACAGAGAACTTTATTCTTGTGTTAAAGAGTTTGTTTCTCTTTATTTAATTCTAAGATAGAAACTGTTTTATAAATTAATTTTCATAACTATACCTAGAAGAAAAAATACCCCTCATTTGAAATTCTTATTATGATTGCTATCAACTTTGTAGAAGAATCACTAATTATACAAGCAAATAAAAATAAAAATTATTCAGAGTAATTTAATCATTTGCAAAAGAAACAAAAAACATGAGGTTTTCAATTATATAAGATATACTACTGTCTTCAGGTCTACGAGTAGAAGAAATGTAGCACCCCAGCCCAAAGCAGGCTTCTCCCCGAGCCGGATCGCTATTCGAGCAGGCATACCTGGATCTAAAAGCAACAATTATAATTCCAAGGCAACTACACACACCTATACATACACTTATGCATATATACATTTATATTCTCCTAACTTCGCAAGCCCGTATCTTGCTCGTTTCTTAACCAAATCACGCAAATGATATGTCGTTTTGATCCCCACGACGAGAGGAATAAGATGGTGGTGGTGTTACTATGTTTTACTAATCGAAAAATCAACAACGACAGCAGAGGCGCGGCGGTGGCGACTGGTCGATGGGAATCGGCGACTTTTCCGGCGAAGCTCGACTGGGCTTGGAATGCCTTGACACGAGGAACATGAAGGTGGCCTCAATTTCAGGATTTGCCAGTCGGTGACGGAGTAATCGCTTGGTAAACGCGAAGTGGGTAAGTTAGGGCTCGGTTTCGATTTCCTTCAATTAAACCCAAACGGCTTGGAGTTTTACAAAATTGATAGAGGGCTTTGATAGATCGGGATGAGGTGAATCTCCACTTGAAACAGGTTTTGATTTTGGCGATGGTAGGTAGGTGGCTCCGGTAGCGGCGGACGGCGGCTCCGGCTGCAGTTTCCGGGCAGGACGCGCTTCTCGACGGGTTGAGCTCAAATTTTGAGGTATAGGACCTGTTTTAGCACTTGGTTAAATGGTAATTGATTATTGACCCAATATTTGATATTTGTACATATATTTGGATAATTCGGTTGGGATTTTGAATTGCACAAGTCTTATAAGATGTGAATGTATGTATATGACGGAAAGTTGTTAGTGCATGGAGTAAATTTGTGTATGTGCAATAGAGGTTAGTACTTGAAGATTTTGTATGTGGACGAATTGAGTAAGTGAAGTATATGGGAACCTAAAGAAACTTAAAGAACTAGTTTTGTAATGATTTTGAGAAGTGAATGGGACATTGAACAATGAACTTAGCTTACTATCATATGTACGTATAAGTTATGGTTTTGGCCATAAAGACCCCGAGGTTTAGTCAATAAAGGAATTACGCTTGATATGGAATTGGAATAGATTATGGATTGTACTCGATTAAATTATGCTATTCTTGAATTCTAGGTGAACGTGTGCAAAGACACTGATAAATGAACATAACGGGCTTCGGTAAGCGCATCCAGGTGAGGGTTCTACCTCTTCTTGTTGGGGCATGTAGCCACCATATTTCTATCGTACTTATTGGACTATGAGCTCGAATATGTCTTATTGTTTCGAATTGTTTAGGCTTGCCGCCTGTTCTAACCGTATTGAACTCTTGATCGACCTCTTGTACCGACACTCTTGTATTGGACTGTTTTCGGCTTGTCACCCATTTTCATGTTGTGTTTGAATCCTGCTAATGTCTAGCTTTTATTCTCATGATTGTTGTGACGACCCCGGTAATCCTTAATATTTAAATAATTGATTTAAAATCTTTTCTTCTTGGAAAATGTTATTATTACTTGTTGTTTTCAAATTTTAATCTGTTTTTGAAATTAACTTACAATTTGAACGGTAAAGTGTTAATTTTCGTATTTCGATTACCACTCATGGAAAATTCATCTGTTAAATCTTATGACTTTTCAAAAATAATATAAATAAGTATTATGGACTTTTATGCATGGAGAAGATGCAATTTTGAATAAATTACATGATTTTCCAAAATTTTAGACGAATTTGACATTCTAACACAATTTTCGAAATTCTATGTCCTAAATTGTAATTTTCAAAAGTGTAACTAAAACATTTTTAATTTCTGCGAAATATAGATATAATTTCATATTTATAAAGATTAAATTTCATAATTTTGGGATTTTTCTAAATTAATTATGAATTTTCGGATTTTATGCCCCAAAACCGTAATTTTATGCCCTAAAACCCTAATTTTCGATTTTTACAAAAATAAATAAATACAAATTCGAATTTTTAATGAAATAAAGATATGATTTCAGATTTTATAAGATTAGGACAATAAAAATCAGATTTTATTTGATTTTGTGTTAATATTTTATTAAAATATCTTCCTACATTTATTTGATGAATCTAGCAAATCTTATACTTGGAGCATTCTAATGAGTTTAGGGCTTGAATCATCATTTTAGGCTAACACATAATATAATTTAGGGTACAACTCATATCATTTAGGGTAACACTTGTGTAACTTACAACCACAATTAGGTGTGAACATAATAAATGATAAGCTGAGTTGGAAGATCACATTAATTAACAAGATAAAACCTAATAAAATAATCTTGTTTCTTGACTAACAACTATAAATAGGAGGGGGGGGGGTGATCGTCATTTCCATCACACACACAACACAAATCCCGCCTAAAACAGCCCCACCCACACTCACTTTACTCTCAACACCCAAAACACTCCATATTTATAAAATATCCTCCACCCATATATGTATATATATAAACCTTTCTTTTTGCCTACATATATACCTAAAAAGCCTTCTATATCCTCTCTTTTTCCCTAAAAACATTTCAAGGTAGGAATTTCCTTAATTACATAAGTTAATTTCTAGTGCTAGTTTATCATTTTATTATCATGATATTATGCTTCATTATGCTACTACAAGTTATTAGAAAGCATGTTTCTAATTATATTCGTGTTTTATATCCTTAGAATTAGTATAAAAACATGTACGTTTATTATTGCAAAATATGCTCTTACTATGCTTTTATATATAAAGTTATAAGTATGAAAGTATGTTCTTTATGTGACAATATGTGGAACTCTTTATTTGTGCATGCCGGGCCCAAATGTGTTTTCGGTGTGGATGGGGCTGAGTTCGACCGGGCGGCAATGGGCTTGCCGATCTTAAAATAGTTCTCAGCATCCATCCCATCTTACATGGACGGAGTGTTCCATGTATTGGTATTGGTATTGGTTGTAGGGAATTGGCATAATCTCGAGATATAGCCATCGATGTGAACGGATGGAATCGATGTGGACGGATGGAATATGGGGATTAACGATGTGAACGGTTGGAATCTTGTACTGTGGGAGACATAAGGGAGTCACTAATAAGTGACTCGAAAGGTAATATTATGTGAGATATTATGACTATGTGCACATGTTATACACACGAGCACCTTATGTGATTAAGTGAAATTTCTACTCAACCGTCGTGTTGATTCTTCTTTATGTAAATATGTTTAGACAAAAATGAGATAGCAGATTAGAGTGGCGCAGCGGAAGCGTTTGGAGGCCTTTTACACAATAAAGTCGCTTTTGTATTCTTTTTTAAAATTGTAACTCTCTTATTTTGTATGTAAAAATTACTATTTGTGCTTAATAAAATATAAAGGAATATCGGGGTCATTACAATTGTTACCTTGTCTGGTGTACTGTTTGGGGCTTGCCGCCTGTTATATGCTATCCTGGACTTCTAATTAGCCCTTATTCTATTGTTTCGAAATTCCTTTGTATCCTATATTGTCTGGGCTTGCAGCCTATTTGAGCCATGATAGACTTCAACTGTTTCCTGATACCGATTGCTTGTGATTGTTGTTTGTTACCGGTGCTATTGTACTGTATTGACGGGGACTTGTTGTTTCCCCTGTATTGTGACTATTGGTTATTGTATTGCACTGTACTGTTTTGGAAACCTTCTGCCTGATTATCGGACTGGGGATTGTACTGTTATGACGACTATGGGAGTGCCCATAGTTCGCATTTGTTTCATGGGAAGCTCTCATGGAACGATCGGGTGGGGAAGTCCGCCGATCAACTGTTTATTGCCTGTATTGTCTGGAGTGGCCACCCAGAATATTGGGAGGGATAAGGAAGGGTCTTAATTGTTTCTTGCTTGTGGAGTGATAAGGTGGTGAGACTCACCTTTATCGATTGTTTGAGATTGTTTTTGAATTGCTATTGCTTGTTATGACCTTTGACTATTTATTGTACTCACTCCTTGAATTATTTCGATAACCAAGTGTTATCATGGTCCTTGTATTCACTTGACATGTTGTAACCTTGAGCTCAGCTATCGCCCGTTACTGTACACCAATTAATCGAACCTTGTTCTTCGTCTCTGCTTGTATTGATTGATTGAACTTTTGCCGTTATCAAGACCATTCCTGAATTGCTATCATTTGATTGCTGTATTGTTATATGTTCCAATCATTCCTTGATTTGATTTGTATCCTTGTACGCTTTTGTGGTCTTATTTGCTATAGCTCTTCATTATCTTGCATATATCGTATACCCTTACTGAATCGCTTGGACTCATTATCATTTATTTGATGATTATTGTTCTCAGAGTTAGTGAGAGAGAAGTGGGCTAAGATTGAAGGTTATCGCTGCGCAAAGACGAGTACTAAATGGTTTCCATTTGTATTTTATTCATACAAAATGATTAGCATATGTATTCGGGTTGTACGGGAGCCAATGGTTGTATTTCGGATAGTTGACTATGTATTATATGGCCCGTGGCCTTATCTTGAGCATGTACGTGGAAATGTACTCAGTTGTATCATTAAAACAAATGTGGAATTTAGGTGTACATAGTTATTTTGAGTTGTTTGGATAAAGTATGCATATGTGCTGTCGATGCATGAGTACAGGGTGAACTGTGTAGTTGCCTTGGAATTATAATTGTTGCTTTTAGATCCAGGTCTACCTGCTCGAATAGTGATCCGGCTCAGGGAGAAAGCCTGCTTTGGGCCGGGGCGCTACAAGAAAGGAGGAAAATGGTACTTTATTATTGTTTTGAAGACAAATTCTTCTCCAATTATAGTTTTGCTAAATTATTGTTGAATCAAAAGTTTTTTCTTCCCTAACAGTAAGTGAATGTTTTTGCTACCACTAACAAGGGAAGACACAATCACAAATATCACTCGATAGACAATTGGCTTGTAGGCCATTTGCGGTTATATCCTCTTTGCACTTCTGTTCACATACTTGTTTAGTACAACGTCCGTTTCCCACAATAAGATGTTTCAAGCAAACATTCCGTTGGTTCTAACCTGCATTAAAAACCAAATGGAATAGAAGAATAATTTAGAAAATGTTTTAAGCTTGCAATAATTAACTATGAATGTAGATAAAAACTCAATTTTGTTTACTACGAAAATTGAGAAGTTTTGAGGCCTCAATTTTGTAACTAAAATTAGGGTTATCTGAATAAATAGTTACTAAATCAAAAATGTGAAAGTGAAAAGGACCTCACCTCTACATAGAAGGAAGAAAAATGCAAAAACAACGAGACAAATTGAGCTCTTCATGCTTAGGATTTTCCTATAATTTTTAGAGAGAATTAAGTGGCATATAGTACGTAAGATGATTAAATATATAGGTAAAACAAAGGAGATAAATATGTTAAGATAACTAAGTAAAAAAAGGAAACAAATAATTAGGAGCAATCATCAAGATTGCAATCGCTGAAAGAACGGAAGAGAAATATTATAGTCAAAATGAGAGATTGCAATCGATGAAAGAATAACCAAAAAAAAAAAAAAAATTACAATCAACATAAGGATGGAAAAGATATTATACAGCTAGCCTTTCGGTGCAGTTTTATGACAAGTGTTGGCCTACTTTTGCAACATGTGCCAATATTTTGTCCATTTTGGTAACTAAATAATTAATTAGACCGTGACATATGAATCATTAAACTAAATATGATTACAATATTTTTTTCCATTTTGGTAACTAAATAATTAATTAGATTATTACATATGCATCATTAGACTAAATATTAACCAATTAATCAGACAAGAGATCCTTTGATAACAAATAAAATTAAAGAAAAAAAAATGCACGAGTGAATACTAGTGTACTAGAAAAAGGAATACCAAATGAAGAAAATAAAATCTTACAAATTTATTTCGTTCCAAAATAATGAAGAGGAAAATGAGGAAAACAAGGGTGATAAGTATGCTGAAGTAAGGACAATTAATTCTTCCTATCATTTTACTCTCTCTCTCTCTCGCATGCGCGCGTGTAATCGAACATAGCAACGTCTTGAAGTTTATGGGTTTGAACTCACTTTAAAAAAGGATTTATTAACTTTAGCTTCAGAAAATAATTTTGCAACATTTGAGAATTAGTGTGCGCCTTTTCCAACCAAAATCATAGAGCACCTAAGTAGTGCTTCCGGCATATTTTTGATAATTTGAGAAATATTTTTGATGATTAAATTTATTACTAGCTCAAAACACTTCAACTTTTTCTTCCCTAGTTCTCATCTTTATTTTTAAATATTGCTAACTTTTACTACAAGATTTTCTAATTTCCTCTTAAAATTTCACTTCTTATAAAGTAAAAACCTTTACATACAACGCAAACATGTTATACTTGTACCTCAAATATTTGGATTTTATAATTTTTTTTGTGACAGCATAAAAATAATTTTTTATTTTTTTGAAGTAGTTAATGCTGATACAAATACATATCCAAAATTATCGTATTCCACGATGGATAATCCATGGCATATTGCAAAAGTCATTACATACTTGGGTTCTTTCTTTGTTGTTTGGATCACTGTATATTATTCATTAATATGGATTACAGGTTGAGAATTGATATTGATACTTCAAAAATTCTAATTGGGATAACATTCTTATTCTTGTCCTTGGAAATTGGACAAAATGTCAATTTATTTCAAAAATATTAACCTATCATTACTTTAGAAACTCCTATTTTTATTAATATGTTTGTAATATAAATATGTATTAATAGTACAAGAATAAATAAAATAAATATAAAAATGATGACAATTTTTTATTTGTGATATTGCAATACAATTCAAAATAATTTAAAAACAAAGTATAAGATTTTGGCATCAATAAAATTCTATTTTTTTCTTTGTTTCACTCAAATTAACTAAATGTATAATCTATTTTTTTCAATAATAAAATTGTAATGCCCCGTAATCTCATGAGTTAATTATATTTTTCATGATTGAATATTTTGGGTATGCAAGCTAGAATGACAAAGTCTCAATGAATTAATGACTCCTTGGACCATAAATAAATTTAGTGTATGAGACTGATAAAAGTACCGAGGGTCTAATTGAAGAAGATCGGAGTTGAATTGTGCATAATAAAGAAGTTTTGGGGCTAAGTGGAAGAAAATAAAACCTTTAGGACCTAAATGCTTACAATGGGGTTGTTATTGCAAATTTAGACCCTCTTGAGGGGTGAATTGGAGATAACCGAGAAAATGGAGACTTCCTCTCCTTATAACAGCTGGATTGGGCCTTGATAGATCGCATCGAGACTAATTTTGGGGTGAAACAAGTCGGTGATCTGGCGGCGGCTCACGGCGGTTCTTGGGCAGGTTGTTCCCCTTAACGAGCAGGTCTCGAATATGTCGATCTTAGCCCTATTTGATATTTAGTAAGACTTGAATTGGCCAAATACGAGTTGAAGGTGGGAAAAATGCATATAGAAGTATGTGTGCAGTAAAAATTTAGTGTAGTAAGCAGTAATATTGAAGATTTGAGCTTAATAATCTAATAAGCGACACATTTATCGGATAGATTGTAAAAATTGTGCATGATGATTTTGATAGTAGTATTAGATATATATATTAAAACAATTATACATGATATGGACTTGATTGGGCCTAATGTTTTGTAAATGTTTGATCAACTTGATACGAGTTGAGGTAGATTAGAACTATGGATTATGAGACCTAGGTTCTTTTGAGTGTATATGTATACGTATACAAAGTTTGGAAAATGAACTACAATTACTTCGATTAATTTGAGTATCTTGTTGGTGGGGGTGTACTAAAGGAGTAATAGTAGCGGGCTTACAAAGCTATCCACGCTTAAAAGGTGAGGGTTCTACCTTTTCTTGTTGGGAAGTATAGCCACCATATTTCTATCGTACTTATTGGACTATGAGCTCGAATATGTCTTACTGTTTCGAATTGTTTAGGCTTGCCGCCTGTTATAATCGTTTTGAACTCCTAGTCGATCTCTTGTACCGATGTTCTTGTATTGGACTGTTTTCGGCTTGTCGTCCATTTTCATATTGTGTTTGAATCTTGCTACTGTATAGCTTGTATTCTCATGATTGTCGCCTTGTCTGATGTATTGTTCGGGGTTGCAGCCTATTTGAGCCATGATAGACTTCGACTGTTTCTTGATATCGATTACTTGTGGTTGTTGTTTGTTATCGGTGCTATTGTACTGTATTGACGGGAAATTGTTGTCTCTCCTGTATTGGGATTATTAATTATTGTATTGCACTGCACTATTTTGGAACCTTTCTGCCTGATTATTGGACTGGAGATCGTATTGTTCTGGCGATTATGGGGGGTGCCCATAGTTCGCGTTTGTTCCGTGGGAAGCTCTCATGGAACGGTCGGATGGGGAAGTCCCTCGATCAACTGTTTATTATCTGGAGTGGCCACCCAAGATATTGGGAGGGATAAGGAAGGGTCTTAGTGGCTCTTGAATATGGGGAGATAAGGTGGAAATCATTTTGTTTTTTGTTTAGACTATCATTAGCTGATATTGGTTATACTTACCACTATTTCTTTTCATGTACACTCATTTGAATCACGTAATCCAATTAACCTTTACTTGAATGTGATATACTTATTTCATCCTGTTTCTTCTATCATAACACATTTTGTTGCATGAGACACCCTCACGGAGTCACTCGGACTCATCTTGTTATCTATTTACTCTACTCTTCAGATATAGAGAGCTAGTAAACTGTTAGAAGGTGGAAGTTCGCTTGAAGTGCTGCTCGATGGCTGTCGCAATCGATTGGATGTTTTGCTTTTGTGTACATATGTAATAACTAATGGAGTTTATACTTTGTGTGAGCCCTATGTATGTGTAAAGAGTGTGTAGGCTTGTGGCCACCCTTTTGAGTAGTAGCCGGATGTATATGCTTTTGCCAGTTAGACTAATCATAAACAAATGTATTTGAGCTATGTAGGTATGTATATATGTGAGTTGTTACAAGTTTGAAACGCGAAGCTATATTGTTTGAGGTTTCATTATGATGACAGGTGTTTGCTCGTTTAGCGACCGGCCCGGGGTGAGCTGTTCCGAGTCGGGATGCTACAAAAACCAAAGTTATTTATTTTATTATTTAATCATAATCTTAAATTTCTATATATATATATATATATATAAAAGTTGGAATGAGCGTTGACTAGTGATATTTGTCCAATTCAAATTCAATTATTTTCAATAAAACAAAAGAGGGCATGCATTTTGATCAATTATTGAAATTAGAGATAAAGTTGGAGCACTAATATAAATTTTAGGCGTGTCAGTAACAATTCTCGTACGTGTTGGAAATTTAGATAGTTTAATAATTGACAAATACGATTTTTTTTTCTCATCATTTGGGTAATTTTAAAACCGAGTGTCTTAAAGTATTTTATTGACTCGAATGAGCAAGAAGCTATGGCATGTTTGGTTTCATTTATAATTATTTTGTTGATGAATTTTCTATATTTTAGCTTTGAAACAAATGTGTTTGGTGGTTGTGTGATACTAATTAAAATATATTTGGCTTATCTAGAAGAAAGTGTTGTCTTATAGTTATAGAAATAAAAATATATTTTGGTTTGGTATTTTTTGTATGGGAAGTATGTATGTTTTTAAAAATTGTATCGTTAGAGGACCTCGTCAATTATTAGGCACATTATGCAAGCCACCCCAAAAATTGGGTTACTTAATGTATTTTACCCTAGTATGTATAAAATGTGATGGCCACAAGTTTAAGTTTTGATCTCTTTAAATGTTGTGACTGAAATAACGCCTTTAACTTTAATTGAAAGATGTAAAATAAGGGTTAAGATGTAATTTCTCACCACCCAATCTCTTTAAATGTTAGGATTGCAATAACCCCTTTAACTTTAATTAAAAGATGTAAAAGAAGGGTTAAGATGTAAATTATCGTTCTTTGATCTAATTTATCTGCAATTCTAATTCACCACATTAAAAAAAATTTAGAGAATCTGCAATTCTAATTAATTAACCACATAAAAAATTGATAAATCATTCCCAATCAAAATTTATGAGTGGAGATAATTATAATTAACCAAAGTACTTAAGAATTAATAAATACTTTGGAAATTAATCTATCTCCATATTATATTATCCATTTCATTATGTCATTCCATAGAAGATGATCACAACCAAATTTTATATAATAAAAATATGTATAATTAATAATGGGACTAGCCACCATAATAAAATTGTTGAGCTTTTTCATGACATTGATCGTGTTCATAAAAATAAATAAATTATCACAATGTATAAAAGATAATAATTGACGATCCAAGTTAGCCAATATTTGTTAGAATCATTTATTATGTGTTGTTTTATTTTTTTAATCTAAAACTGATGCTAAATTAATTTAATATATTTTCTCTCTTATCGGACCTTGTAGTTTTACAAGTTCGATTCTAATTTTAGTCTATATGATACAATTATGTAAAAATAAATATGTCAATATTTTATATCTGAACACGAGAAAATTCAAAGTTTGCGTGTAATAGTTGAAAGATGGTGTATTCAATCTATATGAACTCGATTACATTGAAAAAATCTATTTGAAAGAAGCAGAGAAACAAACAAGCCAAAAATAATATGAAAAAGTCTATTATTGCTCATGTCTCCAACTTTTTACTTTTCTTGATTAATGTGTTTTATTCTCATGAAGTATATAAATAAGTTTTCAAATGATAAATGTCGAAATTTGAATTTTAATAGAATGAGAAAGTTATTAACATAAGTTCATGGCTTGAGGTATGTGTAATGATTTTTATTGTATGATTTAATATTTATTTTTTTATAGCCATATGGGTTGATGTTATCGCTTTTAGTATGAAACATTCAATTAAAAAAATTTCAAGAGAAAAATTGATAAATATCGTAAAGAAAGAATTAACAAGGATTACTCTATTTAATACTTAAATATTATAATCTATATAATTAAAAATCATTTATATGTCTATTGTTCAATACTTTTAATGCAGTATTACAATTTCATTACTCTAAATAGTAGTTGACTGAGTATGAATAAATGTTGAATATTTGCATTGACAAATTTGATGAGTATGAATAAATGTTGAATATTTTCATTAACAAATTCAACGCACATCAAGTAAGTTCAATTCTTTTTCTTATTTCCCATAAATTCCACATTGTATATGTTGGATTATGCAAATAAGCAATTATAGAAAATCATGCAACTTATATTATACTAGATCGAATGAAAATAAGTCATATTTATGTGAAACAATTTTTATGTTTTTCTTATTTCAATAATTAAATTACATTCAATAACTTTTTGTTAATTATTTTGTACTTGTAATAGGATGAATTACACCTACTTCTCTTGAGGTTTTGCGAAATTACAATTTAACCCACATTTTTTTTGTAAATTACAATAAACCCCTTGTGGTATGTAATAATTACAAGTGATGGACGGGACACGTATAACATCCATTTTGTCATTTATTTTTTTCTGATATTAAATAGGGCGAATTACATCTACCTCCCCTGAGGTTTGCGAAATTTCAATTTAACCCATATTTTTGTATATATTACAATAAACCCCCTGTGGTATATAATAATTACAAATGGACGAAAAATGTATAAAGCCCACTCTTCGCCTTAATTCCACCGCCTCCATCGGGTCTATCCCAAAATTGATCTCACCAACGTGTTTTCCATGTCGAAAAGTTTAAGACCCGCTTCAAGTTCACCGAAAAACTTGTTGGAAAACGGAAACCCTGCTCCACCTCGTCACCGCCGCTGTCGTCGCTCCTCCACCTTCTGGAGAAACCCAATATACCATCCCCAACGTGTTCCTCTCATTGCGGTGATTGATTTGACATACAACTTGCTCGATTTGGAGAAGAAATGAACGAGTTATGATGAATTGAAAGTGTAGGATTTTTTAACCTGCATGTGTATATATATATTGCATATGTATGTATCTAGATCTCTTTCTTCTCCCACCTACCTGTCATTTTAGCTCGTAATAAGGGAGCAATTTTTTTCAATGTTATTACTTTTAGCCTCATAAAGATGTAATACATAATATAGAATCCCAAATATTTTGTATATATTACAAAAAAACCCCTCAAGAGTACTATCGAAATTTTACATACAAAAACTAACGGAACCCTAACGGTCCTAAACAGTTGGGGTAAATTGCTAGACGAAATATACCATAGGGGGGTTTATTGCAATTTTTAAAAAATGTGGATTAAATTGTAATTTTGCCAAACCTCATGGGAGGTAGATGTAATTCATCCTATATATTTATATGTATTTGATAGCAATTTTTGATTGCAATTTGGCTAATTTTGACCAAATGGAATTTTTCAGATTTTGGAATTTTTAATTAAAAAGGAAAATTTTGATTGGTTGTTGTTTTTTTTTTTGTTTATCTATATAGAAATAAGAAGATAACTTATCCACTTATCTACCGTTTCACTTTTCCACTCTTTCTACTAGTTGTTTAATTTTGTATTGGTTCATATTTGTAAAAGACCATTCAGTTAACTTTTATTTTTCCATTTTGGCTCTAAAATTTATTTAAATTTTGAATTATTTATCATTTTTATAAGGCCAACCATTGTGAGTTTTTTATATATTTATTTGTTTGATATTGTATTTCAAATTTTAAAGTTCATTCATATTTTCATTTTGTTTTGTTATATTTGCAGGAATATTATATTAATAGTTCCATTTTTCACTTTTAATTATTAATAAAATTTTTCATACTAGCTGCATTTGTAATTCATGTTTAAAATTCTTATTTCTTCATTCAAATTATAAGTTTTTTTTTTCATTTCAAATTCTATCTTCTTTTTTTGTTTAATTCCTTATAGTTCTATATGATGGAATATATTCATCAATTTTGATATTTCTATAAGTCATTCTAGGTTATATATTTATGATTTGAAAAGCCGAGGCATTTAGTTTCTTTTTTTTTTTTTTAATTTATGTCTTCAAGACTTACTGCAATTTTGATTATTTATTGAAAAGTCTTAGTTTCTTTTTTTCTTTTTTTGCTCATCTACATATGTTCTACTTCTTTATTATGTGTATGCTTTTTATTGCCTTTTATCAACTTATGCTAAACATTTTAGTTAGGACGTAATTCCATGAATAAATATATTTACACGAGCAAAAGGATTGTTCTTAATTAAAGTATATTTTATTTCTTTTTTCATTATTTATCTGATATAGATACCTCGTCCACTACCTACTAGATATCTTTCTTGTTTTTTTTTTCAAACTACTTGCTACTACATATCTATATACTATGTATACTTGATGATATAGCAAGGGGGTCTTTGACTCCAATTGAGTTAATTTAAAATCTTACAATTTTGTTAAAGAAAAATTATATAAGAACGATAATACAAGTTGATTTACTGTAATTATCTTTTAATTGCTTTTGTGCATAGCACGGGCACATGCCTGTATGACAAATTTGTCGTCACAGTATGTTTTCAAAAATTCCAAAGTGAGCACTCAGTAACTAATTAAATATCCCATATGTGTGAAAAAAGAAAACTACTCATCACTAAAATTGAATTTATGAAAATACGTTAATGTGTGAAAAAAATGTTCTTCCATTCATTTATCAAGAAATATTTTTTCATAAATTTTGATTACCCATTCCTCATAGTTTCTTTGTAGTAATGATTCATCATCATGCCAATCTTGTCAGTGCGCGAACCACCTTACAATAGAGGATTTTTTTTTTTTTTTTGCATACATTTGTCAGTCATATTGCCTGCCCCCCCCCCCCCCCCCCAACCAATCAAACCCCACAAACTTCAAGCCAATAAGCTAAACTTAGGTGGAAAAATCACGCGTCCCACTTTTTAACAATAAAAATGAAAATTTTCCAAACATCAAGCCAGCATTTATTGCGTTCCAAACATAGTGCATCTTACCCAGTTTGGATCTTCTATTGCATAATCGTGCTACATTTTTTATTACACTCATCAATACATACTACGTGTATTGGTAAGCGATTGAGATAAGGAAAGAGAAAAACTGATGATACGGAAAAAAATATAAAGATTCTCTTTCCTTATCTCAACCACTCACTAATACACGTAGCATGTATTGATGAGTGTAATAGAAGATGTAGCACGATTATATATACAACAAAGGATCCGAACTGCATCTTACCTTTATTTAATTCAATTCTATTACAAGCCATAAAGTTGCAATGTTATTTGATTTTATTTTTTGACGTATTACTTCCCATGCTCAAAACAACTTGAATTTAATTTTCACGTTCCATACTGACTCGTTTGCGCAGTTTCTTGTAATTCTATCTTGTTGAATTTCTATAACATCCAAATTCCTCCGAAAATGTCAATTTGTGGTAAAATAGAGCAACCGTCGCATGAATATGTTTTAATGATTGATGCAACGGATTGAATGTCGATCATTGTTTTGAAAAGCACCAACACTTCAGGGTTATACGTACACCTCTACAATATCGTTATCGATTGTGATCATTTCTGTTTCCAACTTCTCAATGGAGTTCCATGCCAATATTTTTGCACCGTTACTCGAAATCTAATACAGAATTTCAATTTTATTATTTATAATATTGTTTACTATAACAAATAAAAAATATTTTATATATACTTACAGGTTCTCTTTCGTCTGATGAACTTGCAGGATGAAAATAGGCAAAACATTTGACAATATCTTCAATAGACTTGTCATCTATATTTTGGCTTAGCTGAACAAATAAAGTTGAATGAGATTGAGACACCTTAAAAAAGCCAATTAATGTCCACAGTAAAAGAGATGGAGCACGTGATGATTATCTCCCATGCAAAGGAGCATTCTACGAAACATAAAAGTAGCCATACTTACAAAGCAATAATATATTAACCTAACCAACTATCTCTTTATATTCTTTCTCATCAAAATGTTATGTTACTTAAATAAGTCAAATTAACATTAATTTGGGCAAAATTGCATTTTTCATCCTGTAACTATCTGTGTTTGGTATTTTTGGTCCTGTCTAAATTGAAATTCCCAATATCGCCCCGTATCTTTAAAAAATTCACAATCTCCAGCCAGAAAAGGACTAAATTTTCGGATTTTTTAAAGATACGGGACGACATTGTGAATTTCAATTTGGACAGGATCAAAAATACCAAACACCCATAGTTACATGATGAAAAATGAAAATTTGCCTATGTTCATGTAGTGCCTTCAATCACCATTCCTCCTCCAACACAATCCCTGCACATGCAATTGTTTTAGAAATTTGAATGGCATCACCAAATTCCACTTTGCGTCAATTAGCAATTCAAGGCCTGCTTGAAAAATTAGTTATACAAGTTGGTAAGTGACCAACTTTGGCCAGTGATTTCATGAAGCCCCATTTGTTGTTTAGGAAAACAAGTTGATTATTCGTAATCTACGTAACGAGTAGATACAAAAAATGTATTTAATTACTTAAAAGCAATTTAAGGTGAATGAGAAATTAAATGCACAAGATAGCTAGATAAAAGCTAAAAATAGAGTGTTAAGTTGTGGAATGTGGTTGTCCCACATAGAAAAAATAATACAAGAAAGTCTTGTATTTAAACGGCTAGTTGAAAGTCATAAGAGTTGGACCATTTAGGGTTCACAAGTGTCTAATGGGGAGAGGACCTACATGTTAGTAGGCTCAAACTAAATCCACACGTGCCGTCATGGTCTGGCTTGGCACACATGGCGAGGCAGGCTCCCGCTCAGGTTTGGGCTCCTTCAAAGTATGTTATTTTTGGAAGCAATTCGAATTGAATTTGGGTCCGAAATTTGGTTGAAATGAACTGAAATTTGGATGACAACGGCTAGCCACACCTGAACAAGTGCGAATCGCACCTGAGCCATCGCCAAACTGGGTCGGACCTGACCGAACTAGTACAAGCCCCAACAGTTGGAGCCTTTTATACTTTCAACCATAACTCTTCAAGTATTATAAATATCCCCCTGCATTTGTCATTTGCATTTACTCACATCCAAATTCTTTTTCTCTCTTTGTACATTTCACTCCCTAAAAATTAAAGTGAGTTCTAAATGCCTTTTGAGCTCGTCGTTTATTAGAAATTGGAGTGCTCCTTTTTTGAGAAGTTAGTTGTTGTATCTTGAGAGATGATTGTCAGTTCCGTTAGCACCAGTGCGGAGCAATGTCCTCTTAAAGATAGAGAGTCTAACTCTCGCCTTGACTAAACACCATAGCCTAATCACGCCCTGAAAAAGCATTAATTCCAACAAGGCCATCACTTGTCCAATTTCTAGGCAAACAACCCATTTGTAAGTGCTAACTTTCATCTTCTCTTCAATAGGCCTCCTCTTGCTTGTAGTCCCATCCACCGTGCCGCCACTCCCGCAGCACATGCAACATGGGCAACACACTCAAAGTAAAATTGCTCAACTTGAAGGTCGTGAATTTCTCATGCAACCATATCATACATTCCTTGATCTCTAAAAAGGTGCAGCATTACTCCCAAATATGTCTTTGGGCAGAAAGGGGATGTGTATTTTAAGTTAATGGTGCATCCATACCAATCTAATATCGACAACAATTCCATCATCAATCATGCCACTACTATCCCTGTCATCAATTCGCTACCATAAGTATCCTTATTTGTAACCTTTACTACACAACAGCCTTTGATTTTATCATTAACATGAGGACTATGGTTCAAATGCATGCTCCCATTATCCTTGTTTTTACCGCATCAAATCAAATCTACAATGCTAAGAGCACCTTAAATTGACTTCCATTTGATACTCATGCAAAACTTGAATTTACTAATGGCTTTGGTGGAGCCTGGATTGCATGGAATGATAACTGCATGCAAGTTCAAGAAACCAGTTGTGGAATGGAGCACATAAGTATCGAAGTTGACAAACGAAACTACTAGCCACTAGTTTTGTCCCACATGATGATTAATATAGAAAGGGATGCACATGAAAATCAGGTAAACTTCCGCAATTAAGGTACATTATCTCATGTTATACAAACAAATATCCTACAATAAGTTATACAAAACTGTTGTTTTTAAAACATTTTAGTTTACATATAACCAATACTTTTTGTGGAATACTCTAATAATGTTGTTTTCACATTGCCGTGCAGAATGTCGCCAGTTCAGACAGTCTCTGCGAAACTGCTCTGTCAACTATGAAAGACATAGATTGATTAAGCAGAATATTAACGATGAGATTTCTTATATTCCTAGATAACTAATTTGTTGCAAGTAATGACTAGGGTTATCACACATTGCAACTCATTTTGCTACTTATTAAGTAGTTAACTCTTAGTTTGTCATCAATTATATGTTTTTAGCGTCCGTATGAACCATGAAAACATATGTTGATTGTTTCTTCGGTGGTCTCCGTGGCATGGAAATTACATCAACTTTTTGCTCAAATATTAAGTGTTCAACCTTTTGGTCAAGCACATATAATTAACTCAATCAATGAAAGACTAGCCTTTCTTTGCTTATGCCTTACTGCTAATGAGTTATCTAAACTGAAAATATAGCACTACATATGACAAATAAATGTAGGAAAGAGTGAGGCTTGAAAAAATTTATACTACAAAATGGGTATACAATATTTTTAACATATATGAATGCACTCCAAGTTCCATTGTATTTAAGAGACATCGTAATTAGTTTACCTTGAAAAAAGCCTAGTGTATAAGCCCAAAAAGAAGCTCATTTTAAACGGCATGTAAAAAAGAAGAACAAAAGAGGGAAAATATGCACATCTTTAAAATTTGCTGCATCACAAGCATTGCGCTGTACTCGCTGCACCGCATCGCTAGTGTGTGTATATATTTACACAAATAGATTACGTGAACAACATTAAAAAAATTTGAAATGATCTATTTCTTATTATATATATACCCACCTATATTATACATGAATGTATATAAATATAAGGGATAATTACTCCCACTACCCCTGAGTTCAGACGAAATTACAAATAACACCCATTTGTATTGGTTTTTCCCAATAACCCCCTGAGTTTTGTGGTTGTCTTACAAAAATAGACGAAAGCAATGTAATGTCTATTTCACCCTTTGCACTTTTAATATTTTATATTTAAAAAAATAAAAAAAATATGGATACAGTTGAAATTTGTATATACCATTTTTTCCTTATCATTTTTTTTAATGAATTAATTATATCATCATAATTTGATCAAAATAAAATTTCATTCAATTTTTTGTATGTATATCTAGTTGAACTAATTGTGGAGTAATATATTGTTAGGAAAATAATCATTGCACTATTCTTTTATCAAAAAAGGGGTATAATATGGTAACCCACCTCAGTATATATAACTCAGCCAAAAACAAGTAGTACAGTGATGGTAATTACAAGTCAAAATAGAACCAAGATCAATAAGTAACTCTCCTTGGTCACAAAGCAAAAGTCTAGACCTTCTAATATAGGGAACACCAAATTTATCTAAGCGCCAAAGTCCTCTAACAAAATTGGGAAGTGTATAAGCATCTTGGCTTAGTGGTCTAGTACACGCCCAGTTAGCCAACCCATCAGCAACAGCATTCTCCTCTTCAAATACATGTGAAATATCAAATAAATTTGTTGAAGCAGTGACGAAGCTTTCAATTTCTGATGAAGTTAACCCCAAGCACAATCGTCTTTCTTTCTCAAATGTTGTATAACTGTACAAGAATCAATTTCACCCACACTCTATTGAAGCCTCTACTAATGCAACATTCCAACCCAAGAATTAACATATTGATTAATAATTACTATCAAAATGGAAATAAAATACGTTAATAAAATTAAAAATAATTTAAAATATGCTATTTTTGTGAAGGAGAAAATCGTATCAAATTGAGGGGAATATCAATTTATTAGTATCATATTTTTTATTTTAATTTTTAATTCAAATGATTAACATATATAATTTTAATTATTATTTATTATCAAAATGAAAACTATTGAAGTGAAT
Organism: Petrea volubilis; assembly: GCA_026212405.1. Lineage (NCBI taxonomy): Eukaryota > Viridiplantae > Streptophyta > Magnoliopsida > Lamiales > Verbenaceae > Petrea > Petrea volubilis. Next base: position 22,200,977 of record CM047885.1, on the reverse strand, counting down.
ATTAATTTAAAACTATAGGCAAACGAAATGAAATACAATAAAATTTGCAACGTATTACATATTTGAAATTGCTGAACAACTTTTGTGAAGGAAGGAAGCGATCGCAAAAATGTCAGATATCTTTGTGATCGATTTGGTTGGTCATGAAAGTAGTGAACCGTCATAAAGAAATTTGCAACTGATAAAGTTTGTCTCAAGAATGACATGAATATATGTGACGGACCTAGGCGATTGCAAAATTTTCTTAGCCCAATTTACGATGGGTTTTTGCCGTCGCAAAGCCATGCCAAAAAATTTTAGGATAAGTTTACTTTTCTGTGACCGATTTAATGCTTTTGTGACCAGCATGTTGGTTGCAAATTTTTTTAGAAAAAGTTGACCAAAATCTATCAGATTGGTCGCAAAATTAATCACCTTTTGTGACCAAAAAAATTGATCCTGAAATTGATCCCAAAATTTGATTAAATCACATATTTCTAGTTGTGTTTACTTTGATCCCTTATGTGATACTCTGTTGATCCCTTATGTGATACCCTGACCCTTTTAAGAGGCACATTATTATTATAATTATTATTGTTATTATTATTTTATTATTATTATTATTATTATTACTATTGGGGTTATAATTTTATTATTTTATTATTATTATTATTGTTAATATTATTAATATTATTTAAATCCTATTGAGTTTCGGAATTTGAATTATATATATACACACAATATAATATGATACTTTAACTTTTTATTTAATAATTAGTTTTTGCTATACTTAACTAATATATGTATATTATATATATATATATATATATTGATATATATATATATATAATAAATGATTCGATATATTACATACATATAAGATTAGATATACTTATATACATGTGTATTTATATATAATTAGATGTATATATATATCAGATATATGTGTACATATATAACATATATTAAATATATAATACACTGATATATAGATGATTGATATATTTCAATGTTTATTTCAATATCAATTCCAATGACGAATGATCGTTTCAATTATTTGACGATATTGTAATGTTCTATTGAGTTAATATACAACTTAACTTTCATAATTATTTCTTTAGATTTAATTTACCATTTTATTATAATATCACAATATATGTTGGATTATACTACATATATAAGTATATAAGTATACTCCTAATCAGTCCATTTCATCGTTTATTGTCAATTGTTTATATATAAGAGTTAATTATCTGGTTTTGAAAGTTTATAATTGATCAATTGTCATAACTTATATTATAGTTTTATTAATAATTCAAAAACGTATAATTTTTATTTATAATTTACAATATTTAAGTGTAAAATAACTAGGATAACAAGGCCAAAGTGGTTTAGCCACGGCCTAGCCATGGTTAGACCGTGGATAAATTAGCCACAGGCTAGCCATGGGTATTAGCCAGAGCCTAGCCACGGTTTGACCGTGGCTAAATTAGCCACGGGCTAGCCATGGCTATTAGCCACGACCAGACCGTGGCTAGCTGGTGGCTAATAGCCACGGTTTGACTGTGGCTAGTTGTTAGCCATAGAATAATTTCTTTTTTATTTTTTTGAATCTGATGTGGTTTGAACTCTTAACCTCTTGGTTGAAATTAAAGTATCAAACCACTGGACCACTTTAATTTTTTGTTGAAGAATTAGTTTTTTCTGTACTTAACTAATATAAATTATGCGAAATTCTTAACATAAATTATCTAAATAAATTTTTCTGATAATTTTTTGTTTTTGCTATTAATTTATTAAATATTTTTTTATAATTAATAAATTACTTGTTCAATCACTAAATACTTTTCAATAACAGAAAAAAGAAAAGCCAAAGATTAGTTAAAAAAAAAAAAGAAAGGAATACTTTTCATAATGTGGATTTATGCTATAGAACTATGTGTTTCAAATTATTTTGTTAATGATATACTTAATTTAAAATATTTAAAATTGATGTATATTCATGTAATAAAAGTAGATTCAACATAAATGATTTCATTAAATTATGAAAGTTATCTCACAATATAAAGATAGAGCTATACTTAAATACATATATGAACAAAAAAAGTAAAGCGAGTTTGATTTAACTAGTGATCAAAAATCATTTGATATAACTTGTCAAAAATTAATTTAAATAACTAATTCAACACAATAAATTCAAATATTTGATTTGTGTATTTAAATTGATTTAGGATTATTATTCATTTTACTCAATAGAAAAATAAAATTAGAATTTGAAATTGTTGAAATAAATATTTTACCTACATATTTGAAATTAAAAATAAAACTTGGTTAATAAATCAAAAATTAGTAAAACTAATAAATTATAAAAATAGATAATTTATTTATATAATTTAAATTTAAAATATAACATAGATATATGTTAAATATAAAACAAATCGTTTCACAACCAAAAATGTCAAGTGGATTAGTGGCTTTGATGCCACAATTGCAACCATGAGGTCCATGATTCGAATCTCACGGAGTGTAAAAATGTTAAAATTATAAATATGGCCCTTTCGGGGGTGGGCTTGGTTCGAGGGTGGGTGGGGAGGAGGGGAGGGTTACTTGGGTTGGGTGTGGGTGGGGGGGGGGGGTCTCCACGTTTTTATTTATTTATTTATTTTTTCAGATTAGCCACGGTCTGGCCGTGGCCATTGGCCACGGATTAGCCACGACCTTATATTTTCCAGAATTCTGTGGCCAAATTGGTTATGGCCTGACCGTGGCTAATCCGTAGCTAATTTTCTGGGCCACGGATTTCTGCCAAAATCCATGGCTAAATCTATTTTTTCTAGTAGTGATAATAAAAAAGAGGGGGGGGGGGGGGCACTTGGGGTTAATTGATAAGTCCGTAATTCTACTTGATGTTTAAGTTCATTTTGTCGGACTTAACATGTGTTCTTCTCCATTTGAACCTTATTATGCCTAAATTCGAGTTAAATCGTTGTTTTGTAGGTGAAATAGGAGAAATACCATCAAGGAGACGAAAAGTGGAAGTCAAGAGTTAGGTACTTACACAAGCTATTTTGGGTATCAACCAAATTTCAGCCATTTAGGGAAGATGCGAATCTATAAGTTTGGGTATGTACCCAAAATATTTCATGTATGTACCCAGTTTCAGTCATTGGGGAGTTAAACGAATCTGTAAGTTTAGGTACATACCAAAAATATTTTGGGTATGTACCCAAAGTCTGCGACAACAATTAACAGCTTTCCATGTTCGATTAGGACTCTATTGTTGGAAGGCGACGCTAGGGTTTTTTTGCCCACTTTTAAGTCCAAAAACATTGGCACAATTGATTATTCACGTTTTTAGCTAGGTTTTAGAGTTTAGAACATTTCTTTTTCATATTTTTCATCTTTTGGGGATTTTTGGGGAACGAAAGAAGAAAGAAATCAAGCGGCGAAGGAAAAACAACCGAACGAGGAAAGTTTACGTCTGAAATTTCCATCGAATAAGTTTAATTCTTCTCCTGTTATGAATTCTTTTCCAGATTTTGTTCTTGTTTTTAGTTTCATTTTGAACTAAGTCAATTGTTAAGTGTAAGGATGGTGTAGTTCACCCTTGTTGCTATTCTATGAAAATTCCATGTTTTAGAATCTGTTTTCGTATATTTTTGTGTGATTCTCGTTTCATGTTTTAACGCTTGGTTATGGTTTGATTACTCCTAATTCATGAATTGAGGATCGGTGATGAGGTCGAGAGACAATTCACGATTGTAGCTCTAATTAGACGAGATCAATTGGTGCTAAAGTTGCATGAGAATGAATTTAACATTGATTGAGCCTTAAGACAATGATTAAAATATATACAAATAGTTTCTAAAGCTAGGATTAATTGAATGAGAATTGGTTAGTCTTAGGCTTAGAAGGGATTGTATGAATTAATTCCGAATGCACGAGAGAGATTATGGATATATTTGTTCCTAGGCTTCACACAACCACGCAACTTTTTAACTAAGGGATTGGATTAGAATAGGGAATTAGGTGAATGAAACTACCTTGCACTTGCATTACTCGCTTTGGATATTTCGTTATTATTGTTATTAATGAGTTATTTTTAATTCGAATTAGCTTTCATTAGAAAACCAACCACTCCTCCAAATTTGATGAATTTAGCTGAATAACACAAGTCATTTTCATGGGCCAAATCATAATCCCTGTGGGATTCGACACTCTACTAACTTTGTATTACTTGTACGACTGCATGCACTTGCGCAGCTCCCAACAAGTTTTTGGCGCCGTTGCGGGAGATTGATGCATTTGACTGTGATACTAGCTTGTGTGTTTAGACTAAATTTCTTTCTTTTTAGTGGTTATTTGTTTTTATTATTTTTGTTGCTAAGTTTGTGTTCCTTCATGTGTAGGTATTTTTTTTGGTGTATGATCACGAGGCGTGCAAGTTCACAAGCTGAGCTAGTGCATTTGGACCTTGAAATCGAAAGAGCCAACAGAAGGAGGAACGTAGCGAGAAGAGCTAGAATAGCTCAAGAACGTATTATGGCTAACAACCAGAACAACCGGGTTAATGGTGACAGTGATCAAAATGCAAGAACATTGCGGGACTTCATTGCACACCAAGTCGAAGGAGCTAGAACGGGGATACAAAGGCCGCACATTGAGGCAAATAATTTTGAGATTAAGCCAGCCCTATTGAACATAATGTGCAAATTTATGGTTTGCTGAATGAAGACCCCCACCAACATCTAGTTAACTTTCTAGAGATATGTGACACCATAAAGATCAATGGGGTGTCAGACGATGTAATAAGAATAAGGATTTTTCCTTTCTCTTTGAGGGATAAAGCCAAAATCTGGCTCAATTCGGTGCCTAGCGGGTCCATTACAAATTGGGAACAATTGTCACATTGCGTTCCTAACGAAGTACTTTCTATCGGCCAAGACTGCCAAGTTGCGAAATGATATTTTCACCTTTTCCCAAAATGGATGGAGTCACTATACGAGGCATGGAAGAGGTATAAGGAGCTGTTAAGGAGGTGTCCCCACCATGGACTACCTAAATAGATGGTGGTGTAGACGTTTTACAACGGATTGGGGGCCAACACAAAGAGTACAATTGATAGCCTATATTCATACACTTACATTATGAGATTCGTACGACCACGCTTAGTGCCCGATCCATGAAGTCCTGGATATCATAGAAACTTGAGTAGACTACGGTAAGTGGTTTCTTCCCTCTATTTATTTTATAAACATATGTTTTTCTTAAATTTACGTCTTGTTAGGAAAAGTTCTTTTCTTATATAAAAAGTGGATTTGAGTATGCTATTTTATGAATTTTATAAGAGGATTTGAGCATGCTATTTTATGAATTTTCTCTATCTAAAGTTAAAAATTATTTTATATTGTGCTATATGTGTATATATGATCATGCTCTGAACACTTGGAATTCTATCGGTAGGAACGAGTTCCGAAATAATTTTTGACCATGCTACGGGGTACAGTAGCAATCTCTAAACCCACTTAGCGGGGTTGTAGTTAAGGCCCTCCTATGGGTAATAATAGTAGTGTTTGAACCCACCTAACGGGTTATAGTTAGGGCTTGATCAAGTTGGCCAATAGAGATTTCGAATATTCACGAGCATGTATATATAAATGAATATGTTTGATTTTGCTTTGTTATCTATTCTATAACTAGAAGGTGTAAAACTTTAATTTTGAAACTTATCTGTTTTACGAATATGGTTTTCATGTTATATATGTGTGTAACTTTCTTGAATCCGATAGAGGTCAAGTGATCCCTTACTAGGCGAAGTGTCGCTCACACCACTAATAACCAGTTATGTAGAGGATAGTATCGAGAGAGATGATGATGAGCAATTTTGGGGTTGGTGATCATATTGAAGGAGTCCCTGCTTAGAGAATTAGTTAATGTTATTTAGTTTTTTTATTTTCTTTTATGACTCTATCTAGTCAGGCTATTATGGCTTGGTCTTTTACATACGTCTTTGAATTGGAGTTGTAATAGTAGCTAGGGTTATTATCATTTCCACTGTGATGTTCGACTAAGGTGTTTACTGAATATTTTATGATTTTAGTATGTTCTAATTTCTGTGGTTTGGTGTACTCTAAATCCTTTCATTCTAAGGGGCATCGCCTGTGCTGCATCCCGGATTCGGTGCATAACATTAAGTGGTATCAGAGCCTAGGTTATGATCTTTTGGGGTTCTATTGATAAGATTATGACCGCAAATTATAGATTGGATAGTTTGCATAGGTGATGATTTATAGAGCATAATTAGTTTGAGGTATTCTAAGATTTATATAGCTATCTTTAGCTTATTACGTAATATGGAAGTATTACTTATCAATAATCGATTCGGAAGTCCTTTATTCCCAAGCATGAGCTAACAAACAATATCTCTTTATATGAGAAATGGCTAGTAGACCTAGACGTCATAACCAAAACCGTCATTACACCTCTAACCCAGAGGAACGTAACGAACAACCACAGGACAACCACCAAATCCGCCCCCAGCACCGCAAATGGGAATTCGGCAAGAGGATTTGGTAGCTATTGCTACTACAGTAGCCTAAGCAATGCAAACCCAAAACCAGTAGCAAGCTCAGATCATGAACCAACCTCTTGTTGTAATGGGGACTAAGTATCACTATGAGGCATTGAGAAGAGCCAATATGCTGACCTTTGACGGTTCTCATGATCCAAAGGTAGTTCAAAAGTGGCTTAAGGAGATAGAGGATAACTTCGAGCTAATGGAAGTTTCTCTAGAAATTATGCCCAAAGTCGTGGTACCTTTCCTAGTGGAAGAAGCAGCAAGATGATGGGAAGGCGTGTCAACTCCAATACTAGCAAAGAGACCTATTACTTGGGCATGTTTTTGAGATGCTTATCTTCAAAATTATTTCCCTAGTGCCATTCAACTTCAAAAAATGGCCGAGTTTGATAATTTAGTGTAGCTACCGAATATGACAGTAGTAGAGTATTCGGCAAAGTTCCATTCTATGGGGACATACTCACCTACCATAATGGCATATACGCAACTCAAAATTTATAAGCTTACAAAGGGTTTGAAGAGTTGAATCCAGTCAGCAGTCGCAGTATATGAGCCAAGAAGCTTTGACGAACTTCTTAGGGCAGCCATCAGAGCAGAGGCCGACATCAAGGGAAGAGATGAGGAAAATAAGTTGAAGAGGCCTAGAACTGAGATGAATCTGACCCAAGGGCCTCCTAAACGACCACTATTTACTCAGTCTAACAAGAAACCAATCCCTCCCAAGCAGCCACCACCCGAAGGAGAGATATGCCAATACTGCTATAGGAAGCATTTCGGGGTGTGTAGATGGAAGAATGGAGGATGTTCTCATTGTGGCCAGCAGGGCCATAAAATATCTGAATGTCCACAACCGAACCCCCGGGCAGCTAGAACCCGTAATGCCAAACCATCAGGTACTACTCAAAAACCAAAAGAGAATGGTAGAGTGTTTGCTTTGATGGAAGAGGAAGCCAACAATGCTGAAAATGTAGTTACCGGTATGGTCGAAGTTAATAATATGTGTGCTTATGCATTGTTGGATTGTATCGCTACCCATTTTTTTGTAGCTAAAAAGTTTGCTGGACTTTTAAGTGGTATACCTAAGATAGTTGATGAACCTTATAAAGTAGCCACCCTTGAGAATAAGACTCTAGTCTCAAACCTAGTAGACAAGGATATCACCACAAGGCTTGACAAGGTCAAACTTAAGGCTGATCTAGTGCAAATCAACATGATTGAATTCGACATAAATTTGGGAATAGATTGGTTAGCAAACAACTATGCACATGTAGATTGTAGGGGTAAACTGATAAACTTTTGACCACCAGAAGGAGACAGCTATATATTTGGTGGGGATAGGAAGCATCCATGTAGAAGGGCAAGTTTCTTACTCTCAGCCGCACAAGCTAGACGTGATGCCTACATTGCTTTTATTAGAGATGCAAGGGAGAAGGTCATGGACGTTAAAGATATTCCAGTAGTGAATGAATTCTTCGATGTTTTCCTTGATGACCTACTCGGGCCACCTAGAATAGGAGATATAATTTGAGATTAATCTAATGCCCAGATCAACACCAATTTGAAAAGTACCATACCGATTAGCCTTGGCTGGGTTGAAAGAATTAAAAACACAGTTACAAGAGCTGATAGACAAGGAGCAGATCAGGCCAAGTGTATCACCATGGGGAGCTCCGGTATTATCTGTGAAGAAAAAAGATGGAAGCTTGACGTTATGCATCAACTATAGGGAGATAAACAATATCACTATCAAGAATAAGTACCCGTTACCTAGAATTGATGATCTGTTTAACCAATTAAAGGGGGCAAAGGTATTTTCAAAGATAGATTTGAAATCTGGTTATACAACTTAAGATAAAAATAGAGGACATATCTAAGACCACTTTTAGGACAAGATATGGACATTATGAGTTTTTGGTGATGCCTTTTGGGTTAACGAATGCTCCCATGGCTTTTATGGATATGATGAATAGGGTATTCAAGCCATACCTAGATAAGTTTGTAATCGTGTTCATAGACGACATACTAGTTTACTCCTCCAGTGAAGAAGAACAAGATGAGAATTTGGGGATTGTTCTACAGACTTTAAGGGACAAGAAGCTCTACGCGAAGTTCAGCAAGTGTGAATTTTGGCTAAAAAGTGTAGCATTTCTAAGGCATGTAATATCTGAGGAAGGCATAGTGCTGGATCCGGAGAAGATAGAATCTATAAAGGACTGGCCCCAACCGACCAATGTGACAGAAGTAAGGAGCTTCCTAGGATTGGCAGGCTATTAACAAAAATTTGTGGAAGGATTTTCTAACATAGCAATGTCTATGACCAAGCTTACACATAAGCGATCAAAATTCAAGTGGGACACGAACTGCAAGGAGAGCTTCAACGAGCTTAAACAAAAACTTGCATCAGCCCCCATTTTAGCACTACCTTCAGAAGCAAACGGATTCATGATACATAGTGATGCATCAAAGAGTGGGTTAGGGTGTGTCTTAATGCAAAATGACAGAGTAATTGCATATGCATCAAGACAACTAAAGATGTATGAGCAGAATTACCCTACTCACAATTGGGAATTAGCAGCCGTCGTCTTTGCTTTGAAAATTTGGCGGCATTATCTTTATGGGGAGAAATGTGAAGTATACACCGACCATAAAAGCCTTAAGTATCTCTTTACATAGAAAGAGTTGAACATGAGGCAAAGGAGATGGCTAGAGTTAATCAAGGATTACGATTTGAGTATCCATTATCACCCTGGGAGAGCAAACTGAGTAGATGATGCTCTAAGTAGAAGGGCAAGCGGGACATTAATTGCCATGCTCGCAAAGCAATTCGAGATATTGGAACTAGAAATAGTAGAATCCACTGATGAAGTTCTGTAGCCCTAAATATTAGGTCATCTATTTTTGAGAAGGTTAAGCATGCCCAGAAGTCTAACCTTAAGTTAACAAAATTGAAAGAAAATCCCAAAGTTGGGGCCATAAGGATGATGAACTCAAGAAGGAAATTCTATCAAAAGGCCCATAATTCCAAATTCTCCATACACCCTGGGAGCAGAAAAACATATCGAGATATAAAGAAGAGTTTCTGGTAGAGTGGCATGAAGAGAGAAGTGTCCGAATACATGGTGAGATGCCTTGTGTGCTAAAAGATTAAAGCTGAGCACCAGTGGCCAGGAGGATTGCTACAACCTTTAGAGATTCTAGAGTGGAAATTGGAGCACATTATAATAGACTTTGTGGTGGGATTGCCATGAACTCGATAGGGTTGTGATACCATTTGGGTGATTGTTGATCGGCTCACCAAGTCTGCACATTTTCTCCAAATTCACTCCACTTATACCTTAGATAAGCTAGCGTTACTATATTTGGAGAACATAGTGAAACTACACAGCATTCCAGTGAGTATTGTGTCAGATCATGATCCTCGATTTAAATTATGATTTCGGAAAAGCTTTCAACAAGCTGAGGAGACTAAAATGGAGCTTAGTACAGTGTACCATTCGCAAATTGATGGTTAATCTGAGAGAACAATCCAAACCTTGGAGGATATGCTTAGAGCATATGTTTTGGAATTTAAAGGCAATTGGGGAGATTACTTGACCCTCATCGAGTTCTCATATAAGAATAGCTACCACAGTAGCATGAACATGGCCCCTTATAAAGCTCTGTACGGGAGGAAGTGCAGGTCACCACTTTGTTGGAATGAAGTGGGAAACAAGAGAATCACAGGGCTAAAGTTAGTCCAGCTAACAGTAGAGAAAGTTGCTATACTCTGTGAGAAACTTAAAATAGCTCAAGACCGGCAAAAGAGTTGGGCTGACAACAAAAGAAGATCCTTAAAATTTCAAAAGAGAGAGAAAGTGTATCTAAAGGTGTCACCGACGCATGGGGTTATGCGCTTTGGGAGGAGTGGCAAGTTAACATCACGATATATGGGGCCATACGAAGTACTAGATAGAGTTGGAGAAGTAGCATACCGGCTTGCACACCTCCGGAGCTTTCTAGAGTTCACAATGTGTTTCATGTGTCTCAACTAAGAAAATATGTTATAGACCCAATTCACGTACTAGAGCCTGAGCCCCTACTAGTTAAAGAAGATTTGAGCTATAAGGAGTTTCCACTGAGGATAGTGGATCGCAAGGAACAAGTCCTACGGCGTTGGACCATACCGATGTCAAAGTTCAATGGTTAAATCATACAAAATGCGAAGCAACATGGGAGTTGGAGGAGAATTTTCATAACCGTTACCCTCACCTTGTTGAAACCTAAGGTACGACAAGTTTCGAGGTCGAAACTTTTTGTAAGGGGAAGAGAATGTGATATCCTGACCTTTTAAGAGACACCTTATTATTATGATTCTTATTATTATTTTTAAGATTGTTATTATTACTATTGGGGTTATAATTTTATTATTTTAGTATTATTGTTGTTGTTAATATCATTAATATTAGTTAAATCCTATTGGGTTTAGAAATTTAAATTATTCATATAAACACAATAAGAGATGATATTTTGTAAATGAAAGGGAGAACTGCTAAACACACGGGGATTACAGCCGCAAAGCTCACGAATCACTTCCTATAAGTTCTTTGTCAAATTCAACTTTCTGTATCCTTATTATAGGATGTGGTTGTGAGACCAATTGTAATGACCCGGTACTCCTTATTATTTAAATAATTGATATGAAATCTTATGCTTCTTGTAAATGTTCTTATTACTTGTTATTATCACATTTTAGTTTGATTTTGAGATTAATGTACAATTTGAACGGAAAAGTACTAATTTTCGAATTTTGATTACTATTTTTGAAAAATTCATCTATTAAATACTCATTAGTTTTCAAAAATAATATAAATAAGTATTCTAGAGTTTTATGCATGGAGAAGATGCAATTTTGAATAAATTACATGATTTTCCAAACTTTAGACGACTTTGACATTCGAACACAAATTTCGAAACTCCTATGTCCTAAAGTGCAATTTTCAAAAATATAACTAAAACATTTTTAATTTCTGGGAAATATATATATAATTTCAGATTTATAAAGATTAAATTTCATAATTTTGGAATTTTTCTAAATTAATTATGAATTTTCGGATTTTATGCCCTAAAACCCCAAGAAATGAGTAAATTGTATTTTCTACCCCTAGATATTATTTCTTTCCCTAATTATATATATAATACAAGAAAATAACCTACATTTTCAGATTTAAAAGAGGCGTGGATGAATTTTGAAGGGGTTTTGGGAGAGAAAATAGAAAATATTAAATACTAGGCTTGTATTGAGTGTTATCCACCAAGCCTGCCAAATATAATGTATAAATACACTTGGCATACACCTTCTAGAAGTATGAATACATGTTTGGCCATGGTTAAAGTAGAGTAACACTTAAGCTACATAGACCAAATACTTGGCTAATTAGGGTAATAATTAAAAAAGGACTTAATGCTATTTTAATGCTATGTCTTGTTATTAGTATATATGTAATATTACTTGGAAAAATACCAAACACCACACACACACCCTAAAATCCGGCCACACACACACACACACACACTTCATTCCTCTTGTTTTCTTCAACTTTCCTAATATCCTTCAAGTCTTGAAACCTTCTCACCCCTTCAAACACCCTCCCTACTCCAAACCCTACCAAGAAAGAAAGACATATTAAGGTAGAAATTTGTCTATGGCATGAGCTAGGGCTAGGTTTTCTTAATCTATTAGCATCCCTATAAGACCTAGGAGGTCACCACAAGTTGGTTTCCATCTTGGGTTTAAGGGATTTCAAGATGTGTTGGTTATATATGTGACTATGATGATTATGATGTTGCTTTGAGCATGTTTGGTTAAATTCTAGAATAAGCATGCTAAAATTGTTGTAATTATGCTATGTTATTATGTTTTATACCTTTTTAGAGTCTTATATATGTGCTAGAAGCTAGAATTTTAAGTTTTCCAAGCTGAAATTTCGAGTTGTGCATATGTTGGAAATTACTATACATACAAAAAACTTGTTTTCGGAGCTTGAAACTTCAATTTTTATAAGGCTGGAAAATCCAAAAATTCCCAACTGAAAACCTTGGTTTTAAACTGTTAATTCAATGTAGAATAAGCTGTGTTTACAGGTTTTTCAAAGCTGGAAGTTTGGATTATGAAAGCTGGAAATTTCAGAAGTTGTGCGTCGCAGTCCGAAAATTTCAGGTTTCATGAACTGAAAATCTGGAAATTTATACTCTAAAAGTCTATTTTACAACCTTGGGAATATATGTGCGGATTTCCAGTAGGTTTAAGTTGGAATTTCAGTAGTTGAAAGCTAAAAATTTCAGTTCAAATTGTAAAAGTCGATTTCGCAAAATTGTGAATTTTTGGTACTTTGTGCTGAGTTGAGCTGAAACAGTGAGTTGATGATGAAATTGTGATTTTTGTGTGTTGGAATTATGTGTGTAAGGGCCCTATATGTGTTCGGTGTGGATGGGGCTAGAGTTCGGCCGGGCGGCAATGGGCTTGCCGGTCTTAAACCAGTTCTCATCATCCATGTCTTATTCCCATCTTGCATGGACAGAGAGTTCCATGTATTGGTTGTGGGTCATAGGTTTTTGGCATATACTCGAGATATGACCACCGGTGTGTTTAGGTTGGGTGGGAGTTTCGGTTGGAAATTGGTTTACGACATGGCGAGATAAGTTAGCCGCCCTTCGAGGTGGAAAACGGTAACAATACGATTGTATTGTGATGCTCTATTAGAGCTGAAATTTATGTGATTTGATCAGGAACTGAAATTTCTATGGTTTTATGTGTGGTTATGTGCTTTTATGACATATGCAATTTCACACGAGCACTTCATGTCTATGTGAATTTCTACTCAACATGTGTAAATATTGACATTGTTGCTTTTATTATGTTTTAGCTGGATTTAAGACATTGGAAGATAGGTACGAGGAGGAGGTAGAAGGACGCTTTGAGGCATTTAGTTAGTTATGTATTTGGATTGAGCTAGAAATTGGAAAGTTAAGCATGTGTACATGTAATAAACAAATTATGTAAACCTCCCTTTTGGCATATTAGCATGTATGTTTGGTTTCTTAACTTTTTATGTTATTATATTTTTGTGAGATGGTTTTTGGTATGATTGGCTAGAGGTTTCGGGTCGTTACAGGTGGTATCAGAGCAGGTTGCTAACCGAAAAATCGAGAGCTAAGTGCTCTGTGGGGCAAAGTGCTATGCACACGGGAGACACCTCTTGAGCCTGTAGAGAAAATGTTATGTCTTGAACCCATGAGGCCAAGTAGTATGTCTTGAATGTTTTGAGCCTACGGGGCAAAGTGCTACGTGTGTGAAAGACACCTCTTGAACCCAAAGGAGCTACCTCTAGAGTCCCAACTCCTGGCAGTCGGTAATAGTATGTGTGACTTTTGCTACAAAACTTCTAGTGTATCTATTGAATTTCGTATTTGATTGAAATATATTTTGGGTTTACACCTAAGCTGTGCTCAAACTTACCCATAATAAGGCCCGAAATGAAAAAAAACGTGATAAGTCCTACAAAATAAATATAAAAATCAATTATAATTACGGTCTTATCAGCTATGTTTATCGGTAATAAGATCTGCAAATTTCAGGATGTGGTCACAGATGGCAAAGGGGGACAAAAGATGGCTAAATTTAGAATCTAGGTTTGGCTGAATGTGAATTATGCCTTGAAACGTGCACTAAAATTGTAGAGTTCGACAAGAGAAGATTTAATGGTTACTTCACATATGAACGGCTGGTGAATTTCCGTTACCTATGTGGAAAAATTGGGCACATTAAGGATCTATGTCGTTAAAATATTCAAGAAGGTTTAATAGCACCAGTAAAGAACTTCCCATATGGCCTGTGGTTGAGAGCAAGTCTTGCTGCTCAAGATAATAATAGGGTCCACGGTCTAATCAGATCAGGCACACATGAAGTAGATTCTGGGCCATCGTTTTAGGGTTCAAGCTCCACGGAACAAGCTCCAAGGCGGAGGCCAAATCAGGGAGGTGATAGTTTCAGCAATTTCCTAAATTCAGACCCCGAGATTGGTGGAGGTAGTCAAGAGACCAGCAGCTCAAAAGATTCGGGGAGATTCAGGGGAGGTAACAAAGAAATTCCCATGCAAGGGGCACCCAGGAATCATGGAGATACGACTTCCCTTATACAGCAAAATTTAGTTTTGGACTGAGCTCATTGGTTTTTCTGATTTCTCAAAGCCCAATGAAACAGGCTTATTATGTTAACAATTTGGAAACACTTGGATTGGTGGGCCCAAATCCTACAGGCTGTGACCCAAACCTGCTCTAGAAAACCTATCCAAATGACCACAACTCACCTGAATTGGGCTCCAGCTCTCAGCCCAATGAGCTTGCTAATTCAAAAAGACCCATCCATTCCTCATTTTCCTCAAGCCCAAATTTTCCCATACCCATATTAACTCATTCGTCTGCCCATACACAAGCCAAACCTATCCTCTTCCACCATTTCAAATACACCTGGCACATCTCAACAAGCCCTTCAACCAATTAACATAGATGTAACGGTCCATACATCGTTAGCTATATCTTGAATGTTACACATAAAAGTTCTTTTATTTAAGCATACATGATAAAGTATTGAAAACATAACAATGATCATTTTCTTCCGAAGTACAAAACAACGAGTAACTAATTCTTCACTTCATAATTCCCTATAGTATCGCCTGCTATATCCTTGCAAACTTCTTCCCCTAAAATAACGTACATAAATAGATCAACATCACAGTTGAGTAGAAATTTTAACCAAATCATATAAGGTGATAGTGTGTGCATCAAAGGCATATAAGCACATTATGTCACATAATTTCAAATTTCTTTTACCTTTGGATCACAATTAGTGATTTCAACTTCCTTATAACTCCCAACACATTTCTCCTTTCCTACCTTATTCTCCAACAATATCAATTCCTACCTTATTCGCCGGTGGTCGTATCTCGAGATTACTCCAATTTCCTACGACCCACTTCAGTACACGGAACACTTCGTCCGAGTAAGGTGGGATTAGGACTAGGGATGGCGAGAACATATATTAAGACCGGCAAGCCCGTTGCTACCCGGCCGAACTCTGCCCCATCCCCACCGTAACACATCGGGGCCCTGGCATGCATAATTAATTTTTCACATAAACATATGAACATGCTTTTGCACATAGAAAACTTAATTTCAATTAAACATAATTTGCCTAACATGATAAGAATATAAAACATATTATAACGTAATTATATCTAACTATACGCAAGCATAATGACATATGCTATGAACATGAAATAGATGATTATAAATAAGAATTGTAAATTAAAATTCTCATATAATTTGGAAAAAACCTCTACCTTAGAAAACTTAGAAAACTAGTCTCCCTAGGGTAAAGATATATGTATATATATGTGTATGTATTTGTGTATGTGAAGAGGGTTTCAAAAAGGTAATATATATATATATATATATGTATTCCCGTGTGTGTGTGAGTGAGTGTGTTTGTGTGTGGGTTGAAAAAAGGGAGATGAGGCCTCTATTTATAGTGTTTTCAACTGGATACAAGATTATTATATGAAAATATCATGTTGCATTTAATGGACCCTTTACAACTAGGCTTATACATTAAATGTGATCATACACATGTGAGTCTATTATGTCCACATGTTAACCCTAGTTGTTTTTATGCGTTAGTCTAATGTGGTAAGGTGTTAGTCTAGTTTTACATGATTCTTACAAGTATTCCTACCTTAAACCCTAGCCATACATTTGTATTAATACATATGTAAGATTCATACATTTGTATAGTTAGGTGTAAAGTATCATTAATTAGAGAAAATGACATGAAAATGACATGAAGATGACATTGTATACCTCCACATACATTTATGCACGAAAATTATATATGTACTTTTATAAAATATAAACTCATATGTAGGTATGTATATATACTCGAATATATATATATTTATACTAGTATTTGTTATACACATATATGTATATATATATATGTCATAAAAATAAAATAATGCTTAATATATTTCAAAATATAAATAATCTAAATACAATGTATATAATCGGCCACATATGTATATTTTTGTATCTATATTTTTGGCTTATATATGTGTTAGCATATTCCTAAAATATCACATGATTTACATATAAAATAAAGGTCATATAAACGATCATATAATTATGAAATAATAAT
The DNA here is from genome assembly GCA_026212405.1 of Petrea volubilis. Lineage (NCBI taxonomy): Eukaryota > Viridiplantae > Streptophyta > Magnoliopsida > Lamiales > Verbenaceae > Petrea > Petrea volubilis. The sequence goes on along the minus strand of CM047885.1, from coordinate 22,184,193 downwards.
ATAATTAATGTTTTAAAATAACAAGAAGTACCGGGTCATTACATCCTCCCTCCCTTAAAACATTTCGTCCTCGAAATTCATCCTTTGGTTTAATTGAAGAGCTGGGGATATTTTTCCATCATTTCCTCTAGTCTTTCCCAAGTAGTTTCTTCAAGGCCATGGTACTTCCATAGGACTCGTACAAGGGGACTGGTTTTGCTTCGTAGTGTTCGTTCCTTGACTTCCAAAATCTGGACCGGTTCTTCCATATAAGTCAAATCTTTGTCTATCTCGAGGGCTCCATAATTTAAGACGTGAGAAGGATCTGGATGGTATTTTCTTAGCATTGAAACGTGGAAAACATTATGGACATCAGATAAAGCTAGAGGCAATGCCAATTTGTACGCAACTTTTCCTATTCGTTCCAGTATTTCGAAGGGACAAACGTATCTAGGGTTAAGCTTCCCTTTTTCACCAAATCTTAGAACACCTTTCCTTGATGAAACTTTTAGGAACACCAAATCTCCCACCTTAAATTCCAAGTCTTTTCGTCTATTATCTGCATAACTCTTTTGACGACTTTGGGCTATTGTCATCCGTTTTCGGATTGTCTGGATGGCTTCTGTAGTTTCTCATACTAGTTCTGGACCCACTAGTTTTCTTTCACCTACTTCATCCCAACAGACCGGTGATCTGCATCTTCGCCCATAAAGTGCTTCGAATGGAGCCATGCCAATTGTAGTTTGATAACTATTATTGTAAGCAAATTCAGCTAGAGCGAGGTGACGATCCCAGCTTCCTCCAAAATCTAAAATGCATGCTCGGAGCATATCTTCGAGAATTTGTATAACCCTTTCTGTTTGTCCGTCAGTTTGAGGATGAAAAGCGGTACTGAAGTTCAACTTGGTACTTAGAGCATTTTGTAGCCCTTGCCAAAATTTTGAAACAAATCGTGGGTCTCTGTCGGAGACTATACTAACCGGAATGCCATGGAGTCTAATTATCTCTTGTTTATAAAGTTCTGCCATTTTATCCAAGGAGCAAGTTTTTGAAAATGCAATAAAATGTGCACTCTTTGTAAGTCTATCTACAATCACCCATATAACATCTTATTAGTTAAATGGCAATGGCGAGACACCTTTAGTCACGGTCCAGAATAAGTTGGAACGATGCTGGGAAGGCATGACTCAATGGAGTAAGATAACTTTTGGGAACTCTAGGAAAAAGATGGATGACATTGAGAAACAAATTTTAGAAATAAGCTCGGGCATCATTACAACCGATTCAAAGAGACTCGAGAAAGAACTTAGAAGAGAATTAGAAGAGATGCAGAAATGGGAAGAATTAGCTTGGAAACAGTGGAGTAAAATTCCCTGGTCGAAGGAGGGCAACCACAATACGTCTTTTTTCCACAGGATGCCTCTATCCGGTTCAAGAACAATAGCATCTCAAAGCTTAGAAATGAGATGGGCAATTAGACAGAGGACGAGGGTGAGATCGAGGAAACCATTGTGAACTATTTCACAACTCGGTTTGAAATATCAAATCCGTCGATGGAGGATATTGCGGATACTTTGTGATTGGTTCAACCTTGGATTACTATGGATATGAATAATGTGCTAATGGCTCCATTCACCGTATCAGATATCAAAACTGCTCTTTTCCAAATGTTCCCTCATAAATCTCTGGGTCTCAATGGAATGCCTCTGGTATTTTTCCAATCCTATTAGTCTATCGTTGGTCCAGATATTACCTCGTGTGTTCTTGATTTTTTAAATAAGCATGTCTCTAGCCCTAATTTTAATCACATGCATTTAGTCTTGATTCCCAAATGCAACTCTCCGAATACTATGGCTCAGTTTAGACCTATTTTATTATGTAACGTAGTTTATAAAATTGCCTCAAAAGCAATGACAAATCGCCTTAAATGTTTTCTTGACTCGATTATCTCCCCATCTCAATCTGCTTTTGTTGCTGGTAGACTAATAACAGATATTTTTCTCTTAGCTTTCGAAACTAAAGACTTGTTGAAACAAAACCGTAAGGGGAAAGTGGAATTGATGTCGATCAAACTCGACATGAGTAAGGCTTATGACCGGGTCAAATGGTTATTTCTTGAGCGCTCTCTTGTCCATCTCGGTTTTCATAAATATTTTGTTGATCTCATAATGTTGTTACTCATAATGTTGATCTTATAAATATTAAGTGGTAAAGAGTTTGGTTTCATTCATCCTAAACGGGGACTCCGACAAGGAGATCCATTGTCTCCTTACCTTTTCCTTTTATGTGCAAAGGTTTTTAGTAGTATTTTACAGGAAAAAGAATGAAGAAAGAAGATTTTGGGGGTAGTTGTGTGCAGTGGAGCTCCGTGTATTTCTCACTTGTCTTTCGCAGATAATACTCTCATTTTTTGTCGAGCTATGCTGGAGGCAATGAATCATGTTTTAGGTGTCCTAGTAGAATACAACAAAGTATCTGGTCAAGTGATCAATGTCACAAAATTCTCGATTGTGTTCAGTCATAACGTAGACCACCCCTTGCTAGCTGCTTTGGCTTCGTGTGGTTACTTGCGAATTGAGGACAGATTTGAGAGATACTTGGGCCTACCGGTAGAAATGGGAAGAAACAAAAGGGAGATCTTCTCATCCATTAAGGACCGGATTTGGAAATGCATAAGATGGCATGCAAGAACACTCTTACAAGCAGGCAAAGAAGTTCTCATTACATCAGTACTCCAGGCTATACTCGCTTATTTTATGTCTTGCTTCCATCTTTTGGATGTTTTATTGTGGGAAATTAAGGGGCTCATTGCTAATTTCTGATGGCATAATAAGGAGAATCAGAAAATTCATTGGTTATCTTGGTCTAAGCTATGTGTTCGGAAGTAAGAAGGTGGGTTGGGTTTCCATGGTCTACGTTTTTTTAATGAAGCCCTTTTGGCAAAATAGCTATGGCGAGTTACCACTCAACCGGAGTCACTACTTAGTAAGGTGATACAAGCTAAGTATGGATGTCCGAACTCACAAAACGGACTGAGATTGGGAGGGAGCCTGTCGGCCACTGGGCGGGGCATTCTATCCGCCTCTCGGGTTCTATTGGTTGGAATTCATTAGCGACTGGGTTTGGGACATAATATTCAAATATGGGATGACAAGTGGATTCCGTGCCTTACCTCTTTCGAGGCTATTTCCCCTCCCAACAATCAAGTTGAATTTACGTTGGTTGAGGATCTTATTGATCAAACTACAGGCTATTGGAATGTGAACATCATACGCAATCTCTTTCTTCTAGTGGATGCTGGTATGATCCTTGCTATTCCCTTAGGTTCTCTTCAAGGAGAAGATATTTTAATATGGCATCACACTTAAAACGGACTCTATTCAGTGAAAAGTGCTTATCATCTAGTCTATTCTTTAGAATCGGCATCGCAACTAGAAGGTCAAATGTTGAGGAACTCTTGGAATTTTATTTGGTCCACGAGAATCCCTAAAAAGGTAAAACTTGCAACATGGCGTATGTGTAGAGATATCCTGCCAACGGCATCAAATCTTAAGCAAAGACAGCTTTCATCAGATCAAGGATGTGCAACTTGCGGAGAAGAAGACAAAAACTCTCAACATGATTTCTTGACGTGCCCCTATGCGCGACAAATTTGGGTTCTTTCTAACATCTCCTGGGCAGTCATATCACAATGGCAAGGAAACATGGAGCTTTGGATCAGATTTTTAAAGGAGAAATTAGAAGCTGATTTGTGTAGTTTGTTCCTCATGCTCTTATATAACGTTTGCTTTGCTAGGACTAAGACAAGGATGGAAAATCTAAGAATAGCTCTGTTGGATATGGCATTGGCAGCAAGATCTCAACACGTGTTGTTCTTGGAAATCCATGCACAAAACGAGAACAGAGGCTATTCGTGCTCCAGCAGCGTGGTCACGGCCATCAGAAGGAGTCATTAAACTCAATTTTGATGGGGCGATTTTGGAAGGTAAGATAATTCTATTGGTGTTGGCGTAATTGCAAGAGATTGCCAAGGGAGATGCATTGCATGATTATCCAAACGGCTTAATATTCTAGGCGATCTGGAGCATGCGGAAGCACTTGCGGCTAGAGATCGATTCATTTGGCACGAACAACATCTTGGCCAAGAGTCTTTTCGAAGGGGACTGTCATTCTCTTATTCAATCTTTAGCTAGTCATGATAGGGATTTTTCTACTATTGGTGCTTTAGTGCAAGAGATGAACCGGCTGGGCGTTTCTTTCAACTCTGCGTGTTTTTCTTTTATTCGTAGGTCTGGCAACACTAGTGCTCATAAGTTGGCTCGTCGCTCCCGTATTACGGAGGATGAGATCATTGGCATTCCAAACTTTATTAGTCATGTAATTGAGATTAAGGCCCCCTCTCCTTAATGATTTATGAAATCATATTGTTCTTAAAAAAAAAAAAAATGTTAGTATTCTCTTTCTTATCTCATAACATACTTTCAACCTTCCTTTTCTATTCTCTTTCCTCTCCCCTTACTCACATACCTTTTTCTAGAATTTTATTTTACTTCATTTTTTACTTATTGTTTTAATCATAGAATTTAATCTTACTTTAATTTTGAATTTTTTCTTATTATAAATTTACTCAATATATTAAACATAATTGAGAAGATATTATAAATAATAAATATAGTTAATATATATACACACACATTTATAGAGATTCAATACAAATTTTATTTTAAACAATAATTTCATTAGATTACATCTTATTTTTGTTTTGGACACACATCGAGTGTGCCCAATATACTAGTACAAATTATATATCAACTAACAATGGGACTAGCCACTATAATAAAATAGTCGAGCTATTTCATCACATCGATACCGTTATTTGAAATAAATAAATTATCACAGTGTATGAAGGATAGTGATTGACGATGCAAGTTACCTAATATTTGTTAAAGTTATTCACTATGTTTTCTTTAATTTTAGGGGAAAAAAATCAGATATGGTCCCAACATTTAAGACCTTTTTCAATTTTGGTCCCAAATTTTACGGATTCATCAAAATGAGGACAATTTTTCAAAGTTTTCGTCAACTTTGGTCCTACTTGGTGACAACCATTAAACATTAACAGAGAGGCGCACGTGCTCATCACGTGTGCTGTCAGTCAGCTATTTGGGTGGGTTTTACATATTAGAAGACCAAATTATCCTACATTTCTCCCAAATTGAAAAACCCTAGAACGATCCCACTAACTTTTCTCTCTGATTTTTCTTCCAAATTCGTTTCTATGGCTCCGAAAATGATCAATCTTAGAAAAAAGGGTTAACAAAGAAGGATTGCTACATGATGATGCTGAGAAATCTGTTGTTGAATAGCTTCAAAAACCTAGATTATGGTAAGCTTTGATAAAAGAAAATTTTTCTGAAAAATGCGGTTATTTTGTTCATTACGTGTTTATTTTATAGACTACATGACTGTGATATGTTGTCTTGTTTGTTGCATTATAATAGGCAAGGAAAAGGACAATTCAGTAAGTAAAAGCAGCTTCTACACCCCAAACCATGCCCTCCCAAGCTTTTTGTCCAAGTGCAATGTCTTCTCCATCCCAAGCAATGCAAGAGGGAACATCGAGTGCTGCACAAAGTGTGATGGCTACCCCAACTATGCTGCTAAGACATAATTTCAAGGCTGGTCCACCATTAACCTAACAATATGTGGTCAACGCCAGTGGTGGACATTCAATTCCAGTATTGGAGAAAGGTGGAAAGAAATTTGTCAAAATGAGAAATTTAGGAAAAGCAGTGGCTGCAGGAAGCAAGAAAAAAGATTGGGATTTCTCCATCCAAAACTAAAAAGAATTGATGCTTGTGCAGAAATTTTAGAAGCATTTTTTTTATGTTGCAACTCTATTCCTCTTTTATTAAACACTTGCTTTTGTTTTGTGTGTTGATAGTGGCATTGATAGTGATGCAAGTCACAAACCAAGTTATGTTGTACACAAACATATTGTGTATTTTTCGGCAGATAAATGCTAGTGGTCCCAATATTAAGATTCTCTAAATTTTGGCAGCTATTGTGCAATTTTTGGTTACTATGATTATCTCAATCATTTGCACACAACAAACAAGTGCTACATTATTTGCACACAGAACAAGATTACGAGCTTGCTTGTCTTGTGCTTTACCATAATAGCATTATCATTAATTTCAAAATACTTAAAAGAGATTACAACAAGGTTGCATCATCTTTTTCCTAAACAAATTTGGTACCCTAAAACCACCAAAGCAAAATTGGTACCAAACAAACCACCCTTCCTACATACTAAACAAACAACCTTTCATACATACCAAACAAACAACTCCCAAACATAGTAGATTTTAGGCTAAGGTGATGCTTGCAACCAACACCACAAGACAAATAATGATCCCTATTAAAATCTTGTTCTTCTTCCAAATATTTCTTGTCTTTTCTCGATTCTCATTAAGACGACGCAATAGCCAAGGGATTATTGCTAGTCCTCTTGCACACATGGGCAGGTCTTCCCACATGAAAAACGCACAGCCTCCTCCATCCCACCCCCTTCTAGCAACACAACTACGAAATCTCCTTCCCGGGTTGTAGTTAGTCCAAGAGGTCCTCAGCACCGAAGGTCTTCCACAAAGGCAATCCATTGATGGTGTGTTGGATCTTTGAGTTGCTTCAGACATACACTCTCCTTTTTCATTGTAAGAAATAAGAAAAGAAGAGAAGATGACCAAAAAAAAAGTGGGAGAAATTATGTTAAATGATTCTTCTCTCCTACTGGAATAGAAAATAACCCTCTTAGCTGCTAGTTAGCATTTTACCCACCCAAATAGCTGACTAATGACGCACGTAACCAGCACGTGCACCTCTCCATTAATTTTTAACGGCTGTCACCAAATAGGACCAATGTTGACGCAAAATTTGAAAACCTGTCTTTATTTTGATTAACCCGTAAAATTTGGGATCAAAATAGAAAAAGGCCATAAATATTGGGACCATATCTAATATTTTCCCTTATTTTTATCGAGAATTAATGCTAAAACTAATTTAATGTATTTTCTCTCTTACCGGACTTTTTAGTTTTAAAAGTTTGATTCCAATTTGAGTACGTAATATTGACATGTAAAAATAAATATGTCCATTATTTTATATCAAAATTCAAGGGTTCCGTATAATAGTCACGAGGTGGTGTATTTCAATCTAGATGAACTCGACTAAATTGGGTAAACTTATTTTAAAGAAGTGTTAAAAAAATAGCTGAAAATTATATGAGAAATTCTACTGTTACTCATGTCTCAAACTTTTTACTCTTATTCGTTAACATGTTTTATTCTTAGAAGTATGTAAACAAGTTTTTGAATGATAAATACTAAACTTTGAGTCTTAATAAAATAAGAAAGTTCTTAAAATAAATTAATGGCTTGATGTTCATGTTACGATCTTTATTATATAATTTAATATTTATTTTTTATACTCACATGGGTTGATACTATCTATTTTGGTATGAAATATTCAATTAAAAAAAAGGTCAAGAGAAAAATTGATCAATATCGTAAAAGAAAAATTGGCAAGGTCTACTAAATTTATTACTTAAATATTTTATATTAGAGAGATAATTTATATAACTAAATCATCTATTTGTCTATTGTTCAACACCTTTAATTTAGTTTTACAAATGCATTACTCTAAATAGTAATTGATGAGTATAAGTAAATGTTGAATATCAAAATTAACAAATTCAAAGCATATAAAGTAAGTTTTCTTCTTCTTCTTTTTTTCACTTTTTTCCCATAAGTTTTACATTTTGTATGTTGGATTATCAATATTAAATAATTTTTTATTCTAAATATTACTATTTCAAATATGAATCTTTCTTTTTCAAACAAATATGAAGTTGTAGAAAATTGTGCAACTCATATCATATTAGATCTAATGAAAATAAGTCATATTTGTGTGAAATATTCTTATGTTTTTTTCTTATTTCAATAATTACATTGTATTCAATAATTTTTTTGTTAATTATTTTGCATTTTTAGTATTTTTTAATCCTTAATTTTTTTTTATATTTGTGAAAAGTATTTACACACATGTGTCTAAACATATAACTTTAATACTTTCTTCTTTGCCACATTACTTTTGTCAAATTATATATCAAATCATTATCTAACAAGTTTTTTAAGTTTATGTGTATGTATGTATGTATGTGTATTTCAAAATGATACACTTATCATGTCATTGGATTTATAAAAAAATACTGAGGATGAGCTTATAAGCTTAAAGAATAAAATATAAAAATTTCATAAGTTCTCTTATAAAAAAAAAGTGACCCCAAATTAATTTTATGAAAAAAATTAATTTTTTTCTAATTCATTTTAATTTAGCAATTGATTTTATTTTGATAAGTAGCTAATTGACATGATTGATTGTATAGGAAATTCTAACCTAGACCCGACTCAATCAAATCAATGCTAATTACGTGGCAAGTATTATATACATTTGTACCATTCTTTATTTTAAGAAAATAATGCCTTATTATTTCGATTTTCATATCCGACTTTCTAATTTTATATATGAATCACCTTATTATAAATTTTTTGAGTCATTGTACGGAAGAGTGTACAGAATCTCTTAAATCAGTGTGTTAATCTCATTTTTGTGACAAAAAAATTCTAAGCTAGTGCAAACACCAGAGTTGTGAGGGTATTTCCCTCTCCTAGATAATGTTGATGTGGCTTGAATTTTGGTTGATTTGAATTATGATCTGAATCGAAGAGCCTGCGGTTCAATCCAAATGGAACTGTTAATAGAGGTCTCTGTCAGTAGCGAGAGGCCCAGGCTAAGAAGCTCGTACCCATATTTTGGGCCCACTTTTGCAGTTATATATAGGGGAGGTTTAGGGATTTTGAATTAGAATGGAATTTGGAATGTACATATACATTTTTTTTATCATAATGGAAATTTTTCCTGGTGGATGTAGACTACTTTGACCAAATCGCATTAAATTTTTGTGTCAATTTTCTTTTCTTCGTCACTTGTATTTGATTGTGTGTGTGATTGTTGCATTAGAGTCCCAATAGATAAAGATAACAATTAAGCTAGAACCACATCAAATTGGCTCACGTGTCGTACTACTTAGTGAAATGTTGGGTGTGAAGTTCATAATTTGAGAAAGGGATAATTACATTAAACTTTCCTGAAATTTTTCTAAATTACAAATTAAACCCTCGATTTCCTGAAATTACCTAGATCATCCTAAGGTATGCAAATTTTTTACAAAGTTAACCCTCCATCTACTACTGATAGGATTTTTAAAGGAAACTATTGAATTTAAACATGTTCTTCGCATTTAAACATTTTGGTAAAATTTTGATCAAATTTGACTAGAAAGCATTCCATTACATCATCCATCCAATATCCAATCCTAACTCCTGACCACCAAATATGGTTGTGCATCCTAAATTAATGGTGTAACGACCCGAGACTTCTAGATAAGATCACGAGAACATATATGCACTATTTTCAATAAAATAACTAACTTTAACTCAAAAGCACACAACAAACGATTTTTATTAAGTAAACCGCGCTATTTACAAGAAGTCACTTATTACATGTTATACATATTTGTAATTACATGGCCCGGCTACACTGAATTAACTAAAAGCCTCGAAACGCTCCGCTCCATCTTCCTCGCTAGTAACCTCTACCTCATTTCTAGTTAAAACATTATATAAACATATCATCAACAAACATGTTGAGTAGGAATTTCGCATAGTAACATGAGGTGCGCATGTGCTTTTCGTACATATTTTGACAAAACCACTCGAGCATATAATCATGAAATCAATTAAGTATGAAATCACATTTCTGTCACTTTTCTACCTTTTTCCCACATCAAAGTGTGGCTACCTTATCTCGCCGTGCCGTCACTCACTATGTCCAACCAAAATCACGCCAAAATCCACCAATCCCAACCAAAATCATGCTGGTGGTCATAACCTGGGTATATGCCGAATTTCCTATGACCCACTTCAGTACATGGAACACTCCGTCTATTTAAGGTGGGATTAGGCAACGATGGAGGGTCGAGAATTATTTTAAGACCGGCAAGCTCAATAGCTTGTCTCGACCCAACTCAACCGCATCCACCCCTATCACGATTGGGCCCATCAAGCACACATAATTTCATATATCTCGCAAGATAACTCATGTAAACAGAATCTTCAGCTCATGGAAACAGAATTTCCAGCTTACGCAAAACAAAATTTCTAGCTTACACAAAATAAAATTTTCAACTTGCTCAAACAAAATTTTCGGTCAAATTTCCAGCAGGTTTCTAGCACACTTTTCAAACAATTTCAGCAGGTTTTCATCACGAATAAAACAGGATTTTCAGCATGTATTGCACCGAATTTTCAGCCTATTTTCAACCTACTTTCAGCCGAATTTCCAGCTTTCCTTAACCAGACTTTTCAGCTTGTAAAACAGCAGTTCTAGTTTATAAAAACAGGATTTCCAGCATGTTTAACACAGAATTCCCAGCATGTTTATCACAAAATTTCCAGCTTGTATCCCACAGAATTTTTAGCATGTATTAATCAGAAATCTCAGTATGCATAAACAGAATGTTCATAATGTAATAAACACGAATTTTCAGCCTAATTTCAAACTGTTTCTAGTCCAATTTCAGCCTACTTCTGCCACGATTTTAGCATAGTTTTGTCATAGTTTCCAAAACATATAATCCTCTACTAACTAAACATGCCTTATTTAATGCATATAGAGCTTATTCTAAAGAACAAATTTATAGTGAATATGTTTTCTATCTAATCAACATATTTTCATGAAACTTAACAAGGACCATAAACATAACCTACTATGAAACATGCTTCAACTAATAGAACATATAGTAGCATATTAAGAATATATAGTAACTAATTCATGGACCTTGACAATTTCGTACTTTCATGTGCATATAATGTTCTAAATATAGCAATATACACCCAACCAATTTCATATATATCACTAGAACCAAGATAGTAACTAACTTGTACGTAGTTACATCCTAGGTTCTAGTCTGGAGGAACCAAGAACAACAAAACTACCACTCATGAACTTTACAAATTCCTACCTTGTATCAAATATGAAGCATTCACTTCTATAAGGTATAATATCTATGGATTAAAGTAAGAACCTTTACTTATGAAATTAAGTAAGGTCCCTACTTTAATTAAATATTCTTCTACCCTTTTTAAGAGTGTTTTATGGAATTAAGGGGTTGTATATATGGCTAATAAATAGGGGTAGAAGATATGCTATAAATATAAAGTGTTTTGTGTGTTTAGAGTAAGTTGAGTGTGAGTAGGGGTGTCTTAGACGGGATTTGTGTGCTGTGTATATATATGTTTTTGTGTGTGATGAAAAATGAAAATGCTAAATTCCCTTTTTATTCCCTATTTATATAGTTTAGGGCAAGAAATATGATTTTTATATTATAAGGTCAATTTATAATTAATGCAATCTTCCAACTAAGGTTTCATATTAATTGTGTTCACACTAAAGTGTGGTTGTAATTTACACAACTGTTAAGCCTAAATATTAGGAGTTGTAAACTAATGTCATGAGTTGTAACCCAGATTCCCTTGTGTTAATCTAATTTATTAAGATGCTAACAAGTGTTTTTCTTTTAAAATTAACCCTACAAATATTACCTAAGCTTGGTAGGATTTATACAAGTGTCTACAAGATTGATTTATCTAGTAGCTTGGGTGTATAATTTTATTAATTAAAGATAATGACATTTTTGGACAGGTTCGTGATAATCACCCTATTACATGTCTATATATATTTATTTACATTTTTAATTTCGAAATATTTATTGTTATATTGTTAATATATGTAATATATATTTATATAGTAGTATATTTTCGAAAATAGTGAATATATTTTCTTAAATTTTCAAAAAATTATAATTAGCTATTTATGTGTGTAAAATATCGATATATTTATGTAAATATGGGTATTAGAGTATTTTACATATTTATATATTTTCAAACGTTATGTATTTTAATTTCAAAATAATTCATATTGTTACACATATACTCGAGATATATGTATATATCTATATTTTTAATATATTTAGTAGAACATATAAATATATAGCAATCTTTATCATAATTAAAATAATTCCTAGGATGATAATTATAGATTACACATAAATTATATATTTGTGAAAAAAAAATCATATTTTACTAAAACATAGTTATAATTTGAATGACACACAATCATATATAAGATTGAGGATGTCACTCAATAATCACATAAAACACCAGATACCATATAATTAATTTAATGATTAATTTTTTTTAAAAAAAATACGTAGAAATACCGAGTCATTACAAATGGTATGCTCTATAGTAAATTTTGGTCAAAATATTTAAACAAAATCCTGATATAGGAAGAAAATGTTTAAATTTAATAGTTTTTGTTAGAAACTCTAACCGTAATAGAAGAATGGTTAATATGTGTAAAACATTCACATACCTTAGAGTTATATTGGTAATTTTCAAAAATTGAGCGTTAATTTGTAATTTTGACAAATCATGGGGTAGTTTAGTGTAATCATCCCTTTGAGAAAACTCATGAAAAGTGTTTAACAGTATCAAATTTGTGATTCTTATTACTTATACTTGCATTGTATTCTTACATAAGATGATGAGGAGTTAGTGCAGATCACTAGAAAATGATCATGCTTTATTTAAAAATAAAAACTAGATAATTGCTCGTTCATTTTCAGTTGTACTACATGAGGAAGTCCTTGGATAAGTTTTAATTAGAGTGATTTCCTCTTGAGCTCTTGTCCATGATCTTCTCGTGAAATATCAGCTAAAAGTCGCCCAAAAATTATGTAGAATAGGCCTTTAAATAGTGGTAGGGCAACTGCTGTTAGAATCCTATTAGGAGAAGGTTTCCTTGTATGAACAGGTTGGTCAAAATGGCTTCGAGGGGGTTGAAACTGCTTTCGCCGTGCTGTAATCTTGCAAAATCACTTGACGAAACACCTTTTGTGCATCAAGACGGCTTCGTGCTCATCAAGACGGCTTTAACCATCTTGTTGCGCATATTTTTGGGGTTTCCTATACTTGCCAAAAAGAGCAAAACATGCCAAAATAGCCTTAGCCATTTCGTGTGCATTGCACGTGAAGATGGCTATATGCGCATTAAAACGGTTTTGGTTGTCTTGACGTGCTCTCTAGCATTTTTTAGCTCAATTTTAGCCCCAATTTCCTGCGATAATAACACAAAACTCTTGTGAGGGGATGTGGGCACTAAAATCTTGGAAAAAAAAATCATGTTTTAAAGGTGTAAAAACACTTCTAATTCACTGAATTAAGATTTTAGTTTGTTTCACTCAATTTTCTTCACTAAGACCGTGAAAATTTCAATAAAGACAACACAAAGTTGCATGAATTATACACATAAAAGTGTCTACCATTTAAACTTATGAGTGTTCAGAAGTCCACCCAATCTTGAAAAAGTAATACCATTTTCCATCTCCAATCTGCCACTTTAACCTATTGAGAAGCTAATCTTTGACTACCAAAATCGACCTTCACAAAAATGAATGGTTGTTCCGGGTCTTACATTTCGAGAAATGCCCAATTGAACAATACGTTCCCAACATCAATCGACAACACAGAGAATCAGACTTTGTTCAAATTTTCCAAGCTTGTTTTGTTAGCAAAGCCAGATTAAATGAAACAAACTCCCAGAGTCCCAACCCACTAGTTATCTTTGAGCAGCATAACTATTGCCAGGAGTCCTACACCATCTTCCCTCGCCCTCAACTTCACCCTACCAAAATTTACTCAACATGCTATTAATCTTGTTACAAAACATAGTTGGAAATTGGGAAATTCCCATCACGTATGTCGGGGTTGCTTGTGCAACTGCCATTATGAGGATCTCTTTTCCCCCATCGATAGAAGTTTTTCTTTCCATCCACGAATCTTATTTAGCACATGATCCCTCCAGTAATGAACCCTAGCCTTTTGGAAACTCCAAGGTCCAGTGGAAGACCAAGGTAAAAGTTCATCGACGAACCAACACACTCTAATCATTCACAAATTTCCGTTTTATTTTGCTGACTCATATTATGGCTGAAGTTAAAAGATGTCATTTGGAGATTTCTTTTCTGCTTGGTCACATTTTTCATATTTTTCAAGTAGTCTCTTTAGACACTGCACTTCTTGCTCCTTTGCTCTCATAAACAATAGAAAGTCAACAACAAACAGTAGATGTGTTAGCCTCGGCATGGCCATACATATTCTGAGCCCGTTTAATTAACTTGGCTCGTGTGCATGCCGGATCATAGCCAAGAGAGTAGATGTCATCTCTCTCTCTCTCTTTCTCTATATATATAATATTCATGAAATAAGTAGTGTAATTGGTGAGAATGTAATATAGATTCAACTACGTACACTTCAACTACCTCTATTTCATCATATATGTTGTTTTGATGATATTTTAGCAAAGACCTAATATTTAATATTGACCAATAGTATTCCATATTAGGTCTTTGCTGATTTTATGGTTCTTATTCTTTAGTGATTCTTCTAATGTTACAAGTTCGGTGAGAAAAACACATATGGAAAAGATATAGGGATCTTTCTTTCTGCGTTTGTTTTCTTAGGAATTGCAATACATGCTCAGAGTACTGAGTCTCTTGTTAGATTCGCTAAATGATGTATTTCATGTTGCTGGTGTAAATTGCAAGATTTTGATGTATTTCACTCGAAAGAAAATGCATTTTTGATATGCGTTATAAAGGTCTCTACCTTTTACAACTTTATTGCATAGGAAATTATATGCAATGTTGTGATAATTCGTCTATTTTCGAGAAAAATGGCATTGGCTTTGTGTTTTCTAATACACTTATTTTTTCCAAAAGAAAAAAGAAAGAGAAGAAAATTAATGAATTAGCATCTAAATGAGCAATAGCATGTTTTCTGGGCAGTGGTGTCATAGGCACAAACAATATCTCGAAAGTTCTTTCCATATATGCTTTTGCACAGTGCCTTGCACTTTCTCGGGCCATCCAACCCTTCCTCGCACTCCCCGTCACGTGTTCCACATGTACTACCCAACACACCAAATGGGCCTGGGGCACCGTCAAACTCCCGTACTGCATCTACCATTTGTACCATCATATTCACCACAGCTGAAAAGTTGTACCGAAGTCATGTTAGCCACTTGTCGTGTAGACTATTAAATGATAATTAAAATTTTGAAAAAAAAATATTATTGAGTAATTGCTAAAAGTTGGAGAAATAAATGTTATTTAGAGTTTGAGATATCACATAATTTTCTTGGAAAATAAATGTTGTAAAAATATATTCAATGCTCACATTATGGGAAAATTCTCAAATGAACTAGGTTTTTAGCCCCACATATGAATCGAATAGTTCAAATTGTGTTATAATTTGTATGTTAATATTTTTTAAGTAAATTAATGATGTGGCACAATTTAAACTATTTGGTATGTGTGAGGAGTCTAAACTTTAGGCACATAAGAGTTTTCACACACTCTATTACCTATTCGTGTCACAATTCTTAGAATATATCTTACAAATCATAACTCACAAGTCACTAACACCATAAATGATGTCTAAACCAAAAATATTGTTTGTGGATGGAATAAAATCATTTTTATATACGTGAGCAATGAATAATAATAATAATAATAATAATAATAATAACAGTAATATAATAGTAATAATAATAATAATAATATTATTATTATTACTATTATTATTACTATTATTATTATTATTGTTATTATTACTATTATTATTCAAATAGTTGAGCCATTTGAACACATGTTAAGGTAATTAACTAGAGTAAAAATACATGTCACAAGGAAAAAAAAATGATAAATAATAAATAGTTTACCTGAAGCAAAAATAAGGACAAAGATAAAACGTAAGGATGGGCGGATTGTAGCCATTTTCGCCCTCTCAGTGTTGTAAATTGGAAAACGAAATGTTTAATATTCTTCTTCTTGTTTCATGTTTTTACTTTGTATACATAATAGGTATTTATAGAGTTACCCAAAGTGAATCATTAATTACCGCTAGGTTGTCTCTCTTCAAAATGTTAAGCTCTCCACTCAAAATCCACAACATAATAAAAAAAAATCCTATTTAAATTAAAAGCATTAGTAACATTATATTTACATTATAATAACTAGTATAGGACCCGTGCTACTCTTGATATTAGTTTAAATGTATAATATCATCAAAAACTTATTAATATACATTAAATTTGTTTACTATAAATTTATAAAAGATAATTTAAAAAAGTAAATAGATGACAAATATGAGAATTATATAAATATGAGAAATACAATTAACTAATACAATTATTTGATAAAAAATTTATCAATGTCAACAATTAAGAATAATCCATCAAATTTAACAATTTTATATATATTGTAGGAATAATGAACAAATTAGTTTGCGATTATAACAATCTGTAATGTACATGTTAAAAATTATCGATATTATATATTAAGGGAGAATCCTTTTAACTTTTTTTTTTGTGTGTGTAATTTTGAACTCCCTAAAATACTCCCACTAGAATAATTGTAAGTATAAAATCTTTAATTATTATTCTCTCTCTCATCTCTCTAGCGTATTTTTAATTTTCCTTTTCTATTATGTTTCCTCTCTCCTCTCTCCTCTCTCGCATCCAGTTTTCTAGAATCATCTTTTACTTCATTTTCTACTTATTTTTTCAATCATAAAATGTAATGTTACTTGATTTTTGATTTTTTCACTTTTCATAAATTTAGTCAATATATTAAATATAGTTGAAAAGATATTATAAATAATAAAAATAGTTAATATATATAAACACATTTATAAAGATTCAATAAAAACTTCAGCTTAAATTTATTCATTTTATTAGATTACATCTCATTTTTTATTTTGCATGTACATCGGGTGTGCCCGATATACTATTATCTAATACCCAAAAATCAAATATAATAAAATCGAAAAGGAATTAGGAAAGAGCAATTAATAAATTCTTATACAAAAGAATAATAGATAAATTATACATGTTGATAATCCAATACCCAAAAAAATTGAAGACAAAGATAAGGCAATGCATAAGGAGAAGTTAGGTAATGAAATTTTTATGTAGCGTTAAACTATATAAAAAAATGGTAGACATAAAAAGATGAAAAAAATATATTGTAAATGATATTGTGTCCATATTTTAATTATTTAAATGTTTTAAAATTATGATATGACATATCATAGTTAAAATATTTTTCAAGTTTGAGTGACATAAGTTTTAGTTGAAAACTTTTACTAATTTTTGAGAAGAAATTTACGACAAATGACATTATCACATTGACTTATCTCACTACAAAAAAATGTATTTTTTGTGACAAAAAATTTGTGAGGAGATTTGATTTTGTCACATAAACATACCATAATGTGACGAATCGTAATTTCATCACATTAAATTGTGTTTTTTAAAACAAATTGAATTTTCCTCACAATAACTATGACTAATGTGAGGAAATAGAATTTTTCTCACAATAACTATGACTAATGTGAGGAAATAGAATTTTCATCATGAAAAAGATTTTTTTTTTCCTCAAAACAAGTTAACAACATGAGGTTATAAAAACAATTCCTCAAAAAATATCTAATTAATATTTTTCCTAATTTCCTAAAGCAATTAAATGGAGAAATATTATAAAAGACTATTTAAAAAAATATCAAATGAATATTTTGCATGATATCCCAAAAAAAATTAGATGAATCAAAAGAAACCCCAAATATAATTTTGTTTGTAATTTTGACATTTTCAGGTATTTTTATAGTGATTAAAAAAATCAAAATTTAGTAAAATAAATAAATTTAAAAAAATAAAAAAGTTAATAAAATTTGTTCTCATAATTTAATATATATATATATATATGTATATATATAGCGCTCATTATAATGATCATCTATCACCTATAATCTTAGTTAGTTAAATACCAGTCAACTAATATTTGACGTTCAACATGTACGTGTACCTATTATAAATATTTTTCAAAATTTAAGGTAAGAAATTGGCTCAATAATATGCAAACAACTATTATACGATTTATTAAAATATTCTAGAGTAAAAATACGGCTTATTTAATATTATGTTCACATAAATTATGTTTTATGTAATTTATATAAAAAAGATTATTTAAAAACTAATAATTAAATTATTTAATTTATAATCATCATATAAATTATATATAATTATTTATATAATAATTAATATTTTTATGAAGTATTACAAAATTGTCTTTTATATAATATTCAATTAATAATTATAATAAATTTTGATATATTACACCAATAAATATTGTTCATATATTATAAATTTAAAAATGAATATAATAAATTTCATAAAATGACGTATTACTTCATCAAGTATTAAACATGTTATATTAAAAGTATATATATTATTCGTTGAGTTTAGAATTTGTATGAAAAATAAAAGTATTTTTTTAAGTATTCATAGGAACGGGTACTATATGGGTATAGTACGTGTTTTAACAAACATAACTTATAATTGTTTGAATTTAATTAATCAATACATAATTAAAAAATAAATAAAATTAAAATTAATAAATTAAGGTAACAAATAAATAAGAACAATAAAATTACAAAACCATCAAGAAAATTGCAATTGGCATAATGGTTGCACTTCATTCAACTATATCCAAAGTCAGGGGTTCGACTCCCCTTGGGAGCCACTAAAGAGCAGTCTTGTGCGGCACTGTTGCGCGGTTAGCGGAGATCGGGGGTTCGAATCGAGTTTGGAGCAAAAAATATAATATTTCCACTAAAATACATTTTTTGTGAGGAAAAAGCATTTTGTCACATATGTTTTTTGTCACGAAACAAAAAATTCCTCACAATAACCTTATGCGATGGCCACTTTGTGAAGAAACTGTGACGAATTTTTTTTGTCACAAAAACGTTTTTGTGACGAAATTTGGATTTTTTGTGATAAATATTTTCATCACAATAAATCAATTTTTTTGTAGTGTCTAATATTTCTTAAATTGAATTTAATTTTACGGCATTACACAATATTTCAATTAAAATTTTTCTTATATATATATATATGTGAGTTCATTACTTATTCTATTTTTCTATTATTGTTTTGTGTGTGTGAGTGAGTGAGAGAGAGAGAGAGGATTAAAAAATTACTAAATATGGATAGTAGATATACTTGAATGATTAGGGGAGAGAGAGAATAAAAATTACAATAAATACAAACCAATCAAATATTTTATAGATAGTTGGTGGATTGAATGCTTAGAAGAGAGAATAAAGAAATTTACAATTAATGCAAACAAATCAAATAATTGATCATAAATAATTAAAATTAATTCAAAATTCAAAGTATTGTGAATTTGGTAACAATTGCACATTTTTTGTCAAAAGACCTCTTTCATATATATAATAGTATAGATGAAATTATCACATTGACTTTTCTAATATTTCATAAATTGAATTTAATTTTATGGCATTACATAATATTTCAATTAAAATTTTATGGCATTACAGAATATTTCAATTAAAATTGAAGTTGTTACTCACTCTATTTTTACATTCTTATTTGTGTGTCTGTGTGTGTGTATGAGAGAGAGAGAGAGCGAGAGAGAGATAGAGAGATTACAAAAGATTAAAAAAATCATTAAATATGGATAGTTAGGAGACATGAATGATTAAGAGAGAAAATAAGAAGTCTATAATTAATGCAAACCAATCAAATAATTCATCATTAACAATTAAAATTAATTCAAAAGTTTAGGAATTGAGAATTTGGTCAAAATTGGATATTTTGGTTAAAAGACCTCTTTTTAATAAATAATGGTATATATAGATGGTTGGTTTACCAAACCATATAATTGGACTAGTAAACACTATAACACAATTGATAGTTATCCATTCCATGGTAAAATTAAAACTAGTAATAGCCCCGTGCCTTGGCATAGAAAATAGATATCTTTATGTACATATTTTCATAAATGTCTATTATCACTACTAGAAAATAACGAAATGGTCATGGATTTTTAGACACGGACAAAATCGGTTGCCAACACTTATGGACCTAGCCACGGACAAAATCGGTTGCCAACGCTTACGGACCTAGCCACGGATTTTGAAACAATAAGAAAACACCTAGCCACAGATTTTTCCGTAGCTATATGTGAAACAATCTGAGGCTAAATTTTTTTTCTTAAAAAAAATATAAATGTTTTAAGCCACAGATAAAACCGTGGCTAGAAAATATTTAGCTTTTTTTATTTTAAATGTTTATGTTAGCCACATTTTTTATCTATGGCAAAATTAAAATTTGTTTTTCCCATCTTGGCCACGGATAAAACCGTGGCTAGCAAATACTTAATTTTTTTAAAAAAAATTGTATATATATTAGCTAGGATTTTATCCGTGGCTAAATTTGGAAAAAAAGAATTATTTTTTTTACATCTTGGCCATGGATAATTCTTTTTTTCCAAATAAAAACGTGGCTAGGAAATATTTAATTTTTTTTTTTAAAAATGTATATGTTATCCGCGGCTAAATTGGGGAAAAAAATTTTCCATCTTGGACACGGATAAAGCCGTGGCTAGGAAATATTTAATTTTTTTTAAAAAAATGCATGTGTTAGCCACGATTTTATCTGTGGCTAAATTCGGAAATTTTTTTCCCCATCTTGGCCACGGATAAAACTGTGGCTAGAAAATATTTAATTTTTTGTTTTAAAAATGTATATATTAGCCACGGTTTTATCCATGACTAAATTTGGAAAAAAAGTATTTTTTTCCTTCTTGCCCACAGATAAAACCGTGGCTAGGAAATATTTAAAAACTTTTTTTTAAAAAAAAAGTATATATTAGCCAAGGATAAATCCGTGGCTAAGCTAAAAACTTAATTTTTTTTATTTTAAATGGCTCACTTAAATCGCCCGATCCCACATTTCGAGACTCAAAAAGGTTCAAGCCATTTAAAATATTTTCCCATCTTATGAGTTAAATATTACAGTTTGTTTAACGAGAATACCTTTTTGTCTTTCAGTGATATATATATGAATGACTTCGTAGTTCGATATCAATGCATGCTAAATGTCAATTAACTTGTCACAAATTATCAAAAAGTGGACTTTATTTGGTATCTCAAGAAAATAAATTAGTATTCAAGATGTATTACTTCAATCGTACGGTTCTGTCTAACCTAATTAACGAAAACGCTGATTCGAAAAAAATCAGCGTAAATTTTTGACTCTTGGCCACGGGAAAATCCGTGGGTAGAAATTAATTTATTTTTTAAAAAAAGGGGCCCTCAGCCATGGTTTTATCCGTGGCTAAGTATAAATTTTTTTAAAAAAAACGGATGGCTTAGCCACGGATTTTTCCATGGCTAAGTCGAACTTTCTTATTTTTTTAATTTTAACAGGTTCACTTATATCGCTCGATCTGACATTACAGGTTAGTAGACTCAAACCAAATCCACACGCGCCGTTATGGTCTGGCTTGGCACAGCGTGGCAAGGCAAGCTTGGGCTCAGGTTTGGGCTCCTTCAAAGTATATTATTTTTGGAAGCAATTCGAATTGAATTTGGGTCCGAAATTTGGTTGAAATCAACTGAAATTTGGATGCCAATGGCTAGCCACACTTGAACAAGTGCGAATCGCGCCTGAACCACTGCCAAACTGGTTCGGACCTGACCGAACTAGTACAAGCCCCAACAGTTGGAGCCTTTTATACTTTCAGCCACAACTCTTCAAATATTATAAATATCCCCTTGCATTTGTCATTTGCATTTACTTACATCCGAATTCATTTTCTCTCTTTGTACATTTCACTCCCAAAAAATTAAAGTGAGTTCTAAATACCTTTTGAGCTCGTCGTTTCTCAGAAATTAGAGTGCTCCTTTTTTGAGAAGTTAGTTGTTGTGTCTTGGGAGACGATTGTCAATTCCGTTAGCACCAGTGCGGAGCAATGTCCTCTTAAAGATAGAGAGTCTAACTCTCCCCTTGATTAAACACCATAGCCTAATCACGCCCTGAAAACGCATTAATTCCAAGAAACCAGTTGTGGAATGGAGCACATAAGTATCGAACTTGACAAACGAAACTACTAGCCACTAGTTTTTGTCCCACATGATGTTTAATATAGAAAGGGATGCACATGAAAATCAGGTAAACTTCCGCAATTAAGGTACATTATCTCATGTTATACAAATAAATATCGTACAATAAGTTATACAAAACTGTTGTTTTTAAAACATTTCAGTTTACATAAAACCCATACTTTTTGTGGAATACTCTACTAATGTTGTTTCACATTGCCGTGCAGAATGTCACCACTTCAGACAGTCTCTGCGAAACTGCACGTCAACTACGAAATACCTAGATTGATTAAGCAGAATATGAACGATAAGATTTTTATATTCCTAGATAACTAATTCGTTGCAAGTAATGACTAGGGTTATCTAGGGTTATCACACATTGCAACTCATTTTGCTACTTATTAAGTAGTTAACTCTTAGTTTGTCATCAATTATATGTTTTTAGCGTCCGTATGAACCACGAAAACATGTGTCGATTGTTTCTTCAGTGGTATTATAATCTCCATGGCATGGAAATTACATCAACTTTTTGCTCAAATATTAAGTGTTCAACGTTTTGGTCAAGCACATATAATTATCTCGATCAATGAAAGACTAGCCTTTCTTTGCTTATGCCTTACTGCTAATGAGTTATCTAAACTGAAAATATAGCACTACATATGACAAATAAATGTAGGAAAGACTGAGGCTTGAAAATATTTATACTACAAAACGGGTATACAATCTTTTTAACATATTTGAATGCACTCCAAGTTCAATTGTATTTAAGAGACATCGTAATTAGTTTACCTTGAAAAAAGCATAGTGTATAAGCCCAAAAAGAAGCTCATTTTAAACGGCATGTAAAAAAGAAGAAAAAAAGAGGGAAAATATGCGTATGTTTAAAATTTTCTGCATCACAAGCATTGCGCTGTACTCACTGCACCACATCGCTAGTGTGTGTATATATATATACACACATAGATTACGTGAACAACATTAAAAAAATTTGAAATGTTCTATTTCTTATTATATATATACCCACCTATGTTATACATGAATGTATATAAATATAAGGGATAATTACTCCCACTACCCGTGAATTTAGGTGAAATTACAATTAACACCCTCTTGTATTGGTTTTTACCAATAACCCCTTGAGTTTTGTGGTTGTCTTACAAAAATAGATTAAAGCAATGTAATATCTATATTGCCCTTTGCACTTTTAAATGTTTTATATTTAAAAAAATAAAAAAAAATATAGTTGAAATTTGTATATACCATTTTTGCCTTATCATTTTTTTAATGAATTAATTATATCATCATAATTTGATCAAAATAAAATTTCATTCAATTTTTTGTATGTATATCTAGTTGAACTAATTGTGGAGTAATATATTGTTAGGAAAATAATCATTGCACTATTCTTTTATCAAAAAAGGGGTATAATATGGTAACCCACCTCAGTATATATAACTCAGCCAAAAACAAGTAGTACAGTGATGGTAATTAGAAGTCAAAATAGAACCAAGATCAATAAGTAACTATCCTTGGTCACAAAGCAAAAGTCTAGACCTTCTAATATAAGGAACACCAAATTTATCTAAGTGCCAAAGTCCTCTAACAAAATTGGGAAGTGTATGAGCATCAAACTCTTGGCTTAGTGGTCTAGTACACGCCCAGTTAGCCAACCCATCAGCAACAACATTCTCCTCTTCAAATACATGTGAAATATCAAAGAAATTTGTTGAAGCAGTGAAGTTAACCCCAAGCACAATCGTCCTTCTTTCTTAGATGTTGTATAACTGTACAGGAATCAATTTCACCCACACTCTATTGAAGCCTTGTTGATTTGCGCAAGTGCACGCAGTCGTACAAGTAATAAATAGTGAGTAGAGTGTCGAATCCACAGGGATTGTGATTTGGCCCGTGAAATTGACTTGTGTTGCTTATCTAAATTGAACAAATTGAATAGTGGTTGTGATTTTCTAAATAAATCCTAATTTTCTTAATAAAACGACTTACGAATAACAATAATACCAAATAATCAAGGCGATAAAAACAAGTGTAAGGTGGTTTCATTCACGTAATTTGCTATTCTAATCCAATCCCCAATTTGAGTGGTTTTCGTGGTTGTGTGAAGCCTAGGAACGAATATATCCACAATCTCTCTCGAGCATTGCGGAATTAACTCATACAATTCCTCTAAGCCTAAGACTAACCAATTCTCATTCAATTAATCCCAACTTTCGAAGTATTTATATGAATTTTTAAACACTGCCTTAAGGCTCAATCAAAGTTAAATTCACTCTCGTGCAACTTTAACCCCATTGATCTTGTCTAATTAGAGCTAATATCATGAATCGTCTCTCGACCTCATCACGATTCCCACATTCGATAATTAGGGGTGATCAAACCCTAACCACGTGTTAAACCATTAAACAAGAATCACACAACATAGAAAATATATGAAAACCAATTCAAACTCGTAGGATTTTATCCAAAACTTCACTGACTGAATCTGGGTACTTACCCGGAATTCCTGGGTACGTACCCAAATTTACAGATTCATTTCTTCTCAAAATCTCTCAAAAACTCTGAAATTGGGTTGGTACCCAAAATATCTTGCATAGGTACCCAACTCTTGATTCCACTTTTTCGTCTCCTTGATGGTATTTTTGCCATTTTACCTACAAAACACGATTTATCTCAAATTTAGGCATAAAGAAGTTCAAATGAACAAAAATACATGATAAGTCCATCAAAATAACCATAAAAATCACGTAGAATTACGGACTTATCAACTCCCCCAAACTTAAATGTTGCTCGTCCTCGAGCAACTCCAAATTAACAACACAAGGGACTTGGACACAGTGAAAGCTCATTCTGGGAACACTATGCACCAAAGTAAAACTTCCCTTTGTTTTTCTCAGAAACTATTAAGCACTATGTCATTAGTTCAATGTGCAAACAATTAACATTCCATGCGCACTCTACAAACAACCATCATAGTCAAGCATCCCCCGTGTTATCATGTGTGATATGATCAAGAGCAACAATCACCAATAATCCGGATCAATTTATATTCCTGCGATAGGCGCAAAAAGTGGACTCCATAAGTCGGTTTTTCATTCTTATCTCCACTAATATAGACAACGATAAACTGGGAATCGATAGGACTTAATTAAGCTTGTAATGTAGGGCTTGGGTGAAGGGTAGGAAAACATAGAAAAGTATGTGGCTCATGCACCCAAGTTACTTAAATTGGATAAGTTGGAGTTTTTAGAGCATTCTTCGAGCATTCCACTCCCCCAAACTTATTCAAAAGCATCACTCTCCATATAAATTTTTTCTTTTTCATTGGGTGTTTGAGAGTGCTAGCTTGCTTTTTCTTTCATTTTCTTTTTTTTTTCTGCATTCTTCTCCTCTTTTTTTCACTTCTTTTTTTTTCACATCTTTTTTTCAGCAAATGTTTTTTTTTTCTCTTCTAAAGCGAGCTAGTATATCCCGAAATCAAGTATACGTATAAGCCTCCACTTAATCCCCTCATAATTCCACATATCCACAACATAACTCCACAGTTATCACAATTCAAGTAAAGTGCATAGAAAGGATTAAGATATGTAGACATTGTGCTTTTGGGCTTGTAATGTGGCTATCAAGAGAACTAAGCACAATGTTGGCTCAAGAGGGACTCAAGGGCTACGTTTAGCAAACAAATAGGCAATTAAGGCTCAAAAATTTTCAAAAATGGCCTAAGTCATGTCCCCAATTTAACACAGTCTAGGATTTCGCCTCGACAAGAATTCAAATCGATTCTAGTGTCCTAATGCATTAAAGCACATGCGAAAACCTCTCACAAAAATATAAATTTTCACTAAATCATTTAGCAATCATTGCTCCAACCAAGTGCTCAAGGTGATTAGGGGATAGCAAGACAACAACAATCATTCTTCAAGTGCACACAAAATGCTTCATGCATGCTCATCGTTCCAAGCATAGCGTTTCATAGCATAAAATCATCATAGAATAAGGAATTTTAACAAAGCACGTGCATTCCAAGATGAGATAAACAAAACAACCTAAGACAAATTTCTATAACCATCAATAAGTCATTGTCAATAGAATTGAACTTGAACAGTACGTGGCGTTGTTATACCAAGACACGAATCATCAAATATGACTCTTTTCGTCTGGCCGTTCGGGTTTCCAGCCGATATACTGTTCTTGTTCAAATTCCACAACGTAGCTAACAACAATTAACCTCAACAATTAACTTCAAAAGTCTTATCCTAGGCAACTGAAATCCCCCCCACACTTAGAGAGTACTTTGTCCCCAAAGTTCAGAAAATAAGGGCAGACAAGACACAACTGAAATGCAAAGAACTACGAAAGCAAAAATAAAACACAAACGAAAACAAAGAAAAGGATAGAAAACACCTGAGGTTAGACGGCATCATAGAACTCAGTCTCGTCCTCCTCCTCCTCGGGTGGTGGAGAGGAACTACATGGTGCGGATGCGATGGAAACAGGGGTTGCTCTGGTGCAGGTTGCTGCGCGGCAAACTGAGTAGCTACACAAAATTTCTCGCGTAAGTACCTAAATTTCCAGAACTGAAAATCTCCTGCAAAACCAACAACTCAACGAAAAATCACATCAACCTCAGATGGTCTATCCAAACAAAAACACACAAAGCAAAAAGAAAACAAAAACACAAGAAACACAAAAAAAAAAAAAAAATAAAATTTGGGTTGCCTCCCAAAAAGCGCTTGTTTAAAGTCTTTAGCTCGACTCATTTCGACATTTTTAAAGAATAAGATCGATGTATGATGTCGACCCTCCTCGGTCCACATCTCCACCCATATACGCCTTCAAACATTGGCCATTCACCATGAAATGCTCCTCTCGTTGTCCCTTGTGGGTCTTCTTTCTTATCATGTGGGCATCGTGCCACTCCTTTGTTTCTCTCATCAATTTTGCATCATCTTCTACTAAGATTTCATGTATGCCTATGGAACTCCTAATCCTCTTGATTTCAGGAGTTTGGTACCCCATCGCTTTAATTCTACCCTTGATTAACCTCACAATTCTCCTCTTTTGCTCTCTAGTTAAAGGAGGACCTAAAATAATTTGTAAAGCTTAATTCCCCCGGAAAAAGGCACATTCCGGATTTCTTGGTGAAGGCTTAACCTCTACCTTAGGGGGCTGAATACTTGAGGGTGGTGTAGGACACAAGGTTTCTAGTAACTGTTTGCACACTGGGTCCTTTTTCCCCTCATCCTGCTCATCCTCTTTTCCCTTCTTTCTTTCTTTTAAATAGTTATCGATTGCCTCCAGTCTCATGCAATGATCATCCCCATTATGGCATTTGATAGATTTGACAGCATCAAAATCTATACTCTCGTCCCCAAGTCTAAAAGTTAATTTTCCTGCGTTGACGTCCACCAATGCTCTCCCAGTGTTCATGAACGGCCTTCCTAGGATCAACGACACCTCTCTATCGTCTTCGAAGTCGAGCACCACGAAATCTACTAGAAAAATAAACTTTTCTACTTTGACTAGCACATCCTCCACTATCCCCACGGGTCGCTTAAGTGATCGATCTGCCAATTGCAAGGAAACGGTGGTGGGGGATAAGTCGCCGACACCTAATTTCCTGAAAACAGAAAGAGGCATCAAATTAATAGCAGATCCTAAATCACATAAACAATTAGAAAACTCAAACTTGCCAATCACGCAAGGGATAGTAAAACTCCCTGGATCTTTTAATTTCAATGGCAGCTTTTGAGAGATGATGCTACTACACTCCTCCGTCAATGCCACAGTCTGGTATTCTTCCAACTTCTTCTTATTTGAGACGATCTCCTTTAAGAATTTGGTGTAGTGTGGCATGTTCGCCAATGCCTCAGCAAACGGGATATTGATGTGTAGTTTCTTGAAAATATCAAGAAACTGCTTCTTTTGGTGTTCCTGCTGCGCTTGCCTCAAGCGTTGTGGAAAAGGCACCCTAGTCTCATAAGGGTTTGGTTTTGGTGCCAATGGAGCTTGATCAATTTTCTTCCCCTCTTCTTTTTTCTTATTGGCCTTTGCATCCTCACGTACTTTGACCTCTTCATCTCCTTTCCTTCCAGCATTTGATATCTTTGGCGGCTCCAACTCTTTTCCACTCCTTAGCGTAATTGCATTGCATTGCTCCATCGCGTTCACTAAAGTGTTACTTGGAAAATTCCCGTGGACCCTGTTAGTCAATGCATTGGCCAATTGGCCCACTTGAACCTCCAGATTGTGAATGGATGCCGAGTGGTTCTTGGCAATTTGATCGAACTTCCCTTCGATCCTTTTCAAACATTCCTCCTGTGAAGCCATCTTAACCCCCAAGACATCAATGAATTTGTCCATCTTTGTCTCTAGGGAGCTCACCTTCTCTTGCTGTGGGGGGTAGTTCTGCTGGAATCCTAGTGGGGGTTGTGGCCTATTCACATTCTGACCACCCCAAGAGAAATTAGGGTGGTTCCTCCACCCTGGGTTGTAAGTGTTGGAGTAGGGGTTATTAGCTTTGCCTCCCCTGCATATTTCCATGCATGTTTGCTCCCACAAAATTTACCTGCTCACTAGAAACAACAGGAAATGGACTCCCAAACGAGCAATCAGTGGAAACATGATTAAAATCACCACAAACTTCACAAGAAATCTTAGGGCTTACATTCAAATTATTACCATTCAGGGAATCCAACTTGTGAGTTAGAGCGCTTACCTGAGCTTGGAGCGATGCAATGGCATTGAGCTCTAACTTACCCCCTTGGTTCTTTTGAGTGGTGGATTCCGCCGACCATTGGTAGTTGTTGATCACCATCTCCTCAATTAGGTTGTAGGCATCATCCATGGTCTTTGTAACCAAGGAACCTCCAGCTGCTGCATCAATTGTGCACTTCGTGTTAGCTCCCAACCCATTGTAAAACGTTTGCACCACCATCCATCTAGGTAGTCCATGGTGGGGACACCTCCTTAGCAGCTCCTTATACCTCTCCCACGCCTCGTATAGTGATTCCCACCCATTTTGGGAAAAGGTGGAAATATCATTACGTAACTTGGCTGTCTTGGCCGGTGGAAAGTACTTCGTTAGAAATGCATTTGACAGTTGTTCCCAATTCGTTATGGACCCGCTAGGCACTGAATTGAGCCAAATTTTAGCTTTATCCCTCAAAGAAAAAGGAAAAATCCTTAGTCTTACTGCATCGTCCGACGCCCCGTTGATTTTGATGGTGTCACACAACTCTAGAAAGTTATCTAGATGTTGGTGGGGGTCTTCATTCGGCAGGCCGTAGAACTGCACATTATTAGTCACCATGTTCAACAAGGCCGGTTTGATCTCGAAATTATTTGCCTCAACGCGCGGCCTTTGTATCCCTGTTCTCGCTCCTTCGGCTTGGGGTGCAATGTAATCCCGTAATGTTCTTGCATTCTGATCATTCGGTGGGGCATTTTGATCATTGCCACCATTAACACCCATGTTCTGATTGTCCACCATGATTCGTTCTTGAGCTATCCTAGCTCTTCTCACTACGTTCCTCCTTCTGTTAGCTCTTTCAATCTCGAGGTCCAAAGGTACTAGTTCAGCTCGTGAACTTGCATGTCTCGTGATCATACACCAATGACCACCTACACACGAAAGAACACAAACTCAACAGCAAAAAAAATAACTAAAATAAACAAATACTGAAAAGAAATAAATTTAGTCTAAACACACAAGCTAGTATCACAGTCAAATGCGCCAATCCCCGGCAACGGCGCCAAAAACTTGTTGTTGATTTGCGCAAGTGCACGCAGTCGTACAAGTAATAAATAGTGAGTAGAGTGTCGAATCCACAGGGATTGTGATTTGGCCCGTGAAATTGACTTGTGTTGCTTATCTAAATTGAACAAATTGAATAGTGGTTGTGATTTTCTAAATAAATCCTAATTTTCTTAATAAAACGACTTACGAATAACAATAATACCAAATAATCAAGGCGATAAAAACAAGTGTAAGGTGGTTTCATTCACGTAATTTGCTATTCTAATCCAATCCCCAATTTGAGTGGTTTTCGTGGTTGTGTGAAGCCTAGGAACGAATATATCCACAATCTCTCTCGAGCATTGCGGAATTAACTCATACAATTCCTCTAAGCCTAAGACTAACCAATTCTCATTCAATTAATCCCAACTTTCGAAGTATTTATATGAATTTTTAAACACTGCCTTAAGGCTCAATCAAAGTTAAATTCACTCTCGTGCAACTTTAACCCCATTGATCTTGTCTAATTAGAGCTAATATTATGAATCGTGTCTCGACCTCATCACGATTCCCACATTCGATAATTAGGGGTGATCAAACCCTAACCACGTGTTAAACCATTAAACAAGAATCACACAACATAGAAAATATATGAAAACCAATTCAAACTCGTAGGATTTTCATAGAATAGCAAATACCGATGAATTACACCATCCTTACACTTAATTTAAATTAGTTCATAAAGAAATTGATATTAAGAACGTAGAATGCAAGAGAATTCATGGAAAGAGAAGAAGGGAACTTAATTGCTGGAATTCTCAGGCGTGGAACTCTCCTCGTTCGGTTGTTTCTTCCCTTTGTTCTTGTTTTCCTCCTCTTCCGTTCTCCACAAACTCCACAAAGATGAAAAAAAAAAAAAACAAAGTTCTAAACTCTAAAACCTAAGGAAAAACGTGAACAGTAGCCGCCTCCCTCTTTCTGGACTTAAAAAGGGTGGAAAAACCCTAGAGACACCTTCCAAAATTAAAGTCCTAATCACACTAGGAAAACTGAAAATTTTCTGCCGCGAGTTTTGGGTATGTACCCGAAATATTTTGGGTACGTACCCAAATTTCCAGATTCATTCAAAACTTCACTGACTGAATCTGGGTACTTACCCGGAATTCCTGGGTACGTACCCAAATTTACAGATTCATTTCTTCTCAAAATCTCTCAAAAACTCTGAAATTGGGTTGGTACCCAAAATATCTTGCATAGGTACCCAACTCTTGATTCCACTTTTTCGTCTCCTTGATGATATTTTTGCCATTTTACCTACAAAACACGATTTATCTCAAATTTAGGCATAAAGAAGTTCAAATGAACAAAAATACATGATAAGTCCATCAAAATAACCATAAAAATCACGTAGAATTACGGACTTATCAAGCCTCTACTAATGCAACATTCCAACCCAAGAATTAACATATTGATTAATAATTACTATAAAAATGGAAATAAAATAAGTTAATAAAATTAAAAATAATTTAAAATGTGTTATTTTTGTGAAGGAGAAAATCGTATCAAATTGAAGGGAATATCAATTTATTAGTATCATATTTTTTATTTTAATTTTTAACTCAAATGATTAACATATATAATTTTAATTATTATTTATTATCAAAATGAAAACTATTGAAGTGAATATTAATTTTAAAACTATACCAAAATGAAATGAAATACAATAAAATTGTAACGGATTACATATTTGAAATTGCTTGAACAACTTTTGTGATGGAAGGAAGCGATCGCAAAAACTGTCAGATATCTTTGTGGTCGATTTGGTTGGTCGCGAAAGTAGTGAACCATCATAAAGAAATTTGCAACTGATAAAGTTTGTCTCAAGAATGACATGACTATATGGGACGGACCAAGGTGATTGCAAAATTGTCTTAGCCCAATCTACGATGGGTTTTTGTTGTCGCAAAGCCATGCCAACAAATTTTAGGATAAGTTTACTTTTCTGTGACTGATTTAACGCTTTTGTGAGCAACGCGTTCGTTGTAAATTTTTTTAGAAAAAGTTGAACAAAATCTGTCAGATCGGTCGCAAAATTAATCACATTTTGTGACCAAAAAAATTGATCTTAAAATTGATTCCAAAATTTGATTAAATCACATATTTCAGGTTGTGTTTACTTTGATCCCTTATGTGATACCCTGACCCTTTTAAGAGGCACGTTATTATTATTATTATTATTATTATTATTATTATTATTTTAAATATTGTTATTATTACAATTGGGGTTATAATTTTATTATTTTATTATTATTGTCATTGTTAATATTATTAATATTATTTAAATCCTATTGAGTTTAGGAATTTGAATTATATATACACAAACAATAAGAGATGATATTTTGTAAAGGAAAGGGAGAACGACTAAATTGATCACTGGATTACAGTCGCAAAGCTCACGAATCACGGCCTGTAAGTTCTTTTTTAGATTCAACTTTATGTATCCTTATTAGAGGATGTGGCTGTGAGACCAATCACAATAGGATAATAAAAAAAGAGGGGGGGGGGGGGCACTTGGGGTTAATTGATAAGTCCGTAGTTCTACTTGATTTTTAAGTTCATTTTGTCCGACTTAACATGTGTTTTTCTCCATTTGAACCTTATTATGCCTAAATTCGAAAAAATCACTGTTTTGTAGGTGAAATGGAAAAAATACCATCAAGGAGACGAAAAGTGGAAGTCAAGAGTTGGGTACTTACGCAAAATATTTTGGGTATCAACCAAACTTCAGCCATTTAGGGAAGATGCAAATCTGTAAGTTTGGGTACGTACCCAAAATATTTCATGTATGTACCCAGTTTCAGTCACTGGGGAGTTAAACGAATCTGTAAGTTTGGGTACGTATGCAAACTATTTTGGGTATGTACCCAAAGTCTGCGACAACAATTAACAGCTCTCCACGTTCAATTAGGACTCTATTTTTGGAAGGTGGCGCTAGGATTTTTCTGCCCATTTTTAAGTCCAAAAACATTGGCACAATAGATACTTCACGTTTTTAGCTAGGTTTTAGAGTTCAGAACATTTCTTTTTCATATTTTTCAGCTTTTGGGGATTTTTGGGGAACGAAAGAAGGAAGAAATCAAGCGTCGACGGAAAAACAACCGAACGAGGGAAGTTTACGTCTGAAATTTCCGTCGAATAAGTTTAATTCTTCTCCTGTTATGAATTCTTTTCCAGATTTTGTTCTTGTTTTTAGTTTCATTATGAACTAAGTCAATTGTTAAGTGTAAGGATGGTGTAGTTCACCTTTTTCGCTATTCTATGAAAATCCCATATTTTTGAATCTAGTTTTGTATATTTTTGTGTGATTCTCGTTTAATGCTTTAATGCTTGGTTATAGTTTGATCACCCCTAATTCATGAATTGAGGATCGGTGATGAGGTCACAAGACGATTCACAATTGTAGCTCTAATTAGATGAGATCAATTGGTGTTAAAGTTGCATGAGAATGAATTTAACATTGATTGAGCCTTAAGGCAGTGATTAAAATTTATACAAATAGTTTCTAAAGCTGGGATTAATTGAATGAGAATTGCTTAGTCTTAGGCTTAGAAGGAATTGTATGAATTAATTTCGCAATGCTTGAGAGAGATTGTGGATATATTTGTTCCTAAGCATCACACAACTACGAAACCTTTCAACTTAGGGATTAGATTAGAATAGGGAATTAGGTGAATGAAACCACCTTGCACTTGCATTACTCGCTTTGGATATTTCGTTATTATTGTTATTCATGAGTTATTTTTAATTCGAATTAGCTTTCATTTAGAAAACCAACCACTCCTCTAAATTTGATCAATTTAGCTAAATAACACAAGTTATTTTCATGGGCCAAATCACAATCCCTTTGGGATTCGACACTCTACTCACTTTGTATTACTTATACGACTACATGCACTTGCGCAGCTCCCAACAAGTTTTTGGTGCCGTTGTCGGGGATTAGCACATTTGACTGTGATACTAGCTTGTGTGTTTAGACTAAATTTCTTTCTTTTTAGTGGTTATTTATTTTTGTTATTTTTGTTGCTGTGTTTGTGTTTCTTCGTGTGTAGGTGTTTTTTTGGTGCATAATCACAAGGCGTTCAAGTTCACAAGTTGAATCAGTGCCTTTGGACCTTGAAATCGAAAGAGTTAATTGAAGGAGGAACGTAGCGAGAAGAGTTAGAATAGCTTATGAACTTATTATGCTTGACAACCAGAACAACGGGGTTAATGGTGGTAGTGATCAAAATGCAAAATTATTGCGGGACTTCATTGCACCCCAAGCCGAAGGAGTTAGAACGGGGATACAAAGGCCGCGCATTAAGGCGAATAATTTTGAGATTAAGCCAGCACTATTGAACATGGTGACCAATGATGTGTAATTTTATGGCTTGCCGAATGAAGACACCCACCAGCATCTTGATAACTTTCTAGAGCTATGTGATACTATAAAGATCAATGGGGTGTTAGAGATGTAATAAGACTAAGGATTTTTCCTTTCTCTTGAGGGATAAAGCCAAAATCTAGCTCAATTCGGTGCCTAGCGGGTCCATTACAAATTGGGAACAGTTGTCATATGCATTCCTAACGAAGTACTTCCTATCGACCAAGACTGCCAAGCTGCGAAATGATATTTCCACATTTTCCCAAAATGGGTGGGAGTCACTATACGAGACGTGGGAGAGGTATAAAGAGCTGTTAAGGAGGTGTCCCCACCATGGACTACCCAAATAGTTGGTGGTGTAGATGTTTTACAACGGATTGGGAGCCAATACAAAGAGTACAATTGATACAGCCGCTGGAGGTTCTTTGGTTACCAAGACCGTGGATGATGCCTACAACCTAATTGAGGAGATGGCGATCAATAACTATCAATGGTTGGTGGAATCCACCAATGAAAAGAACTAAGGGGGTAAGTTACAGCTTAGTGCCATCGCAACGCTATAAGTTCAGGAGAGCACTCTAACTCATAAATTGAGTTTTTTGAATGGTAATGCTTTGAATATCAGCCCTAAACCATCTTGTGAATTATGTGGTGATTTTAATCATGTTTCCACTGATTGCTTGTTTGGGAGTCCATTTCCTGTTGTTTCGAGTGAACATGTTAATTTTTTAAGAGCGAACATGCACAAAAATGTGCAGGGGAGACAAGCAAATAACCCCTACTCTAACAAATACAATCCGGGGTGGAGGAAACACCCTAATTTCTCTTGGGGTGGTCAGAATGTGAACATGCCACAGTTTCCACCAGGATACCAACAGAACTACCCACCCCAACAAGAGAAGGCGAGCTCCTTGGAAATAAAGATGGACAAATTTATTGATGTCTTGGGGGTTAAGATGGCTTCGCAATAGAAGAGCTTGAAATGGATCGAAGGGAAGTTCGATCAAATTGCCAAGAACCACTCTGTATCCATTCACAATTTGGAGGTTCAAATGGACCAATTGGCCAATGCATTGACTAGTAGAATTCAAGAAAATCTTCTGAGCAGCACAGAAGTTAACACTAAGGAGCAATGCAATGCAATCACTCTACGGAGTGGGAAGGAGTTGGAGCCATCGAGAGGGTCAAAAGTTGAAAGCAGACAAGGAAGATGTTAAACAACGTGATGAAGCAAAGGGCAGTGGAAAACAAGAACGGGGGAAGAAGATTGATTGAGCTCCATTGGTGCCAAAAGCAAACCCCTATGAGACTAAGGCGTCATTTCCACAACGCTTGAGGCAAGCTCAACAGGAACACCAAAGGAAGCAATTCCTTGATATTTTCAAGAAACTACACATCAATATCCCGTTTGCTGAGGCATTGGCGAACATGCCACATTACACCAAATTCTTGGAGGATATCATCTCAAATAAGAAGAAGTTGGAGGAATGCCAGACTGTGGCATTGACGAAGGAGTATAGCAGCATCATCTCTCAAAAGCTTCCAATGAAATTAAAAGATCCAAGGAGTTTTACTATCCATTGCGTGATTGGCAAGTTTGAGTTTTCTAATTGTTTATGTGATTTAGGTTCTAGTGTTAATTTGATGCCTCTTTCTGTTTTCAAGCAATTGGGAGTTGCAGATTTGTCCCCTACTAACATTTCCTTGCAGCTTGCGGATCGATCGCTCAAAAGGCCGTAGGGCTTGTAGAGGATGTGTTGGTGAAAGTTGGGAAGTTTATTTTCCCCGTTGATTTTGTGGTGCTCGACTTTGAGGATGACAAAGATGTGCCTTTGATCTTAGGGAGGCCTTTCATGAACACTGGAAGAGCACTAGTAAACGTCAATGCGGGAAAATTGACTCTCAGCCTGGGGGATGAGAGTATCGACTTTAAAGTGTTCAAAGAGGTTAAATTCCATAATGGGGATGATCATTGCATGAGATTGGAGGCAACTACTGACTATGTAAGAGAAGTGATGGAGAGAAAAGAGGATAAGCAAGATAAGGGGGAAAAGGAATCGGTGTACAAACAGATACCAGAAACCTTGAGTCCTACACTACCCTCAAGCATTCAGCTCCCCAAGTTAGAGGTTAAGCTTTACCTCAAAAGTTGGAGTATGCCTTTTCTGGGGAGAATGAAGCCTTACAAATTATTTTAGATCCTCCCATAACTAGAGAGCAAAAAAGGAGAATTATGAGGCTAATCAAGGGTAGAATTAAAGCAATGGGGCACCAAACTCCTGAAATCAAGAGGATTAGGAGTTCCGTAGGCATACACGAAATCTTAATGGAAGACGATGCAAAGTCGATGAGAGAAACCAAGGAGTGGCACGATGCCCACATGACAAGGAAGAAGTCCTACAAGGGACAACGAGAGGAGCATTTCATGGTGAATGGCCAGTGTTTGAAGGCGTATATGGGTGGAGATGTGCACCGAACAGGGTCGATATCATATGTTGACCTCATTCAATAAAATTTTGAAAGGAGTCGAGCTAAAGACTTTAAACAAGCGCTTTTTGGGAGGCAACCCAAAATTTTATGTTTTTTTATGTTTTGAATTTCTTTAAGTTTATTTTTATGTATGTGGGGTAGACCACTTGAGGTTTTGATGTGATTTTTGTTTGAATTTTGATATGTAGAAGGATGAGACGGGGTTCTATGAAGCCATCTGACCTGAGGTGTCTTCTATGCTTTTCTTTACTGTTTGTGTTTTATTTTCGTTTTTGTAGTTCTTTGAGTATCAGTTGTGGTTCTTGTCTGAACTTATTTTCTGTACTTTGGGGACAAAGTACTCTCTAAGTTGGGGGGGGAGGGGAGGGGGATTTCAGTTGCCTAGGATAAGACTTTTGAGGTTAATTGTTGTTAGCTATGTTTGTGGAATTTGAACAAGAATAGTATATCGGTTGGAAACTCGGACGGCCAGACGAAAAGAGTCATCTTTGATGATTCGTGCCTTGGTATAGCAACGCCACGTACTGTCAAGTTCAATTCTATTGATAACGACTTATTGATGGTTTTAGAAATTTGTCTTAGGTTGTTTTGTTTGTCTCATCTTGGAATGCACGTGCTTTATTGAAATTCCTTATTCTATGATGATTTTATGCTATGAAACGCTATGTTTGGAACGATGAGCATCCATGAAGCATTTTGTGTGCACTTGAAAATGATTGTTGTTTTGCCATCCCCTAATCACTTTGAGCACATGGTTGGAGCAATGATTGCTAAATGATTTAGAGAAAATTTATATTTTTGTGAGAAGTTTTCGCATGTGCCTTAATGCATTAGGGCACTAGAATCGATTTGATTTCTTATCGAGGCTAAATCCTAGACTATGTTAAATTGGGGAGATGACTTAGGCCATTTTCGAAAATGTTTGAGCCTTAATTTCCTATTTGTTTGTTAAACGTAGCCCTTGAGTCCCCATTGAGCCTACATTGTGCTTAGTTCTCTTGATAGCCACATTACAAGCCCAAAAGCACAATGCTTACAAATCTTAATCCTTTCTATGCATATACTTGAATTGTGATAATTGTGGAGTTATATAGTGGATATGTGGAATTATGAGGGGATTAAGTGGAGGATTGTACGTATACTTGAGTTCGGGTTATACTAACTCGCTTTAGAGAGAAAAAATTTGCTGAAAAAATGTGAAAAAAAGAAGGGAAAAAAATGCAAAAAAAGAAAGAAAAAAATAGAGGAAATGAAATAAAAAGCGAGCTAGCACTCTCAAACAAATAATGAAAAAAAAATTTCATTGAGAGTGATGGTTTTGAATAAGTTTGGGTGAGTGGAATGCAGAATAATGCTCCAAAAACTCCAACTTGTCCAATTTAAGTAACTTGGGTACATCAGCCAAATACTCATCTATATTTTCCTACCCTTCACCCAAGCCCTACATTACAAGCTTAATAAAGTCCTATCGATCCCCGGTTTATCGTTGTCTACATTAGTGGAGATAAGAATGAAAAAACCAACTTATGGAGTCCACTTTTTGCGCATATCGCATTAATATAAATTGATCTGGATTGTTGGTGATTGTTGCTCTTGATCATAACACACATTATAACACGGGGGATACTTGATAATGATAGTTGTTTGTAGAGTGTACATGAAATTTTGATTGTGTATACATTATAGCACACATTATACACACACAATAAGAGATGATATTTTGTAAAGAAAAGGGAGAATGACTAAACTGATCACTGGATTACAGTCGCAAAGCTCAAGAATCACGACCTGTAAGTTCTTTTTTAGATTCAACTTTACGTATCCTTATTAGAGGATTTGGCTATGAGACCAATCACCATAGGATAATAAAAAATGAGGGGGGGGGGGGCACTTGGGGTTAATTGATAAGTCCGTAATTCTACTTGATTTTTAAGTTCATTTTATAGGACTTAACATGTGTTTTTCTCCATTTGAACCTTACTATGCCTACATTTGAGTTAAATCGTTGTTTTGTAGGTGAAATGGAAAAAATACCATCAAGGAGCGAAAAGTGGATGTCAAGAGTTGGGTACTTACGCAAGATTTTTTGGGTATCAACCAAACTTCAACCATTTAGGAAAGATGCGAATCTATAAGTTTGGGTACGTACCCAAAATATTTCACGTATGTACCCAATTTCAGTTACTGGGAAGTTAAACGAATCTATAAGTTTGGGTACGTATCCAAAATATTTTGGGTATGTACCCAAAGTCTGCGATAGCAATTAACAGCTCTCCATGTTCGATTAGGACTCTATTTTTGGAAGGCGGCGCTAGGGTTTTTCAGCCCATTTTTAAGTCCAAAAACATTGGCACAATTGATTATTCACGTTTTTAGCTAGGTTTTAGAGTTCAGAACATTTCTTTTTTATATTTTTCATTTTTTGGGGATTTTTGGGGAATGAAAGAAGGAAGAAATCAAGCATCGAAGGAAAAACAATCGAACGAGGGAAGTTTACATCTGAAATTTCCATCGAATAAGTTTAATTCTACTCCTGTTATGAATTCTTTTCCAGATTTTGTTCTTGTTTTTAGTTTCATTATGAACTAAGTCAATTGTTAAGTATAAGGATGGTGTAGTTCACCTTTTTCTCTATTCGATGAAAATCCCATATTTTGAATCTGTTTTTGTATATTTTTATGTGATTCTCGTTTAATGCTTTAATGCTTGGTTATGGTTTGATCACCCCTAATTCATAAATTGAGGATCGGTGATGAGGTCGAGAGACGATTCACGATTGTAGCTCTAATTAGACGAGATAAATTGGTGTTAAAGTTGCATGAGAATGAATTTAACATTGATTGAGCATTAAGGCAGTGATTAAAATTTATACAAATAGTTTCTAAAGCTGGGATTAATTGAATGAGAATTGGTTAGTCTTAGGCTTAGAAGGGATTGTATGAATCAATTCCGCAATGCTCGAGAGAGAATGTGGATATATTTGTTCCGAGGCTTCACACAACCACGAAACCTTTCAACATAGGGATTGGATTAGAATAGGGAATTATGTGAATGAAACCACCTTGCACTTGCATTACTTGCTTTGGATATTTCGTTATTATTGTGATTTATGAGTTATTTTTAATTTGAATTAGCTTTCATTTAGAAAACCAACCACTCCTCCAAATTTGATCAATTTAGCTTAATAACATA
The DNA here is from genome assembly GCA_026212405.1 of Petrea volubilis. Taxonomy (NCBI): domain Eukaryota; kingdom Viridiplantae; phylum Streptophyta; class Magnoliopsida; order Lamiales; family Verbenaceae; genus Petrea; species Petrea volubilis. Next base: position 22,144,145 of record CM047885.1, on the reverse strand, counting down.
AGTCATTTTCGGGGGCTAAATCACAATCCCTATAGGATTCAACACTCTACTCACTTTGTATTACTTGTACGACTCTGTGCACTTGCGCGGCTCCCAACATTAATATGCATAACAATTGGATAAGATCATGACATACACATATATATCTATATATATCCAAAATATCTTGATATATGTATATACTTATTTTCGAAAATAGTAAGATAGCTTATATTCATACTCTTACATTATGAGATTCATATGATCACGCTTAGTGCCCGATCCGTGAAGTCCTGGATATCATAGAAACTCGAGTAGATTACGGTAAGTGGTTTCTTCCGTCCATTTATTTTATAAACACAAGTTTTTCTTAAAAAGTGGATTTGAGTATGCTATTTATGAATTTTATAAGAGGATTTGAGCGTGCTATTTTATGAATTTTCTCTATGTAAAGTTAAAAATTATTTTATATTGTGTTATATGTGTATATATGATCATGCTCTAAACACTTGAAATTCTATCGGTAGGAACGAGTTCCGAAATAATTTCTGACCATGCTACAGGGTACAGTAGCAATCTCTAAACCCACTTAGCTGGGTTGTAGTTAAGCCCCTCCTACGGGTAATAATAGTAGTGTCCGAACCCACCTAACGGGTTATAGTTAGGGCTCGATCAAGTTGGCCAATAGAGATTTCGAATATTCACGAGCATGGATATATAAATGAATATGTTTGATTTAGCTTTGTTATCTATTCTATAACTGGAAGGTGTAAAACTTTGATTTCGAAACTTGTCTGTTTTACGAACATGATTTTCATGTTATATATGTGTGTAACTTTCTTGAATCCGATAGAGGGTCAAGTGATCCCTTCCTGGGCGAGTGTTGCTCATACCACTAATAACCATTATGTAGAGGATAGTATCGAGAGAGACGATGATGACCAATTTTGGGGTTGGTGATCATATTGAAGGAGTCCCTACTTAGAGAATTAGTTAATGTTATTTAGTTTTGTTATTTTCTTTTATGACTCTATCTCGTAAGGCTATTCTAGTTTGGTCTTTTACTTACTTCTTTGAATTGGAGTTGTAATAGTAGCTAGGGTTATTATCATTTTCGCTGCGATGTTCGACTAAGGTTTATAATGAATATTTTAAGGTTTTAGTATGTTCTGATTTCTGTGGTTTGATGTCTTTGAGTCCTTTCGTGCTAAGGGGCATAGCCATGCTGCGTCCCGGATTCGGTGCGTGACATTAAGTGGTATTAGAGCCTAGGTTATGATCTTTTGGGGTTCTATTGATAAGAAATGACCGAAAATTATGGATTGGATAGTTTGCATAGCTGATGATTTATAGAGCATAATTAGTTTGAGGTATTCTAAGATTTGTATAGCTATCTTTAGCTTATAACGTAATATAGAAGTATTACTTATCAATAATCGATTAGGAAGTCCTTTATTCCCAAGCATGAGCTAACGAACAATATCTCTTTATATGAGAAATGGCTAGTAGACCTAGACGTTATAACCAAAACCGTCATTACACCTCTAACCCAGAGGAACGTAACGAACAACCACAGGACAACCACAAAATCCACCCCCAGTACCGCAAATGGGAATTCGGCAAGAGGATTTGGTAGCTATTGCTACTACAGTAGCCCAAGCAATGCAAACCAAAAACCAGCAGCAAGCTCCGATCATAAACCAACCTCTTGTCGCAATGGGGACTAAGTATCGCTATGAGGCATTGAGAAGAGCCCATGTGCTCACCTTTGACGGTTCTCATGATCCAAAGGTAGTTCAGAAGTGGCTTAAGGAAATAGAGGATAACTTTGAGCTAATGGAAGTTCCTCTAGAAATCAGGCCCAGAGTCGTGGTACCTTTCTAGTGAGAGAAGCAGCAAGATGATGGGAAGGCGTGTCACCTCCAATACTAGCAAAGGGACCTATTACTTGGGCATGTTTTTGAGATTCTTATCTTAAACATTATTTCCCTAGTGCCATTCAACTTCAAAAGATGGCCGAGTTTGATAATTTAGTGTAGCTACCAAATATGACAGTAGTAGAGTATTCGGCAAAGTTCCATTCTATGGGAATATACTCACCTACCATAATGGCATATACGCAACTCAAAATTCATAAGCTTACAAAGGGCTTGAAGAGTTGAATCCAGTAAGCACTGGCAGTATATGAGCCAAGAAGCTTTGACGAACTTCTTGGGGGAGCCATCAGAGCAGAGGCCGATATCAAGAGAAGAGATGAGGAGAATAAGTTGAAGAGGCCTAGAATTGAGATGAATCTGAACCAAGGGCCTCCTAACCGACCACTATTTACTCAGTCTTACAAGAAACCAATCCCTCTCAAGCAGCCACCACCCGAAGGAGAGATATGCCAATACTGCTATAGGAAGCATGTCGGGGTGTGTATATGACGACCCCGAAAACTCTTTATTATTATTATATAATTATTATTAGTATTATTTTTATTATTATGATTATTATTATGATTATTATTATCATTAGTGGTTACATACATACGTGCATTGTTAATTACAAAACGTACAAGGTACATTACATAACATAAAGGTACAACCAGAAGGAGAGTATCGAGTTGCTAGTTCTACTATATCTACATAGCAAAAGCAAAAACCACCAACTACACTACACAGCGGACATCCTACATCTTTCTTCCTAGTAAAATGCTTCAAAAGGTTCCTCCTCCTCATCGTCGTAAAGGATAGCTTCGGAAGCATCTAAATCATTATGTAACACGGAATCAACATACGTTGAGTAGAAACATTTCTTTATGCACATAAGGTGCTCGGGAGTCAAGTGCACATTAGTTACACATAGCACACATATAGTTTCACACTTTCTACCTTTTGTCACCTGACAGTGACCCTTATAACTACCCTGGCCGAAATAACAACCAACACATTTCTCCCGCCAGCCTTATCCTCTAATGGTCATATCCCGGGCATACGCCTAGTATTGTCCTACGACCCTCTCTCTTGAGTAGATCCCTCCATCTACCCAAGGGGGGAATTAGGAGATGGAAGGGTTGTGAACTCTCCCGGCTACTCAATAGTATGTCCCGGTGGAACACCCCCCAGACCATTCCAACAGATATGGGCCCATTCACAGAATTGCAATTTGTTCACACATACACATAATCTTTGGAAGTTTATATTATAGATTAGTAAAGTAAGCTCCACATTTATAAATGAAAACTTTATATTTGCTTATTAAGCATATTTACTTAGAAATGTTAAAATATATAAATAGCTAGTAGCAAAAATATGTAAATAGACAAAATATAAATATGAATATATAAATATAACTAGTATGAATATATAAATATAAAGATTAAAATATAACTAGTATAAATATATAAATATATAGATTAAAATATAACTAGTATAAATATATATAAATATATAGATTAAAATATATGAATACTACATAAATATACCTATACAAAATATAGATAACTATATATATAGATATGATAAGAATTATCTACATATACATATAAAACTAATAAAATTAATATAAGTGTATATATATACATATACGTAACATATATATATATATAAGTAGTTTATAATAACCTATATCTATACGTACATATAACTATATATATATAATTAGGCTATCATTAACATATAATGAAATTAGTTAAATGAATATATAATAACACTTTAAATATTTATATATATATAAATATAATCATCTAATCACTTACTAAAACCTTCAATAGGTTTATATATATATGTAAGGACTAAAGTAGGCATAAATCTATAGTATAAAGTATAATAAAAGTTCTATTTATCAAATAATAGATATGTGGAGCTTTCTTTACTAAGACTTTCAAGAACAACATAGGATATTTTCTTAATAGCTCAAATAAAGTATCATGGTTTCGTAATACTTCATATAAAGCATAAAACTCACATAATAGCTCAAATAAAGCATAAAAATTCCGTATTATTGCAAAAAGGGCACAATAATCACATAATTTTTTCAAGAAAGCATAGTAAGCACGTAGTACTCCAAATAATCATATTAATCACATAATATCTTCAAGATCATGCTCACAAGTCTATCCATCATTCAAATTCCTCCCAACAAGGGTTATAATATGAAAAATTAACCATAAAGCTTAAAGTAACATGAAGATGGCAAAATAACTAAAATCCTCAACTTGGAGGCATGTTTGGCAAAAGCTCTCACTCGAGGCCATTCAAGCTTGATCTTTTAAATTGCTTGGGCACAAGAGTATGGAAGCTTGCCTATTCTTCACAAGAAAGAAGAAGAAAACCTCTACTTAAGGCATAAAGAATGTTCCTACCTTAGTTCTTCCAAGTAGTGTATTGTTTTGATAGAAAATGATAGTGTTTTGAGAGAAAATGAGAGAGTGAGGATGTGAGCAAGGGAGAGCACGGTTTTGGGGCTAAATGGGGCTGAAAAATGAGGATTGTGGGTGTATAAGGTCTTGTGTATTGATCTCCCAAGTATTAGAGGCAAATATCTATATATTATATTCATTTAAATACATCTACCATACAATTATACATGGTTGTATATACATACACCTCACTTTACTAACCACCATGTATATGTATGTGGGTATGTGTGTGTGTATATGTAGCTATGTATGTCACCACTAATATATATTTATATATGTATATGAGGCTAGGTTTCAAGAGTGTATTAGTATAGATATTTTGATAAAAAATATAGAATAAAATCAACTAAAATCAAAAAAAAACCTATAAAATCTGAAAACTCTTATTTATTAAGTATTTTTATTGTTTATGTCTCAGCAAAACCGAAATTTGGGGTTGGAGAAGTGAAAAGACCAAAATACCCCTTATTTTGCCCTTTTTTCGAAAATCGCCCAAAATAGAAATAAAATTCTAAAAATTCGAAAATTATTTTTATAAGTCAAATAAAATCTAAAATATTTATTTATATTATTATTTTCATTTTTTGGATAATAATTAAGCATTTTAAAAATTAGATTTCAAATTAAGAACTTAAAGACAATATTTTTCGAAAACTACTAAAATTTCTCGGAAAATAGGTAAAAGTTGAAAAGAATTTATTAATTAATTCTGGGAGTTTAGAAAGAGTAAATGTATAAAATTTTAAGAATATTTGGAATTTATAATATTTTCTAAAAATTTATGCAGTAAATGCTCATTTGTTCGTAAATAAAAAAAAAATACTAGTTTTGAAGAATAATTTCTATAAAACAATACTTCACAAAATAGTTCTAAAAGAAAATTATTCATCAAAATAATGGACACCCAATGTATAATATAAAATATTTAAATAAAGGATTTTACCGGGTCGTTACAGTGTGGATGGGAGAATGGAGGACGTTCACGTTGTGGCCAATAGGGCCATAAAATAACTGAATGTCCACAACCGGACATAGACGACATACCTAGATGAATAGGGTATTCAAGCCATACCTAGATAAGTTTGTAATCGTGTTCATAGACGACATACTAGTTTACTCCTTCAGTGAAGAAGAACAAGATGAGAATTTGGGGATTGTTCTACAGACTTTAAGGGCCAAGAAACTCTATGCGAAGTTCAGCAAGTGTGAATTTTGGCTAAAATGTGTAGCATTTCTAGGGTATGTAATATCTGAGGAAGGCATAGTGATGGATCCCAAGAAGATAGAAGCTATAAAGGACTAGCCCCGACCGACCAATGTGACAAAAGTAAGGAGCTTCTTAGGATTGGAGGGCTATTATCAAAAATTTGTGGACGGATTTTCTAACATAGCAATGCCTATGACGAAGCTTACACATAAGCAATCAAAATTCAAGTGGGACACGAACTGCGAGGAGAGCTTCAATGAGCTTAAACAAAGACTTGCATCAGCCCTCATTTTAGCACTACCTTCAGAAGCAAGCGGATTCATGATATATAGTGATGCATCAAAGAGTGGGTTAGGGTGTGTCTTGATGCAAAATGATAGAGTAATTGCATATGCGTCAAGACAACTAAAGATGTATGAGCAGAATTACACTACTCACAATTGGGAATTAGCAGTCGTTGTCTTTGCTTTGAAAATTTGGCAGCATTATCTTTATTGGGAGAAATGTGAAGTATACACCGACCATAAAAGCCTTAAGTATCTCTTTACATAGAAAGAGTAGAACATGAGGCAAAGTAGATGGCTAGAGTTATTTAAGGATTACGATTTGAGTATCCATTATCACCCCGGAAAAGCAAAATGAGTAACTGATGCTCTAAGTAGAAGGGCAAGCGGGACATTAATTGCCATGCTCGCAAAGCAATTCAAGATATTGGAATTAGAAATAGTAGAATCCACTGATGAAGTTCTGGCAGCCCTAAATGTTAGGCCATCTATTATTGAGAAGGTTAAGCATGCCCAGGAGTCTAACCTTAAGTTAACAAAATTGAAAGAAAATGCCAAAGTTGGGGCAATAAGGATGATGAACTCAAGAAGGAAATTCTATCAAAAGGCCCATAATTCCAAATTCTCCGTACACCCTGGGAGCACAAAAACATATCGAGATATAAAGAAGAGTTCCTGGTGGAGTGGCATGAAGACAGAAGTGTCCAAATACGTGGTGAGATGCCTTGTGTGCCAAAAGGTTAAAGCTGAGCACTAGAGGCCAGGAGGATTGCTACAACCTTTAGAGATTCCAGAGTAGAAATTGGAGCACATTATAATAGACTTTGTGGTGGGATTGCCACGAACTCGATAGGATTGTGATACCATTTGGGTGATTGTTGATCGGTACCAAGTTTACACATTTCCTTCAAATTCACTCCACTTATACCTTAGATATGCTAGCATTCCTGTATTTGGAGAACATAGTGAAACTATACAGCATTCCAGTGAGTATTGTGTCAGATCTTGATCCTCGACTTAAATCATGATTTTAGAAAAGCTTTCAGCAAGCTAAGGAGACTAAAGTGGAGCTTAGTAAGTGTACCATTCGCAAACTGATAGTCAATCTAAGAGAACAATCCAAACCTTGGAGGATATGCTTAGAGCATGTGTTTTGGAATTTAAAGGCAATTGGAGAGATTACTTGACCCTCATCGAGTTCTCATATAACAATAGCTACCACAGTAGCATATGGCCCCTTATGAAGCTCTGTATAGGAGGAAGTGCAGGTCACCAATTTGTTGGGATAAAGTGGGAAAGAAGTGAATCACAGGGCCAGAGTTAGTCCATCTAACAATAGAGAAAGTTGCTATAATCAGTGAGCAAACTTAAAATAGCTCAAGACCGGCAAAAGAGTTGGGCTGACAACAAAAGAAGATCCTTAGAATTTCAAAAGGGAGAGAAAGTGTATCTAGAGGTGTCACCGATGCGTGGGGTTATGCTCTTTGGGAAGAGTGGCAAGTTAACATCACGATCTATGGGGCCATACGGAGTACTAGATAGAGTCGGAGAAGTAGCATATCGGCTTGCCCACCTCCGGAGCTATCTAGAATTCACAACGTGTTTCATGTGTCTCAACTAAGAAAATATGTTATAGACCCAAGTCACGTACTAGAGGCTGAGCCCCTACTAGTCAAAGAAGATTTGAGCTATAAGGAGTTTCCACTAAGGATAGTGGATCACAAGGAACAAGTCCTACGACGTCGGACCATACCATATGTCAAAGTTCAATGGCCAAATCATACAAAATGCGAAACAACATGGGAGTTGGAGGAGAATTTTCATAACCGCTACCCTCACCTTATTCAAACCTAAGGTACGACAAGTTTTGGGGTCGAAACTTTTTGTAAAGGGGAGAGAATGTGATACCCTGGGCACATTATTATTATGATTCTTATTATTATTTTTAAGATTGTTATTATTAATCTTGGGGTTATAATTTTATTATTTTAGTATTATTGCTATTGTTAATATTATTAATATTAGTTAAATCCTGTTGGGTTTAGAAATTTGAATTATTTATATACACACAATAAGAGATGATATTTTGTAAATGAAAGGGAGAACGGCTAAACACACGGGATTACAGCCGCAAAGCTCACGAATGACTTCCTGTAAGTTCTTTTTCAAATCAACTTTCTGAATCCTTATTAGAGGATGTGGTTGTGAGACCAATCACCACGGGATAATAAAAACAAGGGGGGTGGGGGGGGGGTGCTTGGGGATGACATGCACCATGAGATATACAATAAAGTATATGTTGGATATTTTTATACAACCTTACTTAGTTAAATGTCATTTTCTTCACAATAAATGCCATTAATGCTAAAATTATATTAAGTTTTTGATAAGATTCTTGATAAGCATAACAATTGAATAAGATCATGACATACACCTATATCTATATCTATATATATATATATATACAAAATATTTTGGTCTATATATGTACTTATTTTCAAAAATAGTAAGATAGCATATATTAATACTCTTACATTATGAGACTCATACGACCACGATTAGTGCCCAATCCGTGAAGTCCTGGATATCATAGGAACTCGAGTAGATTACGGTAAGTGGTTTCTGCCCTTATTTATTTTATAAAAATATGTTTTTCTTAAATTTACGTCTTGTTTAGAAAAGTTATTTTCTTATATAAAAAGTGGATTTGAGCATGCTATTTTTATGAATTTTATAAGAGGATTTGTGCATGCTATTTTATGAATTTTACAAGAGGATTTTAGCATGCTATTTTATGAATTTTCTCTATGTAAAGTTAAAAATTATTTTATATTGTGCTATATGTGTATATACAATCATGCTTTGAACACTTGGAATTCTATCAGTAGGAACGAGTTTCAAAATTTTTTACCGTGCTACAGGGTACAATAGCAATCTTTGAACCCAGTTAACGAGATTGTAGTTAAGGCCCTCCTACGAGTAATTATAGTAGTCACTAAACCCACCTAACAGGTTATAGTTAGGGCTTGATCAAGTTGGCCAATAGAGATTTCGAATATTTACGAGCATAGATATATAAATGAATATGTTAGATTCTACTTTGTTATCTGTTCTGAAACTGGAAGGTGTAAAACATTGATTTTGAAAACTTGTCTATTTTACGAATATAATTTTCATGTTATATATGTATGTAACTCGAATCTGATAGAGGATCAAGAGATCCCTTACTGGGCGAGTGTAGCTCACACCACTAATAACCATTTTGCAGAGGATAGTATCGAGAGAGATGATGTGGACCAATTTTGGGGCTGGTGATCATATTGAAGGAGTCCCTGCTTAGAGAATTAGTTAATGTTATTTAGTTTTGCTATTTTCTTATATGACTCTGTTATTAAGGCTATTATAACTTAGTCTTTTATTTACGTCTTTGAATTGGAGTTGTAATAGTAACTAGGGTTATTATCATTTCCTCTGTGATGTTCGACTAAGGTTTTTAATGAATATTTTATGGTCTTAGCATGTTCTAATTTCTGTGGCATGGTGTCTCTGAGTCCTTTCGGGCTAAGAGGGATCGATGTGCCACGTCCCGGATTCGGTGCGTGACACCTGAGATTTTAATTCAATTTCAAAATAGTCACTAGTTTTTAAATGACCTCAATTCCATCCGATTCATTCTCCAAAAAGTATTTTCGCCAATAAAATATATATTGATCAAGACAACCTTAAGATTTCCAATTCAGATATATGAAAAAGATCCAACTCATCCCTAAACTTTAAAAATTAAAGCAAAAAGATTCCATCAAATTTGAAGAGATCAATATTTTAAGGCTACCAACATTCTTGACCACTTAAGTGGTACAAATTTTCATAGGATTGATCAGCCTTGGTACAACAAATAAGTTGTCTAACACCTACTTCACCACATTCTCATACCAATCCCATTTTTTGTTGTCCTTCAAATCTCATTTTTCTTATTGACACAAATAAAGCTCATTTTTTTAAACAAATAGGTAACTAGAAAGATTTACAAAGAAAAGTTTATGACACATACATGATTCTTTATGGATGATAATTTTGGATGCAAATCTGGGTTACCTCAATTTTCGTTTCTATTGAAAAATTCAGAAGCATCAAAATTGGCAGCTCAAGCAGCTTGTTTAGCACTTGGGATTATTTGGAAAAAGGCTATATCTATGACATGGAAATTAATAGCTAGATGACATTCAATTTTTTGAAATATAACAATATGTGCAAAGGGTTCTCCACCCAATGAATACAATTAATAAAAGAAAAGGAATAAAAAAACTAGAAGATAATGCAGAACACAGGTAGAAATGTCTTTACCAGTGTACATTCAGCTCATGTTCCATAATCTTATATAAGAAGAAAAATAATGACTAATTTTAATATACATAAAAAAATCGAGATAAGTCCTAGTTATTTGAGTGCATCCATATTTGTTATGAATTAGCACCATCAATGTGGATTGGCACTATTGATGTAATCAACACAATTAATGTGGATTACTACCATCCTAATTTGAGTGAGTAGAATTCCTAAGTAGAATAGCACTTTACCACTCAAGGATGCCTATAAATAGGGGTCTCTCCGATGGAATTATTCATTCGAATACAATACAATTCCATAAAATTCATTCTCCCTACACTCTGTATTTTGCTTTTTCTCTAGAAAATTTATCTCTCTGCGTTCATTCTTGTAACATCACCATTAGTTTTCCAAGGGTTTAAGGTGTGTTAAGTGTATGAAATACTCTAGTAGTAATCCACTAAAAGCAAGCAGGCATGTTCGTGATTCGGTTAATGGACAACTAGTAGAGGAGTCAGATTCGAGGTTCGTGGATTAACAATGCCACTGCATGTCAGATACCCGACCCGATCCACGCTATTTATGAGCTTATGTGCTATATATTCCAACAATGGTATCATAGCCCTTGTGGCTTGTATTCACCTAATTGATTGATTCAATCACATGATAATTTGTTTCTACTTAAATTCATGATTTTTGAAACTATGGAATTTAAGCATGAAATTTACACCTATGTAGATTTTACTATGTAAATGGCATGGTTAAAAGTTGGGGAAAAATGGATGAACCATTTGTGAGAATTTTGATATTTCAAGATTTGTTTTCTTAATTATTCAAAAAATTCAATTATGATTGCTTTGCTTTCTTATGTGATTTTCATACCATCTTGTTTTGCATGAAAAGAGGTTTGAAATGATATATTATACATTAAAAACCAATTTAAAACGGAAGAGATAAGAATATTTCAAGTCTTGACCAGAAAATTAGTTTTTCGACAAAAATTAAAACCAATTTAAAACGGAAGAGATAAGAATTTTTCAAGTTTTGACCTGAAAATTAGTTTTTCTACAAAAATTCAATCTCTTGTTTCATGAAGAATTATTTTGTTTCTATTTGTTTATGCATGTTTTTGGTATCATGTCATAAATCTTGAAAACATGATTAGAACATTTTATTATGCGTTCAAAAAACAGATTATAGATGAATTATTTATTTTCTTTGAAATCGAGTTCAAAGATCAATCAATTCGCAAGAACAATTTATACGATCATCCATTTAAAAAAAATGATTTGGTTTGGCAAGTCACGCATGCTAGCACTAGGGTTTTGTTGGACATAAGCATGCAAGCGCTGACATATGACACAACATGTGGCTGTGTACTCACATGGGACTGCTAACAGCACACATGCAGCAAAGACATGCTTTGCACACTCAAGATTCGAATTGGGTGTGTGCCCATGTCTCCTAACTGCTAGGTTGGTAGGTTGCTTGATGCCTATATTTGTAAAAAATAATTATGTTTATTTTGCCCATTTATTTAAAGTGATGTGGGTAATGGCAAATGGATCGGTCTAATCTAACTAATCTATATAATTTTTATCATGGATAATCATTGTTAAACATTTTTTTGACCTTGCTATAATATTTTTTTTTTGAAATATTAAATGCAATAAGTTATGAGAACTTATTTTTGCGCATTACAATGTATGCAAAATATTTTTTGTGGGCCAAAATTTTTGGACATGTAGAAGAATTTTTTATCTTCCTATGTGGCTAATTTGTATATTGGATGTTCTACATGTGTTTTGATTAAACGCATGCTTTATTTAATTGCAATGTTCACTGATGCAATTGAGATTGATTGTTGCAATATATTTAATGGTTCGATCAATATTGACTTTTGGGTGCTAAAGATTAATATCTGCTATTCCATCATTAATTATGTACATGTGAGAAATAATTGTGGCATAGTTTTGTAAATACAAATATCTCCACTTTTATTTCCTAATAAATTGATGTATTATGCATTGCATTAATGTAATTGCAATATTATTTTGAGGCATGTATTTGATGGGCCCATTTTGAGAGGCTATGTATTATTATTGTAATGGGAGATATATATATATATATATATTGCCAAAATGCCAAATTATTTCAACGTGACGCACCAAAGTTAATATAACCTACGTGGGGCTAGCTTTTATGCTTATTATTATTATTATTATTATTGCATGATGGTACACACACGTATATATATTGCGGATAAATTGTTATTTTATTCGTGATCGGTAAATTTTTATTATGACTTTTACTCAGTAGGAGATGATTACTAGCCAGAGTTGTGATACCCTGACCCTTTTACGAGATATGTTGTTTTTATTATCATTATAATTATGAGTGTTATTATCATTACAATTGTGGCATAGTTTTGTAAATACAAATATCTCCACTTTTATTTCCTAATAAATTGATGTATTATGCATTGCATTAATGTAATTGCAATATTATTTTGAGGCATGTATTTGATGGGCCCATTTTGAGAGGCCGTGTATTATTATTGTAATGGGAGATATATATATATATATATTGCCAAAATGCCAAATTATTTCAACGTGACGCACCAAAGTTAATATAACCTACGTGGGGCTAGCTTTTATGCTTATTATTATTATTATTATTGCATGATGGTACACAAACGTATATATATTGCGGATAAATTGTTATTTTATTCGTGATCGGTAAATTTTTATTATGACTTTTACTCAGTAGGAGATGATTACTAGCCAGAGTTGTGATACCTTGACCCTTTTACGAGATATGTTGTTTTTATTATCATTATAATTATGAGATTTATTATTATTATTATTGCTATTAATTTGAATATTTTTATACAACCCTGGTTAGTTAAATGCCATTTTCACCTTATTAAATACCATTAATGATTGTATTTGGATAAGATTGTAGAAAATATGGATGAGATTTTGGATAAGCATGACAATTGGATAAGATCATTACTTAATAAGCATGACAATTGGATAAAATCATTACATATATATACATACAAGATAAAATAATAATCTTCTTTCTTGCCAAACAACTATAAATAAGTGGGGAGCCTTGTCTTCCATTTTCATGATTCCACACACACAAACACGCACAATCTCATGACACACACGCACACCCCACCCATTCCACACACACGGATATATATACATATATACTTATGTACGAAATAGTAAGATAGCATATACTCATACTCTTATATTATGAGATTCATACGAGCACGCTTAGTGCCCGATTCGTGAAGTCTTGAATATCATAAAAACTCGAGTAGATTACTGTAAGTGGTTTCTTCCCCCTCTATTTTTTTATAAAGATTGTTTTGTGAAAATTATATTTTTGTTCAAATAAGTGGTTTCTTCCCCTTCCATTTCTTTTATAAAGATATGTTTTGTGAAAATTATATTTTTGTTCAAGTACGTGGTTTCTTCCCCCTCTATTTCTTTTATAAAGATATGTTTTGTGAAAATTATATTTTTGTAAGTGGTTTCTTCCCTCTATTTATTTTACAAACATATGTTTTTCTTAAATTTTCATCTTGTTTGGAAAAGTTATTTTCTTATATAAAAAGTGGATTTGAGCATGCTATTTTATGACTCTTCTCTATGTAAAGTTCAATATTATTTTATGTTGTGCTATTTGTGTATATATGATCATGCTCTGAACACTTGGAATTCTATCAGTAGGAACGAGTTTCGAAATTTCTGACCGTGTTATGGGGTACAGTAGCAATCTCTGAACCCACTTAACAGGGTTGTAGTTAAGGGCCCCCTAAGGGTAATAATACTAGTGTCCGAACCCACCTAACGGGGTTATAGTTAGGACTTGATCAAGTTGGCTAATAGAGATTCTGAATATTCACGAGCATGGATATATAAATGAATTTGTTTGATTCTGCTCTGTTATCTGTTCTGCTATTTAATGGTGAAAAACCTTGATTTTGAAACTTATCTATTTTACAAATATGATTTTCGTGTTATATATGTATGTAACTTGCTTAAGTCTGATAGAGGGTCAAGTGATCCCTTACTGGGCGAGTGCACTCATACCCCTAATAACTATTTTGCAGAAGATATTACCGACAAGGGTGACAATGGTCAATTTTGGGTTTGGTGATCATATTGAATGCGTCCCTGCATAGAGAATTAGTTAATGTTATTTCGGTTTGCTATTTTCTTTTATGACTCTATTTAGTAAGGCTATTATAGTTTAGTCTTTTATTTATGTTTTTGAATTGGAGTCGTAAAAGCAGCTAGGGTTATTATCATTTCCATTGCGATGTTCGACTAAGGTTTTTCAATGGATATTTTATGATTTTAGTATGTTGTGATGTCCGTGGCTTGGTGTCTTTGAGTCATTTGGGTTTAGGGGCATCGCCATGCCGCATCTCGAATTCAGGACGTGACAAGAGTTGTGAAACTTTGGATTTCACTAGCCACAAAGAAATAATAAATAACTTACTTGGATCTAGAATAAATATTATGCAAGTACCTTACTCGATCAATTTAGTTGTGTATCTTAGACCAACTCATCATTTTCTCTAAGTCAATTGAGCATGTAAAATTGGACAAGTTGCCATTGTCGTGTATTAGATCCTGATAATCAATAAGGGATTAAGGCTTATTTGTGCTTTAATTTGTTAAGCTACGAACATGACTGCTCGAGTAAAGTTTGAGCTCTATTCTGAAATATGAGCCTACTCACAATTAAAACGGTTCGAATTATCCCATAGTCACTATTTTGAGCTGAGTTCTTAGGCATTTATAACTTATATTATCATTGATTATAGCAATGTTCAACAAGGAAAAATTTCCAACTCGAGGATGATTTTAAAAGGTTGAAAATGAATAAGTAATTGCGAATGTCGCTCACCAACATCAATCGATGTGAAGGAGTTTTGGAACAAGTAGATATGAGCTAGACAAGAGCAATGGAATAAATTAGAACCATAAATGATCCAACGTAAGTGACGACACGATATAAAGGTAACCAAGGATCAACAAATAGTTAAGTGTCATTGGTCTAGTCACTTTGCTCGTAGTTGTACTAAGATAGAATTTGACTACCTCATACTCTCTCAAATTTTGCTATCATTTTCTACACATTCCTTAGTGGATTGTAGAAGTAGGGAGATATAGCACATTGTTGGAGATTGAGCACATATACAAACAATTATCGGGTGTTGTGCAGCCATATATCCAAATGGCGCATAAGAGGAGGCATTATAAGTTAGGCAATGCGACTTTAAGCTCAAAAATGGCAAGAGCTAATCATTTTCAAACTTAACAATGGGTTCGAGCTACACTTTGGGAATGTGCATAAACGATATCATCAATTTTTTTTTTTGAAATCAAGGCACTTATTTTGTTGAAATAATAAATAAAATTGTCCAAGATTGTCATGAAAGACACCAAATAGCTTAGGTCGTCTTGTCTTTGTTATTCAACTGATTTAATCAAGCATTTTTTATACTTCATCTTTCATGGCAATGAGATTATGTGGATGATTGTGCTAGCTGGAGAAGGCTTTGTTGTCTCACTCCCTAAGGACAATCTCCATTCGGTAAATTTTCTAGCTGAAATTTATACGTGAAAATTAAAGAAGCACTTATCCTTTAGAGTTATTCCACTAAGACAATTGCAGACTTATGAGTGTGAGGCACTAAATAGTAAACTCTATTTCTCATTTTTCATTATTCGTGCTACATATTAGTACATACTATATCTCATTGGTCCAAAGTGTTAAAAAAATTTATTTCATTTTTTGACAAAGTTGAGAAGTTTTATGTACTAGTAGAAAGTGGAATATCTTGTTCTATTTGTTTGAACATTTATGACAAAAAAATAAAGTCGCAAGTTAAAATGATTCTAAATACTTCGCAACTAAATTGGTTTGCAATTAGGGAAGAATCAAACACGTCTAGATTTATGATGGCGCAAAATAAATTATCTTATTTGATTAGTTTGATTGCTGCCTATATTATAAAATATGTGTGTCTCCAAATGAATAATCCAATGCTATGTTCTCACAAAGGTGACGGGCAATAGTTGGAAAATTATTAGAAATTATGTTGAGCGGTCCAAATTTCCTCATGGAGGAATTGTATGTGTATGTGTGTGAAATCAAGAGAAATCTTGAATTATATGAGTTGTGAGGTCTCTTTTAGGTAGCGCGCAATTTTCTAATAATTATAGGATTTATTAACTCATAATCACTAAGGATATTGGAAGCGACCCTTAAGTCAGTGGGAGTGTCCCACAAAAGACTCTTAAAATCCATATTGAAGAAATAAACACACGTTCCCCATCGTCTATCAAAGATTGAGCAGGAGTCCATCAAGAGCTTTTGAGTCAAGTTAGCACTTGTGACTTCATTTAATAACTTATTGGAAAGTTGCTATAGGTAAAGATAACCTAGCTAACTAAGTTCGTCTTAGATGAGATATATATCATGAATTGACAAGGAGATCAATGTGGGTCGCCTAATGAATTCACAAACTTGGGCAAAAGTGCAAGGATTGCTATTGGAACTCTATTTATGAATTGTCATCTATAGAGTGATACAATCGACTTCATCAAGCTATCACTATGATAAGCTTAACGATGGTTTATTAAAATCACTGTATATATATCAGAACAAGTTAGAGAAGTGTCTCTACCCATATAAAGGACAATAATGTTATAGATATGAGTGACATGGATATGTCACCATTTCGATATGGATGTCTTTCTATTTGAGAGAGACATTGGACAAGTGAGATGCATACTTGGTATTATAGCATGAGGAGTTATTGGATACTCTAAAGTTTGTTATTACACTTGTGTATACATCATACTAATCCATTTGACATTCCATGATAAAGGTTATGTTCTTAGCTAGAAAAATGCCATTAAAGAGAAAAGTAAAGAAACACTAGCTATTATGGTTTATGAAAGTGTTGAAGAAAGTTGGACGTGCACTTTGTGTGCGCTCAACAAGTCATGTATTGGAGAATTATGATAGTGAGTTATCCTTGATGCAAATATTGTGATGCGGTCAAGTAGATACTTAAATGGAATGGTCTAAGTTTATTGGAGGCTATCTAGTTGGATATGCATTGAGTTGCACGAGACTATTGCTAGCTTCGTGATAACTAAGTCATTTTATGAAGTGAGCGCCAAGTATTGTTGGGACACCTAATATACCCAACTAGATAGCACTAGTATTGCGCACCATTGAGTCATTCTCAAGCATATTCTACAAAAGATATCGCTCATCCTTCTTAATGAGCCTTTACAGGGAGATATGCTCCAAAGGCATATTAACAATATGAGATTTATAGAATTTTTGTGTCTTTGAGAATAAATGGTGATTGATGAGATACTATTATCATATGGATGGTATTGGATTTGAAATGTGAATCTCACCAGGCTTAGATTGACCCACTCACATGGGCAATTACTCTGGCGTTGTAATTTTGCCGAAATTTTAAATTTTAATATTTTTTATTTTTTTAAATTTCGGCAGAATTTTCCACCAAAATTCATCCGAAATTTTTAAAATTTCATATTTTTTTAAATTTTCGACTGAATTTTTTGCCGAAATTTTAAATTGTAATATATTTTAAATTTTTTTGTATTTTCGGTGGAATTTCCCGCTAAAATTCCACTGAAAATTTGAAAATTTAATATTTTTTAATTTTTAAAAATTCCGTCAAAAATCGCGTTTTTTCTTGTAGTGTGTAGGAACAATTCCCAACTCTTTCTCGATCATCCCATTCTACCAGCCTGCTCGATCAAAATAAATCCACATCAAATAATTTAGCTACAAATTAACGGGTGAGCTTTTAGGAATGAAACATGATTGAATGGATTTTTTGCAATTGTAAATTAATAATCACGAATGTTTAAGATATGAAAATTTAAC
The DNA here is from genome assembly GCA_026212405.1 of Petrea volubilis. Lineage (NCBI taxonomy): Eukaryota > Viridiplantae > Streptophyta > Magnoliopsida > Lamiales > Verbenaceae > Petrea > Petrea volubilis. The sequence goes on along the minus strand of CM047885.1, from coordinate 22,125,982 downwards.
TTAAGAGGTTTCTAGAATTTTTTCCTTAAAATTTACTGAAAATGTTAAAATTGTCACAAATAATACATACATTAATTGGTAATAGTTTTTATTTTATCATATATGGTATTGACTGACTAAGGTTAATTTTTGTTTTGTCATTGAATGTGTTAATTTAAAATGATAAAATTCACTATTTTTTTGTTGTAATTGTTTACAATTAATAATAACCTAGTGATAGCAAAAATAACCTCGACAATTAGTAGCAAGATTTTTCTTGTCACCAAGTTTCATAGCACGGGCACTACTACTGTCATTTAGACAAATTATACACACTTTTTGGTACCAATGGCATAGTGAATATTATTTGCCAGAAAATAAAAAAAAATACTTCGTAATCTAATGAACTAATTTAGAATAAATTTTACGTTGTTACTTAAAATACTGTCACTTACGTTTTCACTTTTGCTGTATTAAAGTTCTATTAAGTGTGAGTACTCCAGGTTGGACTTTTACTAAGCATTTTGCTTGCATTTAAAATATAAGTTAGCGATCATACATTATTCCTTCCTCCTTAGAAGGGAACAAAATTAGAAGTATATAAGATTCCAAATTCTTTTCCAATATCCCTAAGTTTTCATCTCAATTCCAAATCATCCTTACGTTTTTCCAGTATTTTAATTTCATCCCTCAAACCATATTTGTTGTTAAATTTTGTATTATTTGACTAGCTAACTTTACCATATCAAAACCATCCTCACTAGTTGAACCAACTACAATTTGGTCTACTATGTATAAATTAGTAATATGAATGTCCGAAAAGTCTAATTTGATAGATTACTTGTACCAATATAATTAAGGAAAATTTATATTTTTAATACAATAAGTTGTTAACTTTTTTATTTTGAATCACTAAATTAGGGGGTGGCCTTTCAAGGAAAAAAAAATCGGGGTGGCACATTTAATACAATATGTTAAAAAATAATGAAAATTTCCATACAAATTATGCCAAAAAGAAGTCCAATTTCACCAGAAATTATAAAATTCGCCGGAATCACTTGAAAAATTAGTGACTTTCGAAATTTAGAGGGCACAAATATTGATTTGGCATCAATTGGATGTGTGCCATGGAATCATGCAAGACAAGGGAAAATATTATTCAATTTGTGATGAGTGGGATTTAAACTTGAGTTAATAAGACATCAAACAAATTCAATCTAGCCCATAAACCACTAAGCTAAGTTAAAAATTGTATTATTTTTCACATATGTAATATTTTGTTTTGTAATCTGAAAAATTTTGCAATTATGGATAAGTGTTGATAATTAATTTTTAGCTGAGTAATTTTACATACAATATGTATGTATTTATATTTATTTATTATATTTATATCTACAACAATAATAAATAATTAATTATAAAATATTTTAGTAATATTTTTTGGAAAAAATACACATACTAAATTATTTATATTTTCTACAAATTTTAGTAACATACGAATATTAATCATAAATATAAATATTGTGTTGCGTAGAAGAATTTAAATATATTTAATTAGATGTTTTTATATTTTTGAAAATATTATTTGGGATAATTACGTATTTAAAAACATTTAATTTATGTTAATATATATCTATAACTGACCAACTTTAAAGATAATTTAAACTACTAGATTAATATATTATTGAAACCTATACGCTAAAGGTTGGTGGACTAAATTGGTGTTTGAACAGAAGGGATAAACGTTGTTTGGTTTTCCCCTACCCTGGTTCAAACCCTCACACACTCAAAATTTAATTGGTTTTTCAATTTTTGTTGTATAATGTCATGTCATATATCCAATTGAAATCAAATTATTCACGTAGTACATACAAATCTGTGTGTGCGCGCGCGTCTTTATTTGTAGAATTATAAATAAAATTTACAATTTGGTACACCAAATTCTGTTTCAGGGTTCATTATACATATTTAAGAAAAGTGTCTTCACTTTTTCATCATTATATTCATCATTATATTTAAGAAAAGTGTCTTCACTTTTTCATTTCTTTATGAATATTCTTAAAGTAAGTATATTTTTATTTTATTTTGTTGAAGATATCTTACATAATTTTAATTTTTGCAAAATATTTTTTAACTATTATGGTTATGAATTAGAATATTCTAAAAGAAAAGGTAAAAAATTTGTAGTAAGCCCATATAAATTATATAATTTAAAGTTTTGAATCACTGATACTTCTTTTATAATTTATAATTTAGATTAATGATTTTTTATAGTTATAGTACCTTTTGTTAATCTTTTGAAAAATTTGTAGCGCAATATTAGCCCATATCTAATTAAGTTACTGATCTATTCTAAAAAATATGGAATGAGATTCATCCACAAATGACTTGTAAAATGATAAATAAGTAGCGATATAAATCTATGATCGGGTGTAATTATAATTAACAAAACTATTTTAAAATAAATAAATACTTTACAAATTAATTTATCTTCATATTATATTATCCATTTCATTATGTAATTACATAGAAGATGGTCAAAATAAAATTTTATATATTCTATACTATATATTAAGTGAGAACCTCTCTTCTCTTCATTTTTTTTTCTCTCTTATAAGAACTTTCTCTTTCTCATGAGAACTTTCTCTAGCAAGGTTTTTTCTCTTCACTATTCCCCCAGTCATCGGACGTACTAGTGTGAGATAGTTCCCCATTTTTTCTCTATTTTCTAGTTTTTCCCTTGTTTTTTCTGTTATCTGTTATCGTAGGTTTTTCCTAGAGTGATTATCTTTGCAACCATGATACAAGTCAGTAGTGTTTATGCAGATCGGTGGTAACCCTTGGGGCTTCTCTATGGATACTGAAGTAGAACATATGAACAAAGTTCTATCACTAACGTTAGAGGAGGACAATGGAGAAGAGATCCTAATAAGTGCTTGGAGGGGCTTCGGTTCAAGTGGTGGATACCAACTGGTTGGACGGATTTTGTCCCATAAAGCTTACCACGTTGACTCTATCCAATAGACTCTCAATGTTGTGTTTCAAACGCTCGTGGGCTTTCATGTCAAAAATCTGTAGGGTGGACATTTTTTGGTGGAATTCAACCATGCATATGATAGGAATTGGTTACTCTTGGGTGGTACTTGGGCCCTAGATAAAAATTTGTTGGTTCTAAGTGTGGTGGAAGATAAGGATGATCTGATGAAGAAGGATTTAAACCATTGTGAGTTCACAGTACAGGTGCATGGACTCCCATGGAACAAAAGAATGATGGAGTTGGTTATGTTTATCGGTAATAAGATCTGCGAATTTCAGGACATGGTCACAAATTGCAAAAGAGGACAAAAGATGGCTAAATTTAGAATCCAGGTTCGGCTGAATGTGAATTATGCCTTGAAACGTGCACTAAAATTGCAGAGTTCGATAGGAGAAGATGTGACGACCCGAAACTTCTAGCTAATTATGAAAATACCCGATTTACAATTTTTGCACAAACATGCCACTTTTCAAAACAATAGTAAAACCAACCCATACTTTTATTCGAAAATCCAAAAGTACACATAAGTTTATTATTACATGATCGTGACTACAAAATAACCTCAATCCTATAACATGCATAACTAGCCAAATGCTTCGAACCGCCTTCCTATGTCTCCTTCGCTAGCGACTCCGTTCGTCTCAAGATTGGCTAAAACATTACATGAAACACGTCAACAACACGTTGAGTAGAAACTTTGCATATAACATAAGGTGATCGTGTGAGGTTTGTGCACCATATCACAGAAATTTATGAACATAAATCACATAATTTCACATTTGATTTCTTCCACCTCGACGGGTGGCTACCTTATCACTTCGTGCCGATTTTTCCAACCAAACACTCCAATTCCCTACCAATCACTCCGGTGGTCATATCCCGGGCATATGCCGATTTTTCCTACGACCCACTTCAGTACATAGACACTCCGTCCATGCAAGGAGGGATTAGGCAACGATGGAGGGTCGAGAACTAATTTAAGACCGGCAAGCCCGACGCCGCCCGGCCGAACTCGACCACATCCACCCCTATTCACATTGGGGCCCAACATGTACACATAAAATTCATGTATAACACATAGTTTTACAAAATTTCAGTATGCTTTCACACTGATCTTACATAAATGAACACATATTTCAACCTTTATGAACTGAAAATTCGCAGTCTACAAATATTTGCGACGAGCAGAAAATTTCAGTTTGCAAGTATGGAATTTCTAGCCTAAAACCTGCTGGGATTTCACAAATATATTTCTAATATTGTAAAATAAAGTTTTGGTTGATAAAATTTCGAGTTTTCAGCTTACGAGACTTGGAATTTTCAGACTGCGACGCAAAATGCTTAATTGCGCGGCTGCTGGAATTTCCAGGCCCCGAAGCCGAACTTTACAGATTTGAAAAACTGTTTTTCCAGCTTATTATACACTGGAATTACAACATATAAAACAGGTTTTGAGTTTGAAAAAATCGGATTTTTCAGTTGTGCAAAAATAAGAGTTTTCAGCCTTGTAACAAAATTTTTCAGCACTGTGAATAGTGTTTCCAGCAAGTGTTGAACTAAAATTTTATCTTGACAAACACGAAATTTCAGCTTCTAACACATGATTGAAGTAATAAAAAGTATCAAACATCATAATACATAACTTAAGCATCATTTGGACCTATTGCAAGCAAAATTTCAGCATGGTTTCAAGACATTCAAGGGCAAGATGCACATAATGTCACTATAAGCATATACCCAAATTTTCTTGTATTCCCTAAGACCCAAGATGGAAACCAACTTGTGGTTACCTCTTAAGGTCTAATGGGGAAGATATGAAGCTAATACTTTCATAAAAACCTAAGCTAACTCATGCCATAGGCAAGGTTTCTACCTTCTAGTAGTAGAGGTTCTTGTAGTTTAAAGGATGTATGGAAGTGTAAGGATGAAAGTGCTGAAATTTGTGATGAAATTAACAAGACATGAAGGCAAGAGACTATAAGGGGCAGAGTGCACGTTTTTTAGGGGGTGTGTGGTGATTTTTGTGGTTTCTTATGCTTAATGCCTAATCCTTCTTATAATTAGTAATGTAACAAATAGCATTAAAATACTATTGTGTCTTAATCTTCATCATTTCTTTCTTTCCAACTAAGTGTCCAACTAACAAGCCTAATTAGGTTAAGTGTTAGTCTAATTAGGTTAAGTGTTAGTCTAGGCTAATTTGGTCCATACATGTATAACAATATCTAGAAAGAATTATACAAGTGTATGCACACTTGTACATAATCATCATTACTTGAAGGATGAAGACTTGAGAATGATTTTTTACCAAGTATAAAACATTTTTATGTTTCTTATACCTTAAAAAACGTCCACCCTTAGTTAAAATCTGAAAATTTATAAGTTATTTACTTATTTTACATATTTATGGAAGAAAATATCATTTAGGGGTAGAAAATGCAATTTTAGGCTTTCTTTACGGTTTTTCCAAACATCTTCTAAATCTTATTACACAAAACCAAACATACATATATATATATATATTTATGTGTGTATACATATATTTTTATGAATTATATAGTTTATATGATGCTTAACTAGGACAAGAAATAATCCTAACTTATACATGTTTCGAAAAAACGAATATGCAATACAAGGTATTAACATTATGAAAACGTATACCTATAAATATAAAATAAACACATATACTTATATCTATACATAATGGGAGTGAGAATACGGGTCCTTACAGAAGATCTAATGGTTACTTCACATATGAACGGTTGCTGAATTTTCGTTACCTATGTGGAAAAATTGGGCACATTAAGGATCTATGTCGTTTAAATATTCAAGAAGGTTTAATAGCACCAGTAAAGAACTTCCCATATGGCCCGACGTGGTTGAGAGCAAGTCTTGCTGCTCAAGATAATAAAAGGGTCCACGGTCTAATCGGATGAGGCACACATGAAGTAGATTCTCGGCCATCGTTTTAGGGTTCAAGCTCCACGGAACAAGATCCAAGGTGGAGGCCAAATCGGGGAGGTGATAGTTTCAGCAATTTCCCAAATTTAGACCTCAAGATTGGTGGAGGTAGTCAAGAAACCAGCAGCTCAAAAGATTCAGGGAGATTCAGGGGAGGTAACAAGGAAATTCCCATGCAAGGCGCACCCAGGAATCATGGAGATACGACTTCCCTTATGTAGCAAAATTCAGTTTTGGACTTGAGCTCATTGGCTTTTCTGCTTTCTCAAAGCCCAACGAAACAGGATTAGTGTGTCAACAATTTGGAAACACTTGGATTGGTGGGCCCAAATCCTATAGGCTGTGACCCAAACCTGCTCCAGAAAACCTATCCAAATGACCACAACTCACCTGAATTGGGTTCCACCTGTCGGCCCAATAAGCTTGCTAATTCAAAAGGACCCATCCATTCCTCATTTTCCTCAAGCCCAAATTTTCCCATACCCATATTAACTCATTCCTGTGCCCATACACAATCCAAACCTACAGAAGCACCCGCTTCCACCATTTCAAATACACTTGGCACATCTCAACAAGCCACTCAATCAATTAACATAGATTTTCCCCTCACTTTTAATTTAGCTCGTAACTCCCCTTCTCCTAATAAAATCGGTCGAACATGAAAAAGAAAAAAATGTACAGCCCCACTCCTCACCAAAATTGCTCCAGCCTAGAAACCAAAAAAGCATAAATCCTCTTCTGATTGGGATATTATAGAGATTGGCTCAGCTGGTCACATCCATAAGAAAAACATAGTGGTGCTCAAAGAAGCTTTGAAGCTCTCTATTCAAACGGTGGACCTTGCGAAGCAAGGCCGTTGAATCCAATGAGTCTCTTATCATGGAACTGTTGGGATTTGGGGACGCCCCGGGCAATTCGTTCTCTTGAATGATTAGTTCGAGATTGTCGTCCCTTCTTGGTTTTTCTCATGGAAACCAAGTGTAATAACAAGAAATTTGTTCGTATTAAGGAAAGATTGGGTTTATTCGACATATGCATGGACTCTATCCATCGTAGAGGTGGTTTGGCACTAATGCGGAGCAAAGACATCTCAGTTACCCTAAAAAGTTATTCATCCGCACATATCGATGCTACGGTAGAGACGATTAATGGAGAGTCGGGTTGGAGATTCATTGGGTTTTATAGACATCCAGAAGTGAGTCGACGTAAAGAGTCATGGTATCTCCTTAAACACCTCAGTTCACTTTTTGATAGGCCGTAGCTCGTGGTCGGGGATTTCAATGAGATATTGGATCACTTAGAAAAGAAGGGGGGACAATAACGACCTGAATATCTCATTACTGATTTTCGCCAAGCTCTCCAGGATTGTGACCTTCAAGATCTTGAATTTACGGTGCATATCTATACATGGAGTAACAAATGGGAGCATCCCCACACTGTCCGAGAGAGGATTGATCGTGATTGTGCCAACTTAGATGGATGGAACGTTTTTTGAAAGTCTTAGTGGAACATGCCCAGCTTATACACTCTTATCACAGTCCTCTCAAAATACTCTTGGAGGGCCTATCTAGAATTTTATCAAGATGAAAGAAACCCTTGTGCTTTGAAGCAAGTTGGATTCGGGCGAAGGATTTTTCGGAGGTCGTAACATCTTATTGGTTAAATGGCAATGGCGAGACACCTTTAGTCATAGTCCAGAATAAGTTGGAACGATGCTGGGAAGGCAGGACTCAATGGAGTAAGATGACTTTTGGAAACTCTAGGAAAAAGATGGATGACATTGAGAAACGAATTTTAGAAATAAGCTCGGGCATCATTATAGCCGATTCAAAGAGACTCGAGAAAGAACTTAGAAGAGAATTAGAAGAGATGCAGAAATAGGAAGAATTAGCTTGGAAACAGTGGAGTAAAATTCACTGGTCGAAGGAGGGCGACCACAATACGTCTTTTTTCCACAGGATGGCCTCTACCCGATTCAAGAACAATAGCATCTCAAAGCTTAGAAATGAGATGGGCAATTAGACAGAGGATGAGGGTGAGATCGAGGAAACTATTGTGAACTATTTTACAACTCTGTTTGAAATATCAAATTTGTCGATGGAGGATATTGTGGATGCTTTGTGATTAGTTCAACCTTAGGTTACTACTGAGATGAATAATGTGCTAATGGTTCCATTCACTGTATCAGATATCAAAACTGCTCTTTTCCAAATGTTCCCTCATGAATCTCTAGGTCTCGATGGAATCTCTTACCGGACTTTTTAGTTTTAAAAGTTTGACTCCAATTTGAGTACATAATATTGACATGTAAAAATAAATATGTCCGTTATTTTATATCAAAATTCAACGTTTGCATATAATAGTCAAGAGGTGGTGTATTTCAATCTAGATGAACTCGACTACATTGGGTAAACTTATTTTAAAGAAGTGTTAAAAAATAGCTGAAAATTATATGAGAAATTCTACTGTTACTCATGTCTCAAACTTTTTACTCTTATTCGTTAACATGTTTTATTCTTAGAAGTATGTAAACAAGTTTTTGAATGATAAATACTAAACTTTGAGTCTTAATAAAATAAGAAAGTTCTTAAAATAAATTCATGGCTTGATGTTCGTGTTATGATCTTTATTATATAATTTAATATTTATTTTTTATACTCACATGGGTTGATACCATCTATTTTGGTATGAAATATTCAATTAAAAAAAAAGGTCAAGAGAAAAATTGATCAATATCGTAAAAGAAAAAATGGCAAGGTTTACTCAATTTATTACTTAAATATTTTATATTAGAGAGATAATTTATATAATTAAATCATCTACATGTCTATTGTTCAACACTATTAATTTAGTTTTACAAATGCATTACTCTAAATAGTAATTCATGAGTATAAGTAAATGTTGAATATCCAAATTAACAAAATTCAAAGCATATAAAGTAAGTTTTCTTCTTCTTTTTTTTTCACTTTTTTCCCATGAATTTTACATTTTGTATGTTGGATTATCAATATTAAATAATTTTTTATTCTAAATATTACTATTTCAAATATGAATCTTTCTTGTTCAGACAAATATGAAGTTGTAGAAAATTGTGCAACGCATATTATATTAGATTTGATGAAAATAAGTCATATTTATGTGAAATATTCTTATCTTTTTTTCTTATTTCAATAATTAAATTGTATTCAATAATTTTTTTGTTAATTATTTTGGATTTTGAATATTTTTTAATCCTTAATTTTTTTTTTATATTTGCAAAAAGTATTTACACACATGTGTCTAAACATTTACCTTTAATACTTTCTTCTTTGCCGCATTACTTTTGTCAAATTATATATCATATCATTATCTAACAAGTTTTTTAAGTTTATGTGTATGTATGTATGTATGTGTATATCAAAATCATACACTTATCATGTCGTTGGAATTATGAAAAAATACTGAGGATGAGCTTATAGCTTAAAGAATAAAATATAAAAATTTCATAAGTTCACTTATAAAAATAAAGTGACCCCAAATTAATTTTATGAAAAAATTAATTTTTTCTAATTCATTTTAGTTTAGCAACTAATTTTATTTTGATAAGTAGTTAATTGACATGATTGATTGTATAGGAAATTCTAACCTAGACCCGACTCGATCAAATCAGTGCTAATTATGTGGCAAGTATTATATACATTTGTACCATTCTTCATTTGAAGAAAATGATGCCTTATTATTTGGATTTTCATATCCGACTTTCTAATTTTATATATGAATCACCTTATTATCCCTGTAGTAAATTATAAATTTTTTGAGTCATTGTACGGAAGAGTGTACAAAATCTCTTAAATCAGTGTGTTAATCTCATTTCTGTGACAAAAAAATTCTAAGCTAGTGCAAACACCAAAGTTGTGAGGGTATTCTCTCTCTTAGATAATGTTGATGTGGCTTGAATTTTGGTAGATTTGAATTATGATTTGAATCGAAGAGCCTGCGGTTCAATCCAAATTGAACTGTTAATAGAGGTCTGTGTCAGTAGCGAGGGGCCCAGGCTAAGAAGCTTGTACCCATATTTTGGGCCCACTTTTGCTGTTATATATAGGGTAGGTTTAGGGATTTTGAATTAGAATGGAATTTGGAATGTACAGATACATTTTTTATCATAATGGAAATTTTTCCTAGTGGATGTAGACTACTTTGGCCAAATTGCATTAAATTTTTATGTCAATTTTCTTTTCTTCCTCGCTTATATATGATTGTGTGTGTGATTGTTGCATTAGAGTCCCAATAGATAAAGATAACAATTAAGTTAGAACCACATCAAATTGGCTCACGTGTCGTACTACTTAGTGAAATGTTGGGTGTGAAGTTCATAATTTGAGAAAGGGATAATTACATTAAACTTCCCTGAAATTTTCCTAAATTACAAATTAAACCCTCGATTTCTCAAAATTACCTAGATCATCCTAAGGTATGCAAACTTTTTACAAATGTTAACCCTCCATCTACTACTATTAGGATTTTTAAAGGAAACTGTTGAATTTAAACATGTTCTTCCCATTTAAACTTTTTGGTAAAATTTTGATCAAATTTGACTAGAAAGCATTCCATTACATCATCCATCCAATATCCGATCCTAACTCCTGGTCACCAAATATGTTTGTGCATCCTAAACTAATGGTGTAACGACCCGAGACTTCTAGCTAAGATCACGAGAACATATATGCACTATTTTCCACGAGAACATATATGCACTATTTTCAATAAAATAACTAACTTTAACTCAAAAGCACACAACAAACTATTTTTATTAAGTAAACCCTGCTATTTACAAGAAGTCACATATTACATGTCATACATATTTGTAATTACATGGCCCAGCTACACCGAATTAATTAAAAGCCTCGAACCGCTCCGCTCCATATTCCTCGCTAGTAACCTCCACCTCATTTCTAGCTAAAACATTATATAAACATATCATCAACAAACATGTTGAGTAGGAATTTCGCATAGTAACATGAGGTGCGTATGTGCTTTTCGTACATATTTTCACAAAACCACTCGAGCATATAATCATGAAATCAACTAAGCATGAAATCACATTTCTGTCACTTTTCTACCTTTTTCCCACATCAAAGTGTGGCTACCTTTTCTCGCCATGCCGTCACTCACTATGTCCAACCAAAATCACGCCAAAATCCACCAATCCCAACCAAAATCACGCTGGTGGTCATAACCTGGGTATATGCTGAATTTCCTATGACCCACTTCAGTACATGGAACACTCCGTCTATTTAAGGTGGGATTTGGCAACAATGGAGGGTCGAGGATTATTTTAAGACTGGCAAGCTCAATAGCTTGTCTCGACCCAACTCAACCGCATCCACCCCTATCACGATTGGGCCCATCAAGCACACATAATTTCATATATCTTGCAAGATAACTCATGTAAACAGAATTTTCAGCTCACGGAAACAGAATTTCCAGCTTACGCAAAACAAAATTTCTAGCTTACACAAAATAAAATTTTCAACTTGCTCAAACAAAATTTTCAGTCAAATTTCCAGCAGGTTTCTAGCACACTTTTCAAACAATTTCAGCATGTTTTCATCACGAATAAAACAGAATTTTCAGCATGTATTGCACCGAATTTTCAGCCTATTCTCAACCTACTTTCAGCCGAATTTCCAGCTTTCCTTAACCAGACTTTTCAGCTTGTAAAACAGCAGTTCCAGTTTATAAAAAGAGGATTTCCAGCATGATTTAAAACAGAATTTCCAGCATGTTTATCATATAATTTCCAGCATGTATCCCACAGAATTTTTAGCATGTATTAAGCAGATATCTCAGTATGCATAAACAGAAGGTTCATAATGTAATAAACAGGATTTTCAGCCTAATTACAAACTGTTTCTAGTCCAATTTCAGCCTACTTCTGCCACGATTTTAGCATAGTTTTGTCATAGTTTCCAAAACATAAAATCCTCTACTAACTAAACATGCCTTATTTAATGCATATAGAGCTTATTCTAAAGAACAAATTTATAGTGAACATGTTTTCTATCTAATCAACACATTTTCATGAAAACTTAACAAGGACCATAAACATAACTTACTATGAAACATGCTTCAACTAATAGAACATATAGTAGCATATTAAGAATATATAGTAACTAATTCATGGACCTTGGCAATTTCCTACTTTCATGTGCATATAATGTTCTAAATATAGCAATATACACCCAACCAATTTCATATATATCACTAGAACCAAGATAGTAACTAACTTGTACGTAGTTACATCATAGGTTCTAGTCTAGAGGAACCAAGAACAACATAACTACCACTCATGAACTTTACAAATTCCTACCTTGTATCAAATATGAAGTATTCACTTCTATAAGGTATAATATCTATGGATTAAATTAAGAACCTTTACTTATGAAATTAAGTAAGGTCCCTACTTTAATTAAATATTCTTCTACCCTTTTTAAGAGTGTTTTATGGAATTAAAGGGTTGTATATAGGGCTAATATATATATGTATGTGAAAAGAAGGGTTTACGTATATATATATATATATATATATATATATGTTGGTAGAAGATATGCTATAAATATAAAGTGTTTTGTGTGTTTAGAGTAAGTTGAGTGTGAGTGGGGGTGTCTTAGGCGGGATTTGTTTGCTGTGTATATATATATGTTTGTGTGTGATGAAAAATGAAAATGCTAAATTCCCTTTTTATCCCCTACTTATATAGTTTAGGGCAAGAAATATGATATTTGTATTATAAGGTCAATTTATAATTAATGCAATCTTCCAACTAAGGTTTCATATTAATTGTGTTCACACTAAAGTGTGGTTGTAATTTACACAATTGTTAAGCCTAAATATTATGATTTGTAAACTAACGTCATGAGTTGTAACCCAGATTCCGTTGTGGTAATCTAATTTATTAAGATGCTAACAAGTGTTTTTCTTTTAAGATTAACCCTAAAAATATTGCCTAAGCTTGGTAGGATTTATACAAGTGTCTACAAGCTTGATTTATCTAGTAGCTTGAGTGTATAATTTTATTAATTAAAGATAATGACATATTTGGACATGTTCATGATAATCACCCTATTACATGTGTATATATATTTATTTATATTTTTAATTTCGAAATATTTATTGTTATATTGTTAATATATGTAATATACATTTATATAGTAGTATATTTTCGAAATTAGTGAATATATTTTCTTAAATTTTCAAAAAATTATAATTAGCTATTTATGTGTGTAAAATATCGACATATTTATGTAAATATGGGTTTCAGAGTATTTTACATATTTATATATTTTCAAACGTTATATATTTTATGTTTTATAGTTTTCAAAATATATATTGATTTCAAAATAATTCATATTGTTACACATATACTCGAGATATATGTATATATCTATATTTTGAATATATTTAGTAGAACATATAAATATATGGCAATCTTTATCATAATTAAAATAATTCCTAGGATGATAATTATAGATTACACGTAAATTATATATTTGTGGAAAAAAAATCATATTTTACTAAAACATAGTTATAATTTGAATGACACACAATCATATATAAGATTGAGGATGTCACTCAATAATCACAACAATAGATAACTTATAACTAATTTAATGATTAATTTTTTAAAAAAAATACGAAGAAATACAGAGTTATTACAAATGGTATGCTCTTTAGTAAATTTTGGTCAAAATATTTAACCAAAATCCTGATACCGGAAGAAAATGTTTAAATTTAATAGTTTTTGTTAGAAACTCTAACCGTAATAGAAGAATGGTTAATATGTGTAAAACATTCACATAACTTAGAGTTATATAGGTAATTTTCAAAAATTGAGTGTTAATTTGTAATTTTGACAAATCTTGGGGTAGTTTAGTGTAATCACCCCTTTGAGAAACTCATGAAAAGTGTTTAACATTATCAAATTTGTGATTCTTATTACTTATACTTGCATTGTATTCTTACATAAGATGATGAAGAGTTAGTGCAGAGCACAAGAAAATGATCATGTTTTATTTAAAAACAGAAACTAGATAATTGCTCGTTCATTTTCAGTTGTACTACATGAGGAAGTCCTTGGATAAGTTTTAATTAGAGTGATTTCCTCTTGAGCTCTTGTCCATGATCTTCTCGTGAAATATCAGCTAAAAGTCACCCAAAAATTATGTAGAATAGGCCTTCAAATAGTGGTAGGGCAACTGCTGTTAGAATCCTATTGGGAGAAGGTTTCCTTGTATGAACAGGTTGGTTGAAATGGCTTCGAGGGGGTCGAAACTGCTTTGGCCGCGTTGTAATCTTGCAAAATCACTTGATGAAACACCTTATGTGTATCAAGACGGCTTCATGCTCATCAAGACGGCTTTAACCATCTTGTTGCGCATGTTTTTGGGGTTTCCTATACTTGCCAACAAGTGCAAAAACATGCCAAAATAGCCTTGGCCATTTCGTTGTGCATTGCACGTCAAGATGGCTATATGCGCATTAAAATAGTTTTGGTTGTCTTGACGTGCTCTCCAGCATTTTTCAGCTCAATTTTAGCCGAATTTCCTATGATAATAACACAAAACTCTTGTGAGGGGATGTGGGTACTGAAATCTTGGAAAAAAAAATTCATGTTTTAAGGGTGTAAAAACACTTCTAATTCACCGAATTAAGATTTTAGTTTGTTTCACTCAATTTTCTTCACTACGACCATGAAAATTTCAATGAAGACAACACAAAGTTGCATGAATTATACACAAAAAGTGTCTACCTTTTAAACTTATCAGTGTTCAGAATTCCACCCAATCTTGAAAAAGTAATACCATTTTTCCATCTCCAATCTGCCACTTTAACCTGTTGAGAAGCTAATCTTTGGCTGCCAAAATCGACCTTCACAAAAATGAATGGTTGTTCCGGGTCTTACATTTCGAGAAATGCCCAATTGAACAATACCTTCCCAACATCAATTGACAACACAGAGAATCAGACTTTGTTCAAAATTTCCAAGCTTGTTTTGTTAGCAAAGCCAGATTAAATGAAGCAAACTCCTAGAGTCCCAATCCACTAGTTGCCTTTGAGCAGCATAACTATTGTCAGGAGTCCTACACCATCTTCCCTCATCCTCAACTTCACCCTACCGAAATTTACTCAACATGCTATTAATCTTGTTACAAAACATAGCTGGAAATTGGGAAATTTCCATCACGTATGTCGGGGTTGCTTGTGCAACTGCCATTATGAGGACCTCTTTTCCCCCATTGACAGAAGTTTTTCCTTCCATCCACGAATCTTATTTAGCACATGATCCCTCAAGTAATGAAACCCTGGCCTCTTGGAAACTCCAAGGTCCAGTGGAAGACCAAGGTAAAAGTCCATCGACGAACCAACACACTCTAATCATTCACAAATTTCCGTTTTATTTTGCTGCCTCATATTATGGCTGAAGTTAAAAGATGTTATTTGGAGATTTCTTTTCTGCCTGGTCACATTTTTCATATTTTTCAAGTAGTCTCTTTAGACACTACACTTCTTGCTCCTTTGCTCTCATAAACAATAGAAAGTCAACAACAAACAGTGGATGTGTTAGCCTCGGCATGGCCATACATATTCTGAGCCCGTTTAATTAACTTGGCTCATGTGCATGCCGGATCATAGCCAAGAATCCCCTCTGATTGATTGAAACATATTTGATTGTTTTCTCTCTGTCTGTCTGTCTCTCTCTCTCTCTCTATATATATAAATATATAATATTCATGAAATAAGTAGTGTAATTGTTGAGAATGTAATATAGATTCAACTACGTACACTTTCAACTACCTCTATTTCATCATATATGTTGTTTTGATATTTTAGGTTTGTTTCAAAATATCTGTCATTTTACAAAAATAAGGCAATACTTAATGCATTTGTTTGGAATCATTAAAATTTCAATAAGCAATTACTAGGTAAAATTATTAAGTAGGGTACAATCTTAAATTCTTTCTAATCTATGTGAAAAAATCTCAAACAACAGATATTGTAATACGGAAGTAGTATTTGTTTATACTCCTTCCTTCCCACAATAGACGTCATTCTAGGAATATCTTTTCGTCCCATAATATACGTCTTTCTCACATCCAAGATAGAGAGAGTCTGTTAGTTTTCAACTAATACGCCCTTAGAATCTAATTAATATCTTTTGTCTCCCAACAACTGATTAATTATGTGGCTATTTTAGTCAAATTAATCTATAATAATGTTGTCAATCAATTTCCTTAGTCCTCGTGCAATAACTTTAAATGACATTTGTTATAGAACGGAGGAGTGTCTTGTTTGCTTTTTGGCCTCTTTCAAAAGTAACATCTCTAGTTCTTCCCAATGTTAGGTGATTTTTTTACTTTGTTGGAATAAATATTTATGTTTTCTTAGTTGATTATTAAATGAATGATTTGCGTATTAGCCTTTCTGTATTATCGATTTTTATTTTTTCATCTTTTTATAAAATTCAATTGTATTGAAACTTTGTGTGAATTAAATGAAGGAAAAAATTTTAGTACATCTACAAATTCTTATATTTTACAACATTTGTTTTATGTTATTTGCCGTGTTGGTATCTCATTTTGTTTCAAAATATTAGCCATTTCACTAAAATAAGGCAATATTTAATATGTTTCTCGTTCAAAGTTACCCTTGCATAAATAATAGTATAACACTCTAGCCTTCTTAACTATTGATCACTCTTTCTCTCTTGGATGAGTTTCAAGCAAAGTCTTACTTATGGAGACCAATAGTATTCCATATTAGGTTTTTGCTGATTTTATAGCTCTTATTCTTTAGTGATTCCTCTAATGTTACAAGTTCGGTGAGAAAAACACATATGGAAAAGATATAGGGATCTTTGTTTCTGCTTTTGTTTTCTTAGGAATTGCAATACATGCTCAGAGTACTGAATTCTTGTTAGATTCACTAAATGATGTATTTCACGTTGCTGGTGTAAATTGCAAGATTTTGATGTATTTCACTCGAAAGAAAATACATATTTGATATGCGTTATAAAGGTCTCTACCTTTTACAACTTTATTGCATAGGAAATTGTATGCAATGTTGTGATAATTCGTCTATTTTGGAGAAAAATGGCATTGGCTTTGTGTTTTCTAATACACTTATTTTTTCCGAAAGAAAAAAAAGAGAAGAAAATTAATTAATTAGCATCTAAATGAGCAATAACATGTTTTCTGGGCAGTGGTGTCATAGGCACAAACAATATCTCGAAAGTTCTTTCCATATATCCTTTTGCACAGTGCCTTGCACTTTCTTGGGCCATCCAACCCTTCCTCGCACTCACCGTCACGTGTTCCACATGTACTACCCAACACACCAAATGGGCCTGGGGCACCGTCAAACTCCCGTACTGCATCAACCATTTGCACCATCATATTCACCACAACTGAAAAGTTATACCAAAGTCATGTTAGCCACTTGTTGTGTAGAGTATTAAGTCATAATTAAAATTTTGAAAAAAAATATTATTGAGTAATTGCTAAAAGTTGGAGAAATAAATTTTATTTGGAGTTTGAGATATGACATAATTTTCTTGGGAAATAAATGTTGTAAAAATATATTCAATGCTCATATTATGGGAAAATTCTCTAATGAACTAGGTTTTTAGCACCATATATGAATCGAATGGTTCAAATTGTGTTATAATTTGTATGTTGATATTTTTTAAGTGAATTAATGATGTGGCGCAATTTAAACTATTTGGTATGTGTGAGGACTCTGAACTTTAGGCACATAAGAGTTTTCACACACTCTATTACCTATTCGTGTCACAATTCCTAGAATATATCTTACAAATCATAAAGTATTATTATTATTATTACTATTATATTATTATTATTATTATTATTATTATTATTCAACTGGTTGCGCCATTTGAACCCATGTTAAGGTAATTAACTAGAGTAAAAATTGGATAGTAGAGAAGAAAATTAGTTTACATGACTCTTTATGAACACAAATACATGTCACAAGAAAAAAAAATGAAAAATAATAAATAGTTTACCTGAAGCAAAAATAAGGACAAAGATAATATGTAAGGATGGGCGAATTGTAGCCATTTTTGCCTCTCAATGTTGTAAATTGGAAAACGAATGTTTAATCTTCTTCTTCTTTTTTCATGTTTCTACTTTGTATACATAACAGGTATTTATAGAGTTACCCAAAACTGAATCATTAATTATCGCTAGGTTGTCTCTCTTCAAAATGTTAAGCTCTCCACTCAAAATCCACAACATAATAAAAAAAATCCTATTTAAATTAAAAGTAGTAGTAACATTATCTTTACATTATAACAACTATTATAGGACCCGTGCTAGTCTCGATATAAGTTTAAATGTATAATATCATCAAAAACTTATTAGTATACATTAAATTTGTTTACTATAAATTTATAAAAGATAATTTAAAAAAGTAAATAGATGACAAATATGAGAATTATATAAATATGAGAAATACAATTAATTAATACAATTATTTGATAAAAAATTTATCAATATCAACAATTAAGAATAATCCATCAAATTTAACAATTTTATATATATTGTAGGAATAATAAACAAATTAGTTTGCGGTTATAACAATCTGTAATGTACATGTTAAAAATTATCTATATTATATATTAAGGGAGAATCCTTTTGACTTTTTTTTGTGTGTGTAATTTTGAACTCCCTAAAATAGTCCGACTAGAATAATTGTAAGTATAAAATCTTTAATTATTATTCTCTCTCTCATCTCTCTAACGTATTTTTAATTTTCCTTTTCTATTCTGTTTCCTCTCTCCTCTCTCGCATCCAGTTTTCTAGAATTCTCTTTACTTCATTTTCTACTTATTTTTTTAATCATAAAATGTAGTGTTACTTTATTTTTTATTTTAAAACTTTTCATAAATTTAGTCAATATATTAAATATAGTTGTAAAGATAGTATAAATAATAAAAATAGTTAATATATATAAACACATTTATAAAGATTCAATAAAAACTTTAGCTTAAATTTATTCATTTTATTAGATTGCATCTCATTTTTTATTTTGCATATACATCGGATGTGCCCAATATACTATTATCTAATACCCAAAAATCAAATATAATAAAATCGAAAAGGAATTAGGAAAGAGCAATTAATAAATTCTTATACAAAAGAATAATAGATAAATTATACATGTTGATAATCTAATACCCAAAAAAATTGAAGACAAAGATAAGGCAATGCATAAGGAGAAGTTAGGTAATGAAATTTTTATGTAGCGTTAGACTATATAAAAAAAATGGTAAAAAAAAAAGATGAAAAAAATATATTGTAAATGATATTGTGTCCACATTCGAATTATTTAAATGTTTTAAAATTATGATATGACATATCATAGTTAAAATATTTTTCAAGTTTGAGTGACATAAGTTTTAGTTGAAAACTTTTACTAATTTTTGAGAAGAAATTTACGACAAATGACATTATCACATTGACTTATCCAATATTTCTTAAATTGAATTTAATTTTATGGTATTACACAATATTTTAATTAAATTTTTCTTATATATATGTGCGACTTCATTACTTATTCTATTTTTCTATTATTGTTTTGTGTGTGTGTGTGTGAGAGAGAGAGAGAGAGGATTAAAAAATTACTAAATATGGATAGTATGTAGACTTGAATTATTAGGGGAGAGAGAGAGAGAGAGAGAGAATAAAAATTTACAATTAATACAAACCAATCAAATATTCTATAGATAGTTGGTGGATTGAATGCTTAGAAAAGAGAATAAACAAATTCACAATTAATGCAAACAAATCAAATAATTTATCATAAATAATTAAAATTAATTCAAAATTCGAAGTATTGTGAATTTGGTAACAATTGCACATTTTTTGTCAAAAGACCTCTTTCCTATATGTAATAGTATAGATGAAATTATCACATTGACTTTTCTAATATTTCATAAATTGAATTTAATTTTATGGCATTACATAATATTTCAATTAAAATTTTATGGCATTACAGAATATTTCAATTAAAATTGAAGTTATTACTCACTCTATTTTTACGTTCTTATTTGTGTGTGTGTGTGTGTGTGTGAGAGAGAGAGAGAGAGAGAGAGAGAGAGAGATTACAAAAGATTAAAAAATCATTAAATATGGATAGTTAGGAGACATGAATGATTAAGAGAGAGAATAAAGAAGTCTATAATTAATGCAAACTAATCAAATAATTCATCATGAACAATTAAAATTAATTCAAAATTTTAGGAATTGAGAATTTGGTCAAAATTGGATATTTTGGTTAAAAGTCCTCTTTTTAATATATAACGGTATATATAGATGGTTGGTTTACCAAACCATATAATTGGACTAGTAAACACTATAACACAATTGATAGTTATCCATTCCATGGTAAAATTAAAACTAGTACTTAGCCCCGTGCCTTGGCATAGAAAATAGATATCTTTATGTACATATTTTCATAAATGTCTATTATCACTACTAGACAATAACGAAATGGTCACGGATTTTTAGCCACGGACCAAATTGATTGCTAACACCTATGGACCTAGCCATGGATTTTGAAACAATATGAAAACACCTAGCCACAGATTTTGAAACAATACGAAAACACCTAGCCACAAATCTTTAAAAAAAATATAAATGTTTTAAGCCACGGATAAAACCGTGGCTAAAAAATATTTAGCTTTTTTTTATTTTAAATGTTTATGTTAGCCACAGTTTTATCTGTGGCTAAATTAAAATTTGTTTTTCCCATCTTGGCCACAGATAAAACCGTGGCTAGCAAATACTTAATATTTTTTAAAAAAATGTATATATTAGCTAGGGTCTTATCCGTGGCTAAATTTGGAAAAAAAGATTTGTTTTTTTTCCATCTTGGCCATGGATAATTCTTTTTTTCCAAATTTATCCGTGTCTAGGAAATATTTAATTTTTTTTAAAAAAAAATGTATATGTTACTGATGCGGGTCGAATTTGGTTCTGGTCGACTCCGGTCGAGTTCTCTGGTCAGCTCGGTGTATACTGTTGTTCGAGGGGAAAGATAGCCTGCAAAAAGGGAATGGCGACGTGAGCTAGCCGAGAGGGGTCTCGGCTAAGACCCTCCGATGCCTAAGTCAGCGGATCGGTTATGTGAATATTTGAACAGAGTAAGGGTACAAGGTGTAATAAAATGCTTCCTTCTTACCATAAATGAGGGGGTATTTATACCATGTCCAAGTAGACCGGGTCCCGTGGGCCCTTCAAGCCAGGCGAGTTGTTGAGGACCGACGTGGGCGTCTGGTAGGCCAAGGGGTAGGGTCCATAGGCTATAGCTGGCGCCCCATTAATGAGGTATGGGATTAGGTGGTGCCCCATACCCGGACTGACGGGGCATTAAATGCCAGCAGGGAGCCGTTGGACCGGGTATGGTCCCGGTCGAGAACATAGTCGGCCGGGAAAACCGACGGGCGATCCTGGCGGTACGCCTCAGCTAACGGGTCGACTGAGAGGAGAGCGGCGTCGGGTGGTCGGCCATGAGCGAGTCGATCGAAGTCCGAGGGGATAGCAATTCAAAGGCCGTCTGGAGGGAGGGATCGGATTCCCGGTCGGAATAACGCCACGTCAGTTACCCATGGTTTTATCCGCAACAAAATTGGGGAAAAATTTTTTCCATCTTGGACACGGATAAAGCCGTGGCTAGGAAATATTTAATTTTTTTTTTAAAAATGCATGTGTTAGCCACGATTTTATCTGTGGCTAAATTCGGAAATTTTTTTTTCCCATCTTGGCAATGGATAAAACCATGGCTAGAAAATATTTAATTTTTTTGTTTTAAAAATGTATATATTAGCCACGGTTTTATCCGTGGCTAAATTTGGAAAAAAAAGTATTTTTTTTCGTTCTTGGCCACGGATAAAACCGTGGTTAGGAAATATTTAAAAACCTTTTTTTAAAAAAATGTATATATTAGCCACGGATAAAACTGTGGTTAGGAAATATTTAAAAACCTTTTTAAAAAAAATGTATATATTAGCCACGGATAAATCCGTGGCTAAGCTAAAAAATTAATTTTTTTTATTTTAAATGGCTCACTTAAATCGTCCGATCCCACATTTCAAGACTAAAAAAGATTCAAGCCATTTTAAAATCATATTATTTTAATCACCATGATTATTATATTTTCCGATTTTATGAGGTAAATATTAAAATTTGTTTAACGAGAATACCTTTTTCTCTTTCAGTGATATATATAAATGACTTCGTAGTTCGATATCAATGCATGCTAAAGGTTAATTAACTTGTCACAAATTATCAAAAAGTGGACTTTATTTGGTATCTCAAGAAAATGGATTAGTTTTCAAGATGTATTACTTCAATCGTACGGTTCCGTCTAATCCAATTAACGAAAACGCCCGATTCGAAAAAAGTCAACGTAAATTTTTGACTCTTGGCCACGGAAAAATTCATGGCTATAAATTAATTAATTATTTTTTTTAAAAAAAGAGCCCTCAGCCACGGTTTTATCCGTGGCTAAGTATAAATGTTTTTTAAAAAACGGATGGCTTAGCCACGGATTTTTCCGTGGCTAAGTCAAAATTTCTTATTTTTTTAATTTTAACAGGCTCACTTATATCGCTCGATCTGATATTTCAAAATCATATTATTTTCATCATGATTATTGTATTTTCCATCTTATGAGTTAAATATTATAGTTTTTTGAACAAGAATAAGTTTTTTCTCTTTCAGTGATATATATGAATGACTTCGTAGTTCAGTATCAATGCATACTAAGGTCAATTAACTTGTCACAAATTATCAAAAACTGGACTTTATTTGGTATCTCAAGGAAATTGATTGGTATTCAAAATGTATTACTCCAACCGTATGGCTAGGTCTACCCTAATTAACGAAAGTGCCCAATTCGAAAAAAGTCAACGTAAATTTTTTTACTCTTGGCCACGGAAATATCCGTGGATAGAAAATAATTTATTTTTTTAAAAAAAAGGGCCCTTAGCCATAGTTTTATCCGAGGCTAAGTATAAATTCTTTTTTTTTAAATGGCTGGCATAGCAACGGATTTTTCCATGGCCAAGTAATTTTTTTTTTATTTTAAGTGGCTCACTTATATCGTTCGATCCGACATTTCGGCCCTTAAAAAGGTTTGAGCTATTTCAAAATCATATTATTTTCGTTATGATTATTATATTTTCCCATCTTATGAGTTAAATATTAACGTTTGTCTAACGAGAGTACGGTTTTTTTTCAGTGATATATATGAATGATTTCGTAGTTTGGTATCAATGCATGCTAAGGGCAATTAACTTGTCACAAATTACCAGAAAATGGACTTTATTTGGTATTTCAATGAAATTGATTAGTATTCTAGATGTATTACTCCAATTGTACGGTTCGGTCTAACCTAACTAACAACAACATCCGATTCAAAAAAGTCAACATAAATTTTTGACTCTTGGTCATGGAAAAATCCGTGGCTAGAAATTAATTAATTTATTTTTAAAAAAAGGGCCCTTACCCACAGTTTTATTCGTGCCTAAGTAATTTTTTTTTTTTAAAACGGTTTGCCTAGCCACGGATTTTTCAGTGGCTAAGTCAAAGTTATTTTTAAAATTTTAACCGACTCACTTATATCTCTCGATCCGACATTTCGGGACTTAAAAAAGTTTGAGCCATTTCAAAATTATATAATTTTGATCATGATTATTGTACTTTCCCATCTTATGAGTTAAATATTATAGTTTCTTTAACGAGAATAAGTTTTTCTCTTTCAGTGATATATATGAATTATTTTGTAGTTCGGTATCAATGCATACTAAGGTCAATTAACTTGTCACAAATTATCAAAAATTGGACTTTATTTGGTATCTCAAGGAAATTGATTAGTATTCAAGATGTATTACTCCAATCGCATGGTTACGTCTAACTTAATTAACGAAAATGCCCGAATCAAGAAAAGTCAACGTGAATTTTTTGACTCTTGGCCATGGAAAAATCTGTGGCTAGAAAATAATTTATTTTTTTAAAAAAAGGGCCCTTAGCCACGGTTTTATCCAAGGCTAAGTATAATTTCTTTTTTTTTAAAAACGGCTGGCTTAGCCACGGATTTTTCTGTGACTAAGTCAATTTTTTTTTAATTTTAAATGGCTCACTTATATCGCTCGATCCGACACTTCAGGACTTAAAAAGGTTTGAGCCATTTCAAAATCATATTATTTTTATTATGATTATTATATTTTCCCATCGTATGAGTTAAATATTACAGTTTGTCTAACGAGAATATGTTTTTCTTTTTCAATGATATATATGAATGATTTCGTAGTTCGGTATCAATGCATGTTAAGGTCAACTTACCTGTCACAAATTATCAAAAAAGGGGCTTTATTTGGTATCTCAATCAAATTGATTAGTATTCAAGATGTATTACTCTAGTCGTAGGGTTCGGTCTAACCTAATTAACGAAAACGCCTGATTTGGAAAAAAGTCAACGTAAATTTTTGACTCTTGGCCACAAAAAAAACCATGGCTAGAAATTAATTAATTTGTATTTTTTTAAAAAAGGACCCTTAGCCACGATTTTATTCGTGGCTAAGTATAATTTGTTTTTAAAACGACTGGTTTTTCCGTGGCTAAGTCAAAATTTCTTATTTTTTTAATTTTAACTAGCTCGCTTATATCGTTCTATCTGACATTTCGGGGCTTAAAAAGGTTTGAGCCATTTTAAAATCATATTATTTCATCATGATTATTATATTTTCTCATCTTATGAGATAAATATTACAGTTTCTTTAACGAGAATGCGTTTTTCTCTTTCAATAATATATATGAATGTTTTCGTAGTTCGTTATCAATGCATACTAAGGTCAATTAAATTGTCATAAATTATCAAAAACTGGACTTTATTTTGTATCTCAAGCGAATTGATTAGTATTCAAGACGTATTAATCCAATCGTACAGTTCCGTCTAACCTAATTATCGAAAACGCCCGATTCGAAAAAAGTCAATGTAAATTTTTGACTCTTGGCAACGAAAAAATCCGTGGATAGAAAATAATTTTTTATTTAAAAAGGACCTTAGCCACGGTTTTATCTGTGGCTAAGTATAATTTTTTTTTCAAAAATGGCTGGGTTAGCCTAGGTTTTTTTCGTCACTAAGTCAAAATTTCTTTTTTTATTTTATTTTAAAAGACTCACTTATATCGCTTGATCCGACATTTCGGGACTTAAAAAGGTTTGAGCAATTTCAAAATCATATTATTTTCATCATGATTATTATATTTTCCTATCTTATGAGTTAAATATTACAGTTTGTTTAACAAGAGTACATTTTTCTCTTTCAGTGATATATATGAATGATTTAGTAATTCTGTATCAATGCATGCTAAGGTCAATTAACCTGTCACAAATTATCAAAAAATGGACTTTATTTGGTATCTCAATCAATTTGATTATTATTCAAAATGTATTACTCCAATCGTACGGTTTGGTCTAACCTAATTTATTCAAGATGGAAAAAATCTGTGGCTAGAAAATATATATATTTTTTTTTAAAAAAAAGGGCCCTTAGCCACAGAAATATATATATATATATATATATATTTAAAAAAAATTCCTACCTTAGTCACCGAAAAATTCGTGGCTAATTGCTTGTATATAAGCAACACTTAGCCTCGGGCGCCATCCCTCTCCCCCCCCCCCACCTGACCTGTGGCCCTCCGACTCCTCCCTCCCCCCCACCGTGGCCATATTTTATTTATTTTTTTAAAATATTTATTGTTTGGCCACGGATTTATCCGTGGCTATATTTATTATTTTTAAAAAAAAAATATTTTTGGCCACGGAATAATCCTTGACTATATTTATCAATTTTTTCAAAGTTATTCATTTTTGGCCACGGATTTATCTGTGGCTATATTTTTTAATTGTTTTTTAAAAATATTTATTTTTGGCCACTGATAAATCCGTGGCTAGGTTTATTTTTTTAAAAAAAATATATTTATTTTTGGCCATGGATAAATCTGTGGTTAACTTAAAATTTTTTTAAAAATTAAAATAGGTTAGCCACAGTTAAATCCGTGGCCAAAATGAAAAAAATCCGTGGCTAGAAATCCGTGGCCAAATCCCTCTTTTCTAGTAGTGTATAAAAAATAATTTGATAAAAATAAATGAACTTTTTTATTCATAAATCGATAGATAAATACATTTAAAAATTGTATAATAATAGAATATGTTTGATCTCAATATTAGTTTTGGTAAACTAAGGCAAATAAGTTTTTAAAAATTTATGTAGAATCGAAACTTTGAATTATTTTTAAAGTAAATGATAGATATTGTAAACAAAACACTAACGTTCTCATTTTATTTGAATTAATTTTAATCCATCTAATTTTAAAAACTTGATAATTGTTGGGCTCTTTTTGACAAACATTAATAAAAAATATACTTATTTAAATTTATATAAAGGTATTTTAATTTCATATATGCCAAAATAGAATCGAATGATGCTATCCACATATGCAGTTATTTGAATAGTCTTAAAATTTCTGAATTATATATATATATATATATATGATAAAATATGTTGCCACTAATGTGACAAATGTCATCTCACATTCTAGTGATTCGTATTTTTATTATTCAATCTGACTCCATAGGAAAGAATTACATCAAAAACTGATGGCATGTGTTCATGTTTGAGAAAAAGTATATGCCTCAAGGGATGATAGTATGCAGAAGGAGAAAAGGATGCATAAAATTTATTTTACATATATATATTTAAATATATATATTTCTCTTATTTTAGTGATAACTATTATAATGGATTGTGAGTTTAATTTATTAAATTAATTTAATTTTAATATAGTTTGACAAATAAAGTTTATAAAAAAGTGAACTACTAAAATTGTCAACCTCTCACAAACCATATACAAGATTCACACATTTAATGGGGCTTTTTTTTTTAAGTTAATGGGCTTTTAATATGACTAAATTACATGTGTACAATTTAATTGAATATATTTATGGTGCATATATACATATGTATATTCAACTTATTACACTATACAAACCTGTTTATAGCAGATGATTATATGTACAGTTGACATGAATTTATTTATGGCATATACAGAAATCATTATCATTGTTGATGTTGATGTTGTTGTTGTTATTGTTGTTGTTGTTGCTGTTGTTGAAATTAAGTCCGACTTAAGAATATCCACTCGGTCCTACAATCCTATCTTAGCTAGGATTCAACTCAAATCCCAAATAAATAGTCATAATAAATAAAAATAATAAAAATAATACACAAAATGTTTGGATATTCCTAATAAAAAATAGCTAACTAGACATAAGATCTATTTCTTATAATTAATAAAAAATTACATAAATGATAATAACTAAATTATTAAAAAATTTGGGGCCTTACACTAACTTTAAGGGAAGGAAATAAGCAACTAAAAAAGAAAATTACTTGATTTGTAATGTGTACTAGATTTTGGGATGACCAAAAAATTAGTTGGAGGGAATGTTAAGCATCGGGAAATCCTCGGAATCTTATTTTTTGAGAAAGGACCTGCCAAGAATGGAGGGACCTAACCTGCAGAAAAGCGTTAGGACTCTACCGAATTAAGTAACTATATGTCTTAGGAAAAATTAAAGTAAAATTAAATTGCAATCTAGCACAAAATAAGGCAGGAAAGACAACAAGGGAGTCCCTCATGTAAGTGAGCATTTGGTACTCAAAGTGGGCTCAATTAGAGAGCTTGAGTGCATAAAATGGATATAGGTTGTAGAGTGCAAATAGAGTTTGAGTTTGAACTTGGTTACCAAATGAGAGGCAAGGGCTTTTTATAGGGGAGGCTTTGTACTGTCCTACCCAAGGATTCCTCGGGGCTTCTTCCTCTGAAACCAGGGGGTGGCTGATCTTTAGGACGTCCATTTTGAGTTGGTTCCCCAAATCTCTATGGTTGTTAGGATCTTGTGATAACCATGAGTCTATTTTGTAAGCTTTGGTAGTTGAGAAGATAAAGATTTTAACTCTTATCCATATAGGTTTCGTTTGGCTAGAGTTTGGACTTAGTCCACCTTTAGGTGAGGGAAACACAACATGGACCTTCTTTAGCTGGGCTTCAACATGTGTGAATCTAAAGCCTTTTATAGTTTTGAGCCCATCTTTGAGGTATTTTGTCTTAGGCTTTTTATTTTAAGCCATTTCATGGTACCTTAGCCTAATTGACTAATTTTTAGGTGGTGTCATCACTCCCCCCCCCCCCACAACTCTCATAGTCTGTGAGATTAGAGAAATCCTACTCCCGGGGCTGGTTTGTCATGAGGAAATCCCATTATCTCCAGAATTCTCTATTTGGTTGTATGTCTGAGACTGCAAGAAATCTACCACTTCTATCTAGTATGTAGGCAGTGTGTAATCCTAGCATACTCTAGCAACCCCACCAGCTCCTGCCAAGCTTGTCGTTCTCTTATAGGCCACATCGGTGTTAAGCTTCAACCAATGAGGATGTGGGGTAGTCCATAAAACCAGAATAGGGAGTTGCAATCGTAGCTTTACGAGAGAAACAAAGAAGAAAGGAGCAGCATGCTCAGCATCCCTCCATTGTGAAGGTTTTAATTGTCCACACGTACCCAAAAGATAGACATACCGCCCTACCTTCTTAAGAATAAAGCTAGCAGCCATGCAGTGATATCGATACTTGCAAGCATTCCTAGCTTCCCAAATATACCAGAAAATAAGAGCCAAAATGAGGGACATAATACGGTCACCTTTGTTCGCCCTTCTCCAGGCCCTGAAACATCAAATGGACATGGGATGTCTCCAGGATAGTGACTCGGAAGAGTGATCCAAAAAATTCCCATATCCGAGAGGCTTTAGTGCTGGTGAAGAAAAGATGAGCAACACTCTCCTCTTGGGTGCAACAATTACATTTTGAGGCAAGTTGGATGCTCTTGGAGTGAATACGTAAATGTACCGGAATCCATCCCTTAAGGAGTCTCCAAATAAAGATAGATACGTTAGGAAGAAGCGCCCGAGACCAAATGCTCTCATAGAGCAAGAGATTCAGCCGAGTCGCCCTAACCTGATCCCACACTTGCTTCGTGGAGAAATCACCATGCGAACCTCGAGTCCAGAAGAATCTATCACCAATAATCAGATCGAATGGAATGAGGGCAAACCTGCTCGACTAATCCTGCTGGCAGCGCTCCTCTAAAGAGGTCCAAACTCCATGTGTCATCAACAATATACTAAGAAACTACATCCAAAGGATACTCTTCCCGCGTAACCAGATGTTTTAAAGGTCCGCTAAGCAAACAACCATCATGCCAAAAAGAAACATTTCCGTTACCAAGTTGCCATCGCATATCGGGTTCCATCAAATGGAGAAACCGACACATTCTCTTCCAATTAGTCGAGTCGTTGTGCATTTCTTGAAACTTAGCTGGATGTCGATCCTTCACCTATTTAGCATGCAAGTTGGATGTCAACCCTTCACATATTTAGCATGCAAGAAGCATGCCCATAGAGAGTCGCCATGGCGGAATTTCCACCAAAGCTTGATGAAAAGCTTCAATAACATCCTCAAAGGCTCAGACACCCAATCCTCCTTCGCCGATGGGGTAGCAAACCTCATCCCATGAACACCAGTGAATATGATGCTGGCCTCCATAGGAACCCTAGAAAAAGTAATTAAATAACCTCAATCTTCTGAATAATGCTCTTTAGGGGCTTCAAGACCATGACCAGATGGAGAGGCATGGAGGTAAGAACACTTTTGATCAAAACCAAACGACCAACATAGTTAAGAGCAGCCTTCT
Source organism: Petrea volubilis (assembly GCA_026212405.1). Lineage (NCBI taxonomy): Eukaryota > Viridiplantae > Streptophyta > Magnoliopsida > Lamiales > Verbenaceae > Petrea > Petrea volubilis. The sequence continues at coordinate 22,096,126 of CM047885.1, read as the reverse complement.
CCCACTCTAAAATCCTAGTACGAATGTTCTCAATTAAAGGTGTGAATAAACTGATTTTCTTGCGGCCTGAATAAAGTAGAGCCCCAAGATATTTGAGAGGAAAATCTGTTGAACAATAACCTGCAATCCGTCGTATACGTCGCACCTATGGGAAGGGATTAACGTACGCTTGGTGACACTAACAAGCTGTCCCGAAATCTACTCATAACGTGTTAAGAAGTCCTTGAGCTTTTTAAGACATGACGCCCTTGCACTTGCAAAAATAATGACGTCATCCACATATGCAAGATGCGAAATGACATAATTAATAGCAATGTAACGCATCTTAACATTGGCCTAAAACATTTGGTCAAGCTCCTTTGACAACCACTCGGTTGCCAAAACAAATAAGGTCAGCAAGAGGAGGTCTCCTTGGCGTAATCCTCTCGTAGAGTGATAGAATCCAACACCTTGGCCATTGACAAGAACTGAAAACTTACAGTGATCAATGGAGTTTCGCACTAATTGAATCCAGCGCGCCAAAAAACCAAGTTGTTCAAGCATGAAAATTAGGAAAGGCCAATGTATTCTATCATAGGCCTTGGCTATATCCAGCATAACAATTACACGTTCCCCTTTTACCTTCTTGTTTAAGGAATGAACAAGCTCCTGGGCCAATAATATGTTATCCGAAATGGCACAGCCCACAAGAAAACCAGATTGTGCAAGTGAGATGATAGAGGGAAGAAGACCCACCAACAGGCATAGGTGTCCTTGCAAAGAAATCCTGAACAACATCATACACATCATTTGCCACAAAGTCCTAACATACTTGATAAAAAACTGATGAAAACCTATCCAGCCCTACTGCCGAGTCCGGACTAATACTGAAAACTACTTCCCGAACCTTCTCCGCGTAGGAGAGTTACACATCGCATCCGATGCCTCGTTAGAAACTAGGCGTGGAATGTGTGACAAATTTGTATTTAGCAGAGAGCTATCTTTCTTCATAAGAAGCTGTTCAAAGAACACAACCGCAGACTTTTGAATCTCATTCGGGAGCTCCACCTGCCTCCCTTGATCGTGTATAGTGAAAATACGACCCTCAACAGAGACTAAAACACGGTCCAGCCGATCCTATCACCTACCCTGGTTCCAAGTAAATTGGCCTCCCTCAACCCTAGTTAATGAGACCACATCCTTCAATACAATCTGCAAAATCCTCAATCGAGCCAAGTTGGGGCGGCCCGCATCCTTTACACTCATCTACAAACTGAACAACATTAAAGTATCCACCAATAAGCCTTGGGTCCGGTGTGGAGATGTAACGACCCTGATATTCTTTTATATTTTATCAAACATAAATAGTACTTTTTTTACATAAAACATATACAAAATACAAAACTAACTTTATTAAATAAAATGCTTCAAAGCACCCAAGGTTTCCATTGCATCCCTCAAATGCCTCCGTTCATTTCTATCTAAAAAGTGTTGGGAAAGAGGAGTCAACGCGATGGTTGAGTAGAACTATTACACAATCACATAAGGTACAGGTGTGTGAAAATTGCACATAGACATGTAAAATCACATAATACTCCCTGTTTGTCACATACAGTGACGTAATACCTTATAACTCCCATCACGATCAATTAATCCAATAGAGTCCCTCCGTGATTCTACCAATCCCAATCGAGTCACACCAGCGGTCATATCCGGGTATATGCTGAAGCCTACGACCCACTCTCACATGAAACACTCTATCCATATGAGGAGGGATTAGGAGATAGAGGGCTGGAACACTTAATATCGGCATCTCCGATAGAACGTCTCGGCGGAACTCAGCCACACCCATTCCACAATATTTCGGGCCCAACACATAATTGAGAACTAATTTCTCATAACACATATATTTTATCAAAGTATAAGTAAACATACCATGTTCGTGCATGTAACTTTATGAAAGCATAACATAAAAACAATTATCATGATATTAACATGTATAGCAAATAATTTGAGGCATAAAATCATAAAATATGAACATAGGCAATCACTTGGTATTTGACCATTATTTTGGTAAACCCAAGTTAAAGGCTTGTTTCTGAAAATAATCTAAGATCATGTTGTCTAAACTACTTATGAGAAATGTAATAATTCTACCTTTCAACTATTGTTAGGGATAAAAGAAGGTATATAAAGGGCTATATGGAAGGCTAATAGGTATATATGGATGAAAATAGAAGGGTTTGTATATATATATATATATGTGGGTGGAAGATAGACTATAAAAAGGAAGTGTTTTGTGTGTTAAAAGTAGAGTGAGAGTGAGGGTGTGTTTTTAGGCGGGATTTTGGGATGAAAATGAGGTTGGAGTTGGGATCTATTTATAGAGGAGAAAAGAAGAAATAACTAATATTATAACAAAAAAAATATATAAACCATTCATTCTATATGATTATTTATATGTACACATTACTATATTAATAACCTAGTATATATATATATATTTATTTATTTATTTTTTTTTTTTTAAAAAAAAAAAAAATGTGGACATGCAGGTGTATATGTAGATATATAAATCACCACTAGTCTATATATATGGATGTGTGTGGATATGTAGATACAGAAATCACCACTAGGTGATATATGGATGTGTGTGTGTGTATGTAGATATAGAAATCACTACTAATATATGTATGGATGTGTGTGTATATGTAGATATACAATTTATCACTGTTATATATATGGATGTGTGTGTGTGTGTATGTAGATATATAATTTACCACTAATACATGTATTAGAGGAGATATTCTTGCAAAACAATTATAAAATATACTAAAAATCTATATTTTATATTTATCATTTAATTAAAATCCGAAAATTAGGTTTATAAATAATTAAAATTCGAAAATTATACATATAAAATCAAAAAATATATTGTTGTATTTATAAAATTCGAAAATTGTATAATTTATTTATAAAATTCGAAAATAAAATAAATACAATCCTAAAATATGTATTTAAATAAATTTTGCAAAAATAATAATCACCATTCAAAATTAATACTTTAAGGTCTAAGTTATAAAGTAATTTTAAAGAATAAAATTCCAAAATCATAAAAATTTTAGGAATTAAAAATTTTTATATCAAATATTTTGCATGTTTCAAATGATAAAAAAATAAATCATCATTTAAATATTACACACTTCGCCTAAAATAGAAACCTATACTTAACTTCATCATTCCTAATAGCTTTGTTATATATCTTTATTCTATTCCATAATTGCTCTTCTTCCCATGACTACTAAAATTTTCCCTTGCCTTCTCACCTAGTTTCAAATCCAGTTTGGAATATACTGAAACTTCTTGTACTTAATCAAATAACTCATCAATATTGGATAGTGGCTACTTCTCATTCATTCGATAAATATAAGGTTGAACCTCTAGTTTAGAAAGCGTGTAATGAATTTGAATCAATCAAAATTCTAGGTAAATGAAACAAGCTAAATGCATACCTTCCACACTGTAGGTTTATTTGGTTACCTCGCACATCCATTCTTGCATCTTTGATATATCCTCCAGAGTTCCTTTCACTTGGGCTGCCCCAAGATTATGGTCTCATAAAGTTTCTTAATTTATCAATTGCTCTATTGTACTTTTCAATTCTCCATACCGGTTCTACTACCATAGTAAAATTATGAATCCTATCTCAAATTCCGAGCCTTAGACCACCACAAGCTTCCAAAACTTTCTTTTCTTAAGTTCAACAAAGTACATAGCCTCTAGCTTTCCCAATTCTCAAGGTCCCTATTTCAGTACTAATTTTTACCAAAAGATACGTTTTTGCTAAATATAATTCAACCTAATATAAAATCCATTAGATATACTAGAGGTCTTAGCAACTCTCACATCTACCCGTGGTGACTCTCGAGTTGATTCCTATAGGTTCAAGAGGTGGCTTTTACACACGTCGAACTTAAGTCACATAATTCCACAAGTAGTCGTTTACATCTATTACCCAAAAATTCGCCTTATACTCAAATTAGTCAAGTATTTGCCATTTAGGAAAGCAAAGTATGCACTGGCCGGCCGCCCAGCCACACCCGCCACCCCGCATGTCAAACACTATCCAAGGAAATTCATCCCTAATTAACCTTCTCAGATCAAGCCTATATCTTTTATATTCTGAAATTTTACGCCGAGGATCCTTACCCAGCACAGCTTTGGTGTAAACCCAAGCTTTGTACCACCTGTGACACCCCGAAACCTCTAGTTATTTATGAAAACATCTATTTATAACCATCTCACAAAAACATGCTATTATATAACGTAATGAAACCAAACACGTGTACTAATATTCCAAAAGATGAGTTTACAAACGTCGTTTATTACATATACACAACATATGCATAACTTAACTACCAAGTTTCTAGCACAACGCATACATAACTAACTAAAAGCCTCGAAGCGCCCTCCTAAGTCTTCCTCGTTCCTATCTTCTTATGTCTCAAATCCGGCTAAAAACATAATAGAAAGCAACGTCAACATATACACATGTTGAGTAGAAATTTACATTGAACATGAAGTGTTCATGTGAAATTGCACATTGTCATAAAAGCACATAAACCCGCCCATAAAACCATAGAAATTTCAGTTCTTTGATCAATTCACATAAATTTCAGCTCTTATAGAGCATCACAATCCAATCATATTGTTACCGTTTTCCACCTCAAAGGGCGGCTACCTTATCTCGTCGTGCCGTAAACCAATTTCCAACCGAAATTCCCACCCAACCTAAACACACCGGTTGTCATATCTCGAGTATATGCCGAAATCCTACGACCCACAACCAATACATGGAACACTCCGTCCATGCAAGATGGGAATAGGCATGGATGGCGAGAACTGTTTTAAGACCGGCAAACCCATTGCCGCCCGGCCGAACTCTAGCCCCATCCATACCAAAATCATATAGGGCCCTTATACACATAATTCCAACACATTCAAATCACAATTTCATCACAATAAACATTGTTTTCAGCTCAAAATCAGCATAGAGTACCAAATTTCCAGTTTTTACGACATCGACATTTGCAAATGCGAACAGAAATTTCTATCCTTCAAACTACTAAAATTTCAGCTTAAAACCTACTGGAAATCCACACATATATTCCCAAGGTTGTAAAATAGACTTTTAGCTGATAAAATTTCAGATTTTCAGTTCACGAAACCTGAAATTTTCAGACTGCGACGTGAAACGTTTTAGCGCGCAACTTCTGAAATTTCCAGCTTTCGTAACCCAAACTTCAAGCTTTGAAAAACTGTAAATACAGCTTATTCTACACTGAATTTACAGTTTAAAACCCAGGTTTTCAGTTGGGAATTTTCCGATTTTCGAGCCTTATAAAAATTGAAGTTTTCAGCTCCGAAAACAAGTTTTCTGCATGAATAGTACTTTCCAGCATATGCAAAACTCGAAATTTCAGCTCAGAAAAATTAAAATTCTAGCTTCTAGTACACATATAAGACTCTAACAAGGTATGAAACATAATAACATAGCAAAATTACAACAATTTCAACATGCTTATTCAAGAATTTAACCAAACATGCTCAAAGCAACATCATAATCATCATATTCACATATATCACCAACACATCTTGAAATCCCTTAAACCCAAGATGGAAACCAACTTGCGGTGACCTCCTAGGTCTTATAGGGAAGATAACATGCTAATAGAGTATGAAAAACCTAGCCCGAGCTCATGCCATAGGCAAATTTCTACCTTGATAGTCTTTCTTGCCTTGTAGGATAGTCTTTCTTGCCTTGTAGGATTTGAAGAAGGGAAAGTGTTTGAAGTTGTGAGATTGTTTGAAGGGTTGAAGGAGAGTAGGAAAACTTGAAAGAAAACAAGTAGAAATGGGGGGTGATTTTTGTGTTATTGCTATATTACATAGAAGACTACATAAAAGATTAGTATGAAGTCATTTTCAATTAAAGCCCTAATTGGCCAAGTATAGAGTCTAACAAGCTTAAGTGGAACTCTACATTAACAAGAGCCAAGTATGTATTCTTGCATCTAGAAGGTATTGTACAAGTGTATAAATACATTGTATCTAGCAACTCTAGCAAATTTGGAGGATAAGACTTAACATACACCAAGTATTTAACATTTAACAATTTTGTCTCCCAAAATCCCCCAAAATTCATCCACCCCTCTTTTAAATCTGAAAATATAGGTTATTTCCTTGTATTATATATAATTAGGGAAAGCAATAATATCTAGGGGCAGAAAATACAATTTACTCATTTCTTAGGGGTTTTAGGGCATAAAATCCGAAAATTCATAATTAATTTAGAAAAATTCCAAAATTATGAAATTTAATCTTTATATATCTGAAATTATATATATATATATTTCCTAAAAATTAAAATGTTTTAGTTATATTTTTGGAAATTGCAATTTAGGACATAGAAAGTTAGAAAATTGTGCTTGAATGTCAAATTCGTCTAAAATTTGAAAAATCATGTAATTTATTCAAAATTGCATATTCTCCATGCATAAATGTCTAGAATACTTATTTATATTATTTTTGAAAACTAATGAGTATTTAATAGATGAATTTTCCAAGAATGGTAATCAAAATTCGAAAATTAGTACTTTGCCGTTCAAATTGTACATTAATCTCAAAATCAAATTAAAATGTGAAAATAACAAGTAATAAAAACATCTCCAAGAAGCATAAGATTTCATATCAATTATTTAAATATTAAGGAATACCGGGTCATTACACGGTGTGACATTATTGAATTCCTTGTTGTGCACCGCTGAGTTCCTTTTTGCATCCATAGTTTGGGTCATCTCACCAACTGCATTTTGTAGTAAAAGTTGTATAACCATATGTTAAGTTAGTTGTGTCATTTCGCTAAGACTCACCAGAAATAAATTTACAATCCAACCATCGCCAACCATAATTCGCCAAAAGAATTGGCAAATTGTACATCCTCAATGAGATTTGAACTTAAATACTCAAGATGCAAGTAGTGGTACTTAACCACCATACCACCATCTTGTTGGTAGTTTAATGAAGTGAATCATTCAAATAAAAGACAAAGTTTTTTAGTTCATAAAAATTTACATCTAAGTAATGGCCAGTGAATAATTCTTACACAAATCTGAGATTAGCAAATTCATATGTCAATGAGGCATTGCTTCAATGATAAGGTGGAGACCCCTTAACCAAGTAGTCAAGGGAACGCGGAGTCTCACTAACGTCATGAGCATTAATGTGCTAAATAGTAGTTTATAGTTTTCTGTATAGTAGTCTTTTATATTAATTTGATAATTAGTGATCATCTGATGTAATAATGTATTCTTAATTTGAGAATATTGGTGCAATCAATTGATATATAATACACCGCTTCCCCCATAAAAAGAGAAATAAATGATCAACAAATGGAATGCAAATGCATAGATTGACCGAAGTCATTTTTGAGAAGCTAATTTTGTTCAAGCACTGAGAAGGATTGTTGCTTGATATCGATCCCTAGCCGATTGAAAATAGTCACGGATTGTATGCTCGCGACGACGGCATCGACGACAGTATTTGGGCAAACCCTCATATTCAATCAACTGTTGGTAAACCTTATCCCCATCCTTCACCCAAATAGCTTTCCTAACAGGCTTAGTAACATCAATTTCCATGCAAACCTTAGATACCCGCGGTCTCAAGCAATCTATAATCGGTCCATCCACGCAAACCGGCATTCCAATAAAACTGGTGATTGTATACAGACCTTGAACTGGAATCAGATGGAGGGGCAGGTTGTGAATCTTGAACCAAACCGGATAGATTGGCTATTCCACAGTAGGATCAAAGCTTGGTTCCCACTTGAACACCCGCATAGGATATCCATTGAAGTGCCACACCTCATGCATAAAAACCATAGCGTAATCATCATGGTCGTACAGGTGGATACCCAGATGTGTATCGTCAAAGAAAAACAACTGAAAGCTGCGCTTAAGTTTCATCTTCCAGAAATAAATTGGAGAGTGCGCAGCTGCAGGTGACCATGCAAAAACTTCTCAATCAGCATGTATAGAGGCGTAATGAATACAGAGTTGTTCTCGATCAGATTGCGTGAACATAGCAAGAGGCTTGCCAAGAAAATCAATTATAGAGCCGATGGGCGTAAATGTGGAGGTGTTAAAGTTTTTTCACCGTTTATGGGCATCCGGCAAGATGGGGTCCAGAGGGGTGCCGGCGGCCGCCGCATAGGAAGGATCGAGGGTAGGCTGGCGTTGATTAGCACCACCACCATGATGCGGCTTGGAGTCACCCATTAGGGCGGTCGACGGCTAGGTTTAGAATTAGGAGAGAAAATTTGAGAGAGAGAAAGTTTTGAGTGAGAGTCCTTATTAGGCCTAGGATTAATGGACTTATATTACTATCATTTTTGGGCTTAGGATTATTAGGCTATCTTATGAGGCCTAAGATTATTGGACTTATATTACTCTCATTATTGGGCTATCCTATTAGGCTTAGGATTATTGGACTAAATACATTAGATTTAGGATTATAGGAGTAATGTTGTTAGACTGACTATTGATTAATGTTTTTAGGTTTAGAAATTTGAGTTATATATACACACACAATAACAAATAATAGGTCGTAAACAAGAGAGACATAGCAGAACTCCTGATTCATACACAAGATCACCATATTAATTTTTTCTTACGAACCATAACTTTATTGTCTAGGGTAAGCACAACCTTTATTCATATCACAATGTATGTGTAAGCCTTGGACTTTAATTTTATATACCATATTCAGTAGATCCATCATGATTCATGAATCATGACTTGAGGCTTAATGAATATAAAGGTAATATATGTTAGTTAAACTTTCAGCAATTGACTTTAATCTTCTAGATCCATCATAATGAGGTACGTGAATTAGAACTTTCGTCGTATGCTTATTTATGCATCTTTTTCATAATAGCAGCACCATAATATATGTTCTTGATTTTACTTTTACCTCATTAGCTTTGTTTTCACAAGATTTTATGATTTCCAGGATGAGTTCGACTAGTAATATCTTATGGGGCATTCAGTTACCGTAACTCATGTTATAGAATTTGGGAGTATGATTCTAGACTTGGACCATAACCATATTATGGTGATTGGGGCAATTAGAATCACTCTAAATTACTTTTTTAGGGTTTTTTTTTTATATTTATGCGAATATTATAAATCATTATTTGAGGAGTTATGCATAGAATTGTTCAAGTATGAGACCGTAAGATAATAAATTGTATTGAGGTTAATCGGTGTCATTAGATTTCTTATTCCATATAAGATTTCATATTGAGGAGCATTATCGTATCTGAATTTATTTCTTATTATAGATTCGATTGATCAGCAGTTGGATTTAACTACAAAGTCGTTAGAGTTTTAAGAATACTTATTGATTGGTGTAAGTGGTTTCTTCCCTCTATCTATTTTATAAAAAATATGGTTTTCTTAAATTTACGTCTTTGTTGAAAAAGTTATTTTCTGATATAGAAAGTGGATTTGAGCATGCTATTTTACAAATTTTTTCAATGAAAAGTTCAAAATTGTTTGATATTGTGATATATGGGTATATATGAACATGCTCAGAGCAATTGGATACTATCGATAGGAACAAGTTCTGAAAATTTCCAACCATGCTATGGGGTACAGTAGCAATCTCCGAACCCACTTAACGGGATTATAGTTAAGGCCCTCCTATGGGTAATAATTGTAGTGTCCGAACCCACCTAACGGGATTATAGTTAGGGCTTGATCAAATTGACTAATAGAGATTCTGAATGTTCACGAGCATGGATATGAAAATTAATGTGCTTGATTCTGTTCAGTTATTCGTTCTTCCACTTGAAAGTATAAAACTTTAATTTTGAAACTTGTTTGGCTTTATAAGTATGATTTTCCTACTATATATGTATATAATTTGCTCGAATCTGATAGAGGATCAAGAGATCCCGTATTGGGCGAGTGTCGCTTACACCACTAATAACCTTTTGTAGAGAATAATATCGAGGAAGGTGACGAGGAATAATTTTGGGGTAGGTGATTGGATTGAAGGAGCCCCTACTTAGAGAATTTAGTGATCCCTATTTATTTTTGTTGTTTCCTTGTATGACTCTATTTATTAAGACTATTATAAATTAGTTTCTGTTTATGTTTTTGAACTATAGATATAATAGTTAGGATTATTATCTTTTCCGCTGTGAGGTTCGACTATAGCTTTTCAATAAATATTTTATGATTTTTAGTATGTTCTGATTTCTGTGGCTTGGTGTCTCTGAGTCCTTTCAGGCTAAAAGGCATCACCGTGCCGTGTCCTGGATTTGGGGCTTGACATTAAGTGGTATCAGAGCTTAGGTTATGATCTCTAGAATGTCGGTTATGAGACTTGATGGCAAGTTAGGGATTTAAGAGTTTGCATAGGAGATGAATATGGTGTCTATAGGATTTACATAGTTTAACCTAGAAATCTCAGGAAGCCGTACGTACTAGGCTATAATATATTGTAATGCTAACCGTGGATTTTCTTGGGTTGGAGTGGGAGTGTGTTTGTACATGCATCATTTCTTCCAATCTTTGGACTAATACGTATTATATAAGTATTGCTTATCAATAATCGATTAGGAAGTCCTTTATTTCCAAGCATGAGCTAACGAATGACATATCTTTATATTGGAAATAGATGGTAGACCTAGACGCCATAACTAAAATCCTTGTTACACCACTAATCGAGAAGAATGTAATGAACAACCACAGGACAACCAACACAATCCACCCCCAGCACTACAAATGGGAATTCACCACGAGGACTTGGTAGCCATTGCTACCATCGTAGCCCAAGCCATGTAAACTGAAAACTAGGAGCAAGCTCCGATAGTGAACCAGCCACCTGTAGTGATGGGGACTAAGTATCACTATGAGGCATTGAGAAGAGCCCATGTGCCGAGCTTTGACAGTTCTCATGATCAAGCTGTAGTTCATAAATGGCATAAGGAGATAGAGGCTAACTTCGAGCTAATGGAGGTTCCTTTAGAAATTAGGCCCAGGGTCATGGTACCCTTTCCAGTGGGGGAAGCAGCGAGCTGGTGGAAAGATGCGCGTGACATCCCGACTTTATACACGAAATAGGTGTAATAACTATATGCTAACTAAAAACCGGTCCTTGTGATATACATGCATGAAACACTAAATTTTTATATATAGCATCTGTAATGTCCCGGTACTTTCTAGTATTAATTATATATTATTATTTCATGTTTTATGTGATCCTTATTTTTGAATTGTGGTATAAATTAATTAATTTTATCATTTCAGGTTTTATATGGTCATTATTTTATATGATCCTTCTTTATATGTAAATTGGGTGATATTTTGGAAATGCAATAGGAATGATAACTATGTTTATAATAAACAATTGAATTTATACTATATATACACTATACATAAACGATTTATATATATATATGTATATACATGTATTTTCAGGAATCACAACTCATTAATTTATTTGTAAAAAAGTCATATATATACTACTTTTATATATGTATATTTTGAAATATATATTTATATATGTATGTATATTTTCAAACATATATATATATATCATATAATAGGATCATTTTGTATCACATGTTCTAGAAAAGATATTAGATAACATAATGCAAAGATATGCTATCAAATGCTCCTATACACTTGTATCGATCCTACCACCACTTGAATGGATAATCTTGGAAGGAGTAACACTTGCCCTTATGTTCTTAACATTGGTTGACACTCATGTGTATTAGGGCAACACATATGTAAGAATAGTAATAACACGTGTAGCAATCATCTTTGACTAGAGCACCACTTGTAAAGATCATCTTGGAAGAAATAACACTTGGAATCATGTTCTTGAAGTAGAGTGACACTCATGTAACTTAGGGTGCCATTCATGATAATTAGGGTTAACACCTTACCAACTTAGAGTAACACTTGTAGGGTTATGGGAAGAATTCATTTAATAACCAAGCTTAGTTGTAAGAATTCATTAAATTCTTCATTTAATACTAAGAGATATTTCTATAAAATAATGCTATCTATTGTCTAACTAGTATAAATAGAGGGCTTGGCCTCCATTGTTTATCACCACAACCACTCTACAAACACAAACACACACACAAACATACACGGCACACACAACACACACTAACACCCATGGTCCACACACACATTCTTATATATATAGAAAAAATCCTAGAGTTTAAACCCTAGACTTCTTTATGTGCTTTAGATTTAAGTTCTTTTACGTTAACTAGCTCATTCATGCCTATATGTATTTATGTTTATGCCTTAGTCATTTTATGAATATGTTTATATCCATGTTTTATCTGCATGAACTACGTGTAGTAGCATAAGGATTACTCATATAATCATACATGCACATGCATATTTGAAAGACTATAATTATTCTTTCATATGTATGTATGTATATATATATATAGTTAAAGTTATTTTTAAAAATTACAAATATGCACTCATGCAAGTACATATGAACATGCTTTGTCAATACATACATATTGTAATATAAGAATTGTCTACATGCTTATGCACATACTTACACATTTAAAAAGAATAAACTTGTTCTAATAATTTATAGACACATGTAGTTAAAATTATTTCAAAAAGTTATGAACATGCACGTATATGTAAATAATTTTAGTTGTGCATCGATGCATAATATTCTTCTCAAAGTAGTTAATTCATGTCTATACATACACGTGTTCATGTATTAGTGATTCTAAGGAACTATGTACAAATGCTACCTATACATGAGTATGGTAACTTGCCAATATGCTCATACACATGTTTGTGGGACTAAAGTTCTTTCAAAATTATGCACATGTATAAAGTTATTCTGAAAATTATAAATGTAAATTATGTAGGAATATTGCTTACATTAGTTACTAAGCATAAGTTAGTTACTTGTCACCACCATGTTATGTGTAAGCTTTATGTTTCTTCAAGAATCTAAGTAGCCATAGTATTCCTTAAACAGCGATTACTATTCATGAGCAACTACGGCATAGGACCCTAACTTTAGCTATTGATGAGAATTCTAGGAGATTACCAAGTTGACGTAGTCAACCTAATCCATAAACCTGGTGAGACAATAAGCTCTTAAGGTGAGTGCCTTTTATTTTCCTTGCTAGGGCATTGGACTATATGTAGTAAATATTGTCGTATAGCCTACCCTATCAAATTTATCTTATCCGATTTTTCTGAATTTATATTTTACTCTTTATGTTTAAAGAAATATTTCTTTGAATTTTAAGTCAAATTATATTAAAAAAAACTACTGCTTTTTGAAATATCAGCTACATCTATTTTGAAATGATTGATTAACACAGTTGGGATATCATGTTTTAATTATTTTTATGTATCCTTGGTGTTAGAAACAAGTCACTGCTTCATTGAACATTTGGGAGCCATATTTGTCCTGATATATTGATACCCTTGGGGACGCCCTTGGGAAGTTTAGGCCCAAGTACATGTAAAAGGGACTTATCAAGCGGAACGGACCATCGGCAGAACCTTTTATATGATACCATACTGTGGCAATTAGTTCTTACATACAATTAGAGGTTGCTTGAAGTAGGGTTGGATCAGTATATTGTACGAATACGTGGTACATTTTTGTCCTGCTTAATGTCGAGATGGCTTATTGACGAGGGAGGCATGAGTGTTTCTATTATGTCTTACCTGTTTTGGATAGTCATAAGGTTGGAAATTCTGTTTATGGCTCACTAACCATCTTATTAAGACTGTATATACATGTTTCACATTGCATCGTAGTTTTCTATGATTCATTATTTTATTTATTTTATGAATCTTATTTTTTATGTATATATATATATATCTATATGTATATTTCCAGCCTTACTAAGCTATTTGGACTTACTACCCCAAGTTCTTTCTGTTCATTGCCTCAGTTTTAGGAAAATAGATTGAGGGAACAGGGTTAAGGTGATTGGAGACTAGCTTATCTTGTATAGCAGACTAGCTTATTTCATAGGAAATGGAAGATCACTATTTGAAGTGTTGTACTTGGATAGTTGTACCCTACGGTTCTATGTAAGTTAATTAAGCTTTTATCTTATTTGGATTTTGTTATAGGGCAGTATCGAATAAGCTGCAGGTATTGGGTACTGATAAAAAAATAGGTACTTAGCAAGACTGTTAAGGGAGCCTTACTACTATAGGATGGTCCTAGCAAGGGGGATGTCATAGTGTGTCGCCTCCAATGCTAGCAACGGGCCCTATTACTTGGGAATGTTTTCACGATACTTGCCTTAGGCATTATTTCCCTAGCGTCGTTCGACTTCAAAAGACGGCAGAGTTTGACAACTTAGTACAACTACCAAATATGATAGTGATAGAGTATTCAACGATATTCCATTCCTTAGGAAAATACTCACCCACCACAATGGCCAATAAACAACTTAAAATTCACAAGTTCACCAAGGGCTTGAAAAGTTGAATCCAGTTAGCACTCGCAGTATGTGAGGCAAGGAGCTCTAACGAACTTTTAGGGGCATCCATTAGAGCCGAGGCTGACATTAGGCGAAGGGACGAAGAAAGTAAGTTGAAGAGGCCTAGGAATTAAATGAATTAGAGTTTAGAACTCCCTAAGCGGCCATCGTTTAATCAACCTAATGAGAAACCAGTACCTCCCAAATGGCCACCGCTAGAATTAGAGACATGCCAATACGGCTATAGAAAGCATGTTGGGGAGTGCAGACGGAAGAACGGAGCATGTTTTCGTTATGGTGGGCAGGGCCATAAAATATCTGAATGTCCTCAACCAGACCTGTGGGCAGCTGGAACCCCTAATGCCAAACCGCCAAGTACTACTCAGAAACTAAAGGAGAATACAAGAGTGTTTGCTTTGACTAAGGAGGAAGACAACAATTGTAAGGATTCGATTTTTTCTTGCATTTTCGATGTTGCCTATATATTATTTGATGCTTAAATATGAATTATTTAAATGATTATATGATTAATCTATGCATCTTATATGACATTTTTCTTGCAATAAATACTTTGTAAAATATTATGTAATATATGCCTATTTATTTACAACGCATAATTATTGGAATTATTTTTCTACTTCTGTTAGTAATCATAAAATGTATAAGAATTCAAACACACACACACATACACATATATATAGATATACATGAACTCTATATATATATACACAAATATAGGGTTAGATTATTTTCTTGTTAGTGTCATTTTCACTAAAATGAGTCATTTTCACACTATAATAATTATTTTTAAATGCTAGGTCATAAGACTATGACATATATATATATATACCAAAAATATCTTGCATTATATATTTATATATAATTTCAAAATTGATATGTATAAATATATAAGATTATATTTTCATTTATTTAGGTATTATTCATAATAAAAATTGGAATAATTATATAATGTGTAAAAAAAATATCCTAAAAACATAGAGAGAGGGGACAAAATATGCTTATATATATATATATATATATATTTAATTAATATATGGTGTATATTGTGTTTTGCTCCCCAATCTTCCTAACATTCAATGAATTTTATACTTGTAAGGTTTCTTCTAGATATATATATATATATATGTACTTGTAAGTCTCATATTAAAACACATTATGAATCATGCATCTAGGATAACACATAAACATTGTAGGGAAACACATATACAAAAATATACTACCACTTGTATTAATATACTTATTCAAGATTACACATGTACAAATCAAATTGTATTAAGTAACACTTGGCTTCATCATTTTAACCTAGGTTAACACATAAACCTGTTTAGAATACAACTCATAACAATTAGGGTAACATTTGTATGAATTATATCCACATTTAAGTATCAACTCAATTATTGAACATACTTAGTTGGAAAGATAACATTTATCATTAAACCTTAGTTGGAAGAATGCATTAATTGTAAAACTGATATTATATTATTAAAATCCTATTTCTTGCCCTAAACTCTATAAAAAGGGGCAATTGTCTTCATTTTCTACACACTCACACACTAAATCCCACCTAAGACACACACACACACACACTCACTTTGCTCTCAACGACAAAACACTCCATATTTATAGTATATCTGTTACCCACACACACACACACACATATATATATATAAACTCTTCTTTTTACATACATAAATATATATATGTACTAGCCTCTATACATCCCCTTAATTCCATAAAACACTCTTGAAAGGTTGAAGTATATTTAATTGGGGTAGGGACCTTACTTGTTAAGTAAAGGTTCTTACTTTAATTTATAGATATTATACTTTTCTTCACTTTTAGCCACTACTATATATAGATTTTATAGTAAAGAGAAATATATTTGATTAAGGTTGGGGCCTTACTTAATTTAATAAGTAAAGGTTCTTACTTTAATTCATAAATATTATACCTCCATATTTGATGTATGCAAGGTAGGGGTTTTGCTTAATTTCATAAGTTTTAGTTTTCTATGCTTTTGCTTATCTAATTGCAATTGTAAGTCTAGAAACTATTCTACTACAATTTATATACACCTATGCTCATGTTAAAAGTGTTTATTTATTTAAATTAATGTTATTATGCAATGATTTATATGAAAAAATGTTTATGTGAAAATTTTGTTGCATATCC
Source organism: Petrea volubilis (assembly GCA_026212405.1). Taxonomy (NCBI): domain Eukaryota; kingdom Viridiplantae; phylum Streptophyta; class Magnoliopsida; order Lamiales; family Verbenaceae; genus Petrea; species Petrea volubilis. The sequence goes on along the minus strand of CM047885.1, from coordinate 22,079,379 downwards.
TTCTAGTCATATTTACACTTTATGTTCATAAAACTAATAAACAAACAAGTATGTTTTAGTATATCAAAATATGAATTAGTAATGTTTTTATAAACATAAAAAGTATGTTCCTTATGTGAAATTGTGTGGAAATATGTAAAATTCTTTAGTGTGCATGCTGGTCCCAAATACGAATAGAGGTGGATGAGGATGAGTTCGGTTCAGCAGCGACGAGCTTGCCGGTCTTAAAATAGTTCTTGACCTTCCATCATTGCCTAATCCCCACTACTAGAAAAAAGGCATTTAGCCACGGATTTTAGCCACGGATTTGGCAAAAAATCCGTGGCCAAGGAGATTAGCCACGGATTGGCCACGGATTAGCCACGGATTTTTTCCGTGGCTAAAAGTGGCGTGGCTAACCTTCGCCACGGCTTTTTAGCCACGGCTGGGCTTAGCCACGGCCAAGCCGTGGCCAAGCTGTGGCTAATAGCCACGGGCAAACCGTGGCCAAGTTTGGCCACTTTTTCCTAGACATGGCTTAGCCGTGGCTAAGGGCCACGGATTAGCCACGGCCAGGCCGTGGCCAATCCGTGGCTAACAGCCACGGATTCGCCACGGTTTGGCCGTGGCTAATCCGTGGCCACTGGAAAAAAAAAAAAAAAAAAAGCTAATTACACCCAAACCCGCGGCCCAACCCGGACCCGCGCCCCAACCCAAGCTTTTTTTTTTGCGCTCAAGGAGATTCGAACACGAGACATCAATGTTATAAATGGAGCATGTAACCGTTGCGCCAAGGGAGTTCTTTGGTTATTGATTGATTTTTTTTATACTTAAACTATATTGTTACAATATTTTAAACTAAAATTATCTAATAAATTTCATTAGTTTTATCAATTTTTTTAATTTAATTTTAGTAATTTTTATAAATTATTAACCAATTATTTTTTTTAAAAAAATAAAGATATTTACCTTTGACTTTATCGTTCAATATTCAACTTTTTTTTATGACAAATATTTAATAAACTAATATATCAAAACAAAAAATATAACAAAAGTCTATTTATATAATTTATATTTAGATAATAGCAACTTTAATTCATGATAATTTGTCAATATCTTCGTATATGTGTGGTATTATATAATATATGTCAAGTATATATATCATATATATATATATATATATCAATATATGTATCTATTTTAAATATGTCCATGTATACATGTATCAAATATATATATATAAATGTCCAAGTATATATATTGATAGATATGTATCTATTTTAAATATGTCCAAGTATATATGTATCAATATATATATAAATGTCCAAGTATATATATGTATCAATATATATATGTATCCAAGTATATATAGATAATTTATATTGAGATAATTAAAATATCAATAACAAAAATTTATCCGTGGCTAATTGTTTTTTTTCATTTTTTTTTGCACCACAGATAAATTTATATATATATATATATATATTGATACATATGTAAATTTATATTGATACATATATTTATATATCCAAGTATATATGTACCAATATATATATATATTTGTGACTAATCCATGGCTATATTTATATATATATATATATCATGTATATATATACATATGTTCAAGTATATATATCAATATATGTGTATATATATATTTCCAAGTATATATATCATATATACATATATAAATTTACGTATATGTCAATGTGTATCTCATATATATTAATATATTATATGTACATTCTAATCCTCTATATATAGTCTATATGATATAAGTATATATCTATATAGAACATATCTAATATATGTTATAAATGTAGTGTACGTATATATAGATCCAACATATATATATATATATATCTAATCATATGTACTATATATATATGATCAATCATCTATATGAAATAAACATATATTAGTGTATTATATATCTAATATATGTTATATATGTACTTATACATCTAATATATATACAGCTAATTATATATAAATACACATATATATAAGTATATCTAATCTTATACGTATGTAATATGTCGAATCATTTATTATATATATCAATATATATAATATAATATATATATATATTACTTAAATATAGCAAAAATTAATTATTAAACAAAAAGTTAAAGTGGTGTAGTGGTTTAATGCTCTAACTTTAACTAACAGGTCAAGAGTTCAAATCATATTTGTTGCAAAAAAAAAAAAAAAATATTTAGCCACGACTAGGCCGTGGCTAAATTAGCCACGGTCTGGCCGTGGCTAAGGGCCACGATTTAGCCACGGTCTAGCCGTGGCTGGATTAGCCACGGTCAGGCCGTGGCTAATCCGTGGCCCTTAGCCACGGCCTGGCCGTGGCTAGACCGTGGCTAAGGGCCACGGCTTAGCCACGGTCTGGCCGTGGCCAAATTAGCCACGGCTAGGCCGTGGCCAAGCCGTGGCTAACCATTAGCGGCAAAACTGGCGCCAAATTTAGCCACGACATTTAGCCACGGGTAATCCGTGGCCAATCCGTGGCTAAAGCTCAAAAAAAATTTTCACCGAAAACCGTTGCTAATTCGTGGCTAATCCGTGGCTATTAGCCACGGATTAGCCACGGATTTTTCCCGTGGCTAAAATTCGTGGCTATTTGCTCTTTTTCTAGTAGTGCCCTCCTTGCATGGACAGAGAGTTCCATGTACTGAAGTGGGTCGTCAAAAATTCGGCATATACACGGGATATGACCATTGGTGTGAATGTTTGGGATTTAGAGTGTTTCGTTTGGAAAAAGGGGAATAACGGCATGGTGAGATAAGGTAGTCACACAAAGATGTGAAAAGTTAAATGTGAAATATAATGTGAAGTATTATATGTCTATGTGCACATATTACACACACTCACCTTATGTGATTAAGTGAAATTTCTACTCAACGTGTATGTTGATATTATTTTATATTATGTTTTTAGCCAGGAATGGGATGGGGAAATACATCAGAAGATAGCAAGGAGCGGTTCAGAGCCTTTAACTAATAGGGTTTAAACTTGAGATTTTGTACTTAGAAGTCAAGAGTTGTTGTAAAATTATGAATTTTGTGTAAAGTACTCGGAAGTATTTTCAATAAAAATATTTACCATTGTGCATTTTAGTTCAATACATTTTATAAATTAGTTAAAGGTACGAGTCTTCATAGGTGGTATCAGAGCTAAGGTTTAAGCCTAAGCTAAGCTAGGTAAGGATCCTCGGTGTGAGGCTTCGGATTAGATAGGAGAGAGGCTTGATCCAAGAAGTTTAATTAGGGATGAATTTCCTTCGGTGGTATTTGTCATGCGGGGTGGCTGGGGCGGCCGACCAGTGCATACTTTGTTCCCCTAAATGGTGAATATTTGACCAATTTGAGAATAAGACAAATTTTCTTGGGCAATAGCTTTAAATGACTACTGATAGAATTATGTGACTTAAGTTCTATGTGTGCGGAATCTGTCACGACCCGAAAAAATACCCTTTTTATTTTATTAAAATATATTGGACCAAAATGCGCAACGGTAAATATTTTTATTGCAAATATATAATAATACAGAAATTTACTAAAACATAGTGAAATCACAGTTGTACAAAAGTTGTTATACGAGTGAAAATAATAACTTTAGCTAAATAAAAGCTTCGTAATGCCCTCCTCTTCCTCCTGATGGGCTAGAATGTCTTTGCCTAAAAAAATGTGTTCAAAACACATATCAACACAACGGTTGAGTAGAAATTTCGCTTAATCACATAAGGTGCTCGTGTGTCTCATATGTGCACATAGTCATAATATCTCACATAATATTTCACATAACATTACCTTTTGAGTCACTTATTAGTGACTCCCTTATGTCTCCCACAGTGCAATATTCCAACCGTTCACATCATTAATCCCCATATTCCATCCGTCCACATCAATTCCATCCGTTCACATCGGTGCCCATATCTCGAGATTATGCCAATTCCCTACAACCAAAACCAATACATGGAATACTCCGTCCATGCAAGATGAGATGGATGGCGAGAACTGTTTTAAGACCGGCAAGCCCATTGCCGCCCGGCCGAACTCAGCCCCATCCACACCGGAAACACATTTGGGCCCGTCATGCACAAATAAAAAGTTCCACATATTGTCACATAAAGAACATACTTCCATACTTATAACTTTATATATAAAAGCATACAAATAGCATATTTTGGAATAATAAACATACATGAACATAAGATATGAATATAACTAGAAACATAATTTCTAATAACTTGAAGTAGCATAATGAAGCATAATATCATGATAGTAAAATAATAAACTAGCACTAGAAAGTAACTTATGTAATTAAGGAAATCCCTACCTTCAAATATTTTTAGGGAAAAAGAGGGTATATAAAGGGCTATATGGAAGGATAATAGGTGTATATGGATGTAAAAAGAAGTGTTTACATTTATACATGTGTGGGTGGAAGATATTTATAAATATGGAGTGTTTTTGGTGTTGAGAGTAGAAGTAGAGTGGAGGTGTGTTTTTAGGCGGGATTTGTGGGCTGAAAATGGGGTTGGGGTTGTGATCTATTTATAGAGGAGAAAAAGTAGAAATAACTAATATTATAACAAAATAAATAGATAACCATATATTCTATATGGACATTTATATATACACATCACAATATGAATTACCTAGTATATATATATATATATTTATGTATGTGGACATGTAGGTGTATATGTAGATATATAAATCACCACTAATCTATATATGTGGATGTGTGTGTGGATATGTAGATGTAGAAATTACCACTAGGTGATATATGGATGTGTGTGTGTATAAGTAGATATATAAATTACCACTAGTTTATATATAGACATATGTGTGTACATGTAGATATATAAATTACCCCTAATATATATATGGATGTGTTTGTGTACAAGTAGATAGATAAATCACCAAGTATATATATGTATTGGAGGGGATATTCTTGCAAAACAATTGAAAAATATACTAAAAATCTAGACTTTATATTTTTCATTTAATTAAAATCCGAAAATTAGGGTTATAAATAATTAAAATTCAAAAATTATGTTTATAAATAATTAAAATTTGAAAATTATACCTATAAAGTCAGAAAATATATTGTTGTATTTATAAACTTCGAAAATTACATATTTTCATATAAAATCTGAAATTTAACATTGAAGTTACAAACATTGAATAATTTATTTGGAAATTTCAAAATAAAATAAAATAAATACATGTCTAAAATATTTATTATATTATTTTTGGAAAAGAATAATTATTAAACAAATTTTCCAAAATAACAATCACAATTCAAAATTAATACTTTAAGATCTAAGTTATAAAGTAATATTAAAGAATAAAATTTGGAAATCATAAAAATTTTAGGAATTAAAATATTTTATATCAAATATTTTGCATGAAACATAATATATAATAAATTCTAAAATAGTAGAAAGTACCGGGGCATTACAGAATCCACCTCTTGAACCTATAGGAATCGTCCCAACGCTCGATAGTCGATATTAGTATATATATGTTTTTTGCTAAAACCTCTAGTGCATCTATTGGATTTCGTATTGGATTGAATTATATTCTGTGAAAATGTATCTTTTGGTAAAAATTAGTACTGAAATAGGGACCTTGAGAACTGGGAAAGGTAGAAGTTATGTACTTTGTTGAAGTTGAAGAAAGAAAGATTTGGAAGTTCATGGTGGTCTAAGGCTCGAAATCCAAGATAAGTTAGGCCCAGTTCAGATTCATAATTATACTATGTAGAAACGTTATTCAGAATTGAAAAGTACAATAGAACAATTGAAAAATTAAGAGAAGACACTTTGCAAGACCACAATCTAGGGGTAACCAAAGCAAAAGGAACTCTGGAGGATACATCGAGGCTGCGAGGATGGATGTGCGAGGTAACCGAATAAACCTACAGTGTGGAAGGTATGTATTTAGCTTGTCTCCTTTTAGTTAGAATTTTGATTGATCCAAGTTCACTACATTTTCTTTCTAGGACTAGAGGTTCAATCTAACACCTATCAAATGAATTAGAAGTAGCCACTACCCAATATTAATGAGTTATTTGATCATACACAAAGCTTCAGTATATTCTAAATTGGATTTGAAAATAAGTTATTACCAATTGAGAATGCGAGGGGAAATTTCACTAGACAACAAGAGCAATTATGGAATGGAATAAATATATATGATAAAACTATTAGGAATGGTGAACTTAGTATTGGCTTCTATTTTAGGCAATTTGTGTAAATGCTAAATGACGATTCTCTTGTGATAATTATATTTCTTAGCCAATTCTTTTTATATGTCTTCATTATTACTTATTCCTCTTCAAATTCAAAAGATTTCTAAAATTTATTTTTGCATGGAAACAACGCTTTATAATTCCCATAGGAGATATACTTGTTAATCAAACCCCCGAAACCTATATTCTCTAAGTGAATTGGTTCTAGAACTATAAATTTGAGTATTGCATGCTATTCCTACCTATATCCACTATCGATATTACTTCGAGATACCTTTTACAACCAATATCTTTTGTTTGATGTAAAGAAAAGAAAAGGCCAATTTTGTCTTTGAATTCCTTTTGAAACGATAACTTCAACAACAATTATCGTTTTTTGTTTTCATAATCATCCTGTTTTGCCTCTAAGGCACTCTTGAAAGTCTCTTCAACTGACATCCCTTTTATTTCCTTCTTAAGAAGTTTGTGATACAAGGAATTTCAAAATTATTCTGCTTGAATCCTCTAAGATTTACGCCAATCTGACTTTTCTTTATTTGACACTTCAATTGACAAAGATGTCAATTAAACTTTCACACATTCTCATTTTTATCAGTAGTAATCCATTAACAATCTTTTACTCCATTCTCACTTTTAAACTTCAAAACATGAGAATCTTTCGAAGCAAGTCTAGAGGAATGATGAATTATCCTTGATTTCTTTCTTGTATATTCCTAAATGATGTTTGATATGAAAATGTTGACAAATATTTTGCAAATCCTACTACATTTATGGCTCTCTTCTACTTATCGATCCTTTGTTCATATTAATTTGCATAAAAAATTTGTTTTCAGTTTTGCCGTATAAATTTTAGATTTTATTTTGCATCTATCCGGACTATTACAACCCTTACAATCTATCCGGATTACTTTGAACTTAGCAAGGTACTAATAGACTTAGGAAAATTTTCTATTTCGATGTGTGATCTTTAAGATGGCAAAAATTATACGCAAGATATAGTCGGACTTCATGGTATCTCTGTTGGTATAGTCTTAGATAGAAACCCACAATTTGTTCTAAATTTTGGCTAGGATTACAAAATGCTTTGACCAAACATTAGTATTTACCTCCAACCTCAGACTGGTGGCCAAGTAAACGAAATCAAACAAACCCTTGAGGATATGCTTTGATTTTGAAGAAAGTGGAGATCGACAGCTCTCACTAGCCTAATTTGCCTATAACCATAACTATCAACCTATGGTTGGTATTACCCCATTTGAAGCACTTTATGGTTGGAAGTGTAGATCACTAATTTGTTGGGCTGAAGTTGACAAGAGGAAATTGATAGGTCCGAAATTGGTACAGGAAACTACTGAGGTCATTGAAACAGTTCGCAAACAAATGGCAGCAGCTCAAAGTCGTCAAAAGAGCTATGCAGATAAGAGACAGAAAAAATTTGGAATTTACAGTTGGAGAAATTAGAAGAAATGATGGACAAGTATCAACATCTCTTTAACTAAACAGAGCTGAAATTCGAGGACGAAATTCTTTTAAGAAAGGGGGGATGTAAGGATCCGATTTTTACTTGCATTTTTTATGTTACCTATATATTATTTGATGCTTAAATATGTATTATTTAAATGTTTATATGATTAATCTATGCATCTTATATGATATTTTTCTTGCAATAAATACTTTGTAAAATATTATGCAATTTATGCCTATTTATTTACAACATGCATAATTATTGGAATTATTTTCCTACATCATTTAGTAATCATAAAACGTACAGGAATTCAAACACACACACACACACATACACACACATATATATAGATATACATGAATATGTATATATATATATATAGGGTTAGATTCTTTTCTTGTTAATGCCATTTTCACACTATAATAATTATTTTTAAATGCTAGGTCATAAGACTATGATATATATACATATATACCAAAAATATATTGCATTATATATGTATGTATAATTTCAAAATTTGATATGTATAAATATATAAGATTATATTATTATTTCTTTAGGTATTATTCATAATAAAAATTGGAATAATTGTATAATGCGTATAAAAACCTAAAAACATAGAGAGAGGCGACAAAATATGCTTATACATATATATATTTAATAAATATATGGCGTATATTGTGTCTTGCTCCCCAATCTTCCTAACATGCAATGAATTTTACACTTGTAAGCTTTCTTCTAGATATATGTATAAACTTGTAAGGCTCATATTAAAATAGATTATGAATCATGCATCTAGGATAACACATAAATATTTTAGGAAAATACATATAAAAAAATAGACTACCACTTGTATTAATCTACTTATTCAAGATTACACATATATAAATGAAATTGTATTAAATAACACTTGGCTTCATCATTTTAACCTAGGCTAACACAAACCTGTTTACGATACAACTGTGACGACCCGATAATCCTTCATATTTAAATAATTGATATAAAATCTTATGCTTCTTTGAAATGTTATTATTACTTGTTATTTTCACATTTTAGTTTAATTTTGAGAGTAATTTACAATTTGAACGGTAAAGTACTAATTTTCAAATTTGATTACCATTCTTGAAAAATTCATCTATTAAATACTTATGAGTTTTCAAAAATAATATCAATAATTAGTCTAGACTTTTATGCATGCCAAATATGAAATTTTGAATAAATTACATATTTTCCAAATTTTTGATGAATTTGACATTCGAACACAATTTTCGATATTTTATGTCCTAAATTGCAATTTTTGAAAATATAACTAAAACATTTTTAATTTCTGGGAAGTATACATATAATTTCAAATTTATAAAGATTAAATTTCATAATTTTGGAAAATTTCTAAATTAATTATGAATTTTAAGATTTTATGCCCTAAAACCCTAATTTTTGGTTTTTACAAAAATAAATAAATACAAATTCAAATTTTTAATTAAATAAAGATAGGATTTCAGATTTTATAAGATTAGGATAATAAAAATCAGATTTTATCAGAATTTATTTAATACAAGATATTTTCCTAAGATTATTTTTCAACTTTTTCACTTGCATGGTTCTTGTTTATTGTTGTAGCAATATTTCTAGAAAATGTACACTTGCATGGCTCATATTTACTTAGGGGATGATTCATACAATTTAGGGCACATCTAAGCATATTTAGGGTGACACTTAAGGGCATGAATTGGACAATTTCATTAATTACCCAACTTAGGTGTAAAGAATGCTTTAAATGAAAATTGACCTAAATAATAAATAATTCTATTTCGCATACTCAACACTATAAATAGAGGTCCTCATCCTCCATTTTTCAGCACATACATAAAACACACACACACACACAAATCCCGCCTAAAAATATATCTTTCGGGTCCTTACACATGATATGTTTATTTATGCTTTAATGAAGCTCTTTAAGATATATCTATGTGTTATGAGAAATTATTTCTCAATTATAGTGTTGGTCCCGAAATATTGTGGAATGGATGTGACTGAGTTCCACAAGGACATTCTATTGGATATGATGGTATTAAGTGTTCTAGCCCTCCATCTCATAATCCCTCCTCATATGGGCGAAGTGTTCCATGTGAGAATGGGTTGTAGGCTTCGGCATATACCCAGGTTATGACCACCGGTGTGACTCGGTTGGGATTGGTGGAATCGCGGAGTGACTTGGTTGGAATATTGATTCTTTGATCGTGGTGGGAGTTATAAGGTATTACGTCACAGTATGTGACGAACAGGGAGTATTATGTGATTTAACATGTTTATGTGCAATTTTCACACACTTGCACCTTGTGTGATTGTGTAATAGTTCTACTCAACACGTTTGTTGACCGTGCTTCACATGCCTATTTTAGATCAACTTGAACTCGATCGTCAGCAAAGCGGAACTGAGGAGTACTATTAAGATTTTACTTAGACTTGATAGGGATTAATTATGATGTACTATGAAAGCCATCATATTTTGTACTAAACATGTTATTTATGAACCTTAATGTAGTATTGTATATTTTTTCAGGTCGTGACAACAACTCATAACAATTAGGGTAACATTTTTATGAATTATATCCACATTTAAGTATGAACTCATTTATTGAACATACTTAGTTGGAAAGATAACATTTAATGTTAAACCTTAGTTGGAAGAATGAATTAATTGTAAAATTGACATTATAATAAAAAAATCCTATTTCATGACTTGAGGTATAATGAATATAAAGGTAATACATGTTAGTTAAACTTTCAGCAATTGACTTTAATCTTTCAAATCCATCATAATGAGATACGTGAATTAGAACTTTTGTTGTATGCTTATTTATGCATCTTGTCATAATAGTGCAACCATAATATATGTTCTTGATTTTACTGTTACCTCACTAGGTTTGTTTTCACAAGTTTTTATGATTTCCATGATGAGTTTGATTAGTAATATATTATGGGGCATTCAGTAACCGTAATCCATGTTATAGAATTTGGGAGTATGATTCTAGACTTGGACAATAACCATATTGTGGTGATTAGAGTAATTAGACTCACTCTAAAGTACTTTATTAGGGTTTGTTTATATTTATGTGAATATTTTAAATCATTATTTGAGGAGTTATACTTAGATTTGTTTTAAATATGAGATCCTAAGATAATAAATTGTATCGAGGTTAATCAGTATCATTAGATTTCTTATTCCATATAAGATTTCATATTGAGGAGCATTATCTTATCCGTACTTATTTCTTATTACAGATTCGATTGATCGGCAGTAGGACTTAACTACAAAGTCGTTAGAGTTTTAAGAATACTTATTGATTGGTGTAAGTGGTTTCTTCCCTCTATCTGTTTTATAAAAATATGGTTTTCTAAAATTTACGTCTTTGTTGAAAATGTAATTTTCTTATATAGAAAGTGGATTTGAGCATGCTATTTTACAAATTTTTTCAATGAAAAGTTAAAAATTGTTTGATGTTGTGATGTCTAGGTATATATGAGCATGCTCTAAGCACTTGGAATACTATCGATAGGAACGAGTTCTAAAAATTTCTGACCGTGCTACGGGGTACAATAGCAATCTATGAATGCACTTAATAGGGTTAGAGTTAAGACCCTCTTATGGGTAATAATAGTAGTGTCTGAAGCCACTTAACTGGGTTATAGTTACGGCCCACTTACGGGTAATAATAGTGGTATCTGAAACCGCCTAACGGGGTTATAGTTAGGGCTTGATCAAGTTGGTCAACAGAGATTCTAAATGTTCACGAGCTTGGATAGGGAAATGAATGTGCTTGATTCTGTCCAGTTATTTGTTCTGCTACTTGAAAGTGTAAAACTTTGATTTTGAAACTTGTTTGCCTTGTAAGTATGATTTTCCTGCTATATATGTACGTAGCTTGCTCAAATCCGATAGAAAGTCAAGAGATCCCTTACTGGGCAAGTATCGCTCACACAACTAATAACCTTTTGCAGAGAATAGTACCAAGGAAGGTGATGAGGAATAATTTGGGATTGGTGATTGGATTGAAGGAGTCCCTACTTAGAGAATTTAGTGATTGATATTTATTTTTGTTGTTTCCTTGTATGACTCTATTTATTACGACTATTATAGATGCATTTTGATAGATGGGATGTGCCTAAGGAGGGCGGAAGGAGGGGGGTTGAATTAGGCCTTTAAACTTTTTTTTAAGATTTTTATAAAACGCAGCGGAAACTTTAAGGTTTCAAATATCAATGCTTTGCTTAACAAATAGTTACTGTCTATAAATATCAACGATACTACAAAGCAGATAAGTTATTGGTGCTAGAAGTACTAGGGATAGTACCAGAGCTAGTAATGATAAAAAAATATGCAGAGCAATAAAACGATACAGATATTTATCCTAGTTCACCCAATTTGGCTACGTCCAGTTCTCAAGTTTTCACTTAGGATAACCTGTTAACAACAAATGGTATTAGTACAATTACAATATAAGTTCCAGTGTAACATGTAAATATTAATCGAGAGATGGAAACTAAAGTTCCATATTATAATTAAGACAAGTTCCAGACGTAATTAATGCATTCAAATCATTCCAAGTCAAACTTACCAAAATGATAAAGATATGAAGCATGTATTTAATAATATAGAAAACAATCAATCAATTTCTATCTAAATCTTCCATCAAGATTTAGAACATGTGGTAATTGATACTGAGGAAAGATATGAATCAATCCAGTCTTATTCTTTCCAAAACGAATGAAAACATGTAATAAATAAAAGACGGAAATATTTTTTAGGAAATCATTTGAATTCAAAAATCAAGGATACATCAAATATCTTGAAAATATCAAAACATACCTTAGTTGTACCAAAGAGGTCAACAATCTCCTCATTTTTTATGATGACAAGAGATTGGATGTAATTTAGAAAATATATACTTACCGTAGCTCCCCCTGAATTTATGTAGAGATTTTGAAATAACTCCCCCTAAATATGTGTTTCCTCTCTTTTATAGAGGATTGATACCAAGATAAATTCTAGAGTATGGAAACAAGAAATTCTAGCAAATAATCATAGGTAAAATATAAAGAAATGTAAGAGCAAATAAATAAGAAATAAGGACATGAAATCTAATTACTCTCCCCCTTCATCATCAAAGAGGGCAAAATACTGACAGCAAAGTAGTTTACATGAAAGCATGCAATTTTGTAATTAGAAATTCATTTTTATGCAATTTTTGGAAAATTAACTATTCGTATTGTAGTTCTAAGCGTGCAAAATCTTTCTTCACTTAATGCCTTAGTAAAAATATCAACCAATTGATGCTCGGTATCAATAAATTCAACGCAAACATCACCTCTTTACATATGATCACGAATAAAATAATGCTTAATCTCAATGTGCTTAGTCCGTGAATGATGTACTGGATTTTTAGGGATGCAAATGGCACTTGTATTATCACATAGGATAGGAATTTCATGTAGTGTGATACCAAAGTCAAATAGGGCTCTTTTCATCCACAATAATTGAGTGCAACAACTTTCTAGTGCCATATATTCGGCTTCAGTAGTAGATAATGCAACAACACTTTGCTATTTACAAGACTAGAAACTAGTGAAGCAATTGACAACTTTCACTGGTACTTTTCCTATCAATTCTACAATCGGCATAATGAGCATCAGAAAAACCAGTGAGAGTAAATTCATTATAACATGGATACCATAAACCATAATCAAATGTGCTTGTAAGGTATCGCAATATCCTTTTAACAGCTGTAAGATGAGATTCTCAAGAGTTAATTGGAATCTCGCACAAAGATAGGTAGCAAACATTATATTCGGAAAACTAGCAGTTAAATATAATAAACTACCAATCATACCTCTGTACATTTTTTCATCTACCAGTGTACCTTCATCATCTTTATCCAACTTGGTAGTAGGATGTATAGAGTAGACAAGGATTTACATTGAGCTATACTGAATTTCTTCAATACCTCCCTTGTGTACTTGCCTTAAGAAATAAATATCCCGTCATCTGTTTGTTTGATTTGTAGTCCAAGAAAGAAGTTCAATTGTCCCATGGGACTCATTTCAAGCTCTTGTTGCATACTTCTTGCAAATTCCTCACAAAGTGAAACATTAGTAGCACCAAATATAATATCATCAACATAAATTTGCACAATAAGTAGATCATGTTCATGCCTTTTTGTAAATAATGTAGTATCAATGATTCTAATATTAAAACTAGTTTTAATGAGAAAATTACTAAGTCTTTGGTAACAAGCCCTAAGGGCTTGCTTTAATCCATAAAGAGCTTTTGACAATTTAAAAACATGATCATGCAATTCTTTATTCTCAAAATTAGTTGGTTGTTCCACAAGAACTTATTCACTTATAAAACCATTTAAACATGCGCTTTTAACATCCATTTCATACAACATGAATCTTTAATATGATGCAAAAGCTAATAGCATGCGAATTGACTCTAATCGAGCAACGGGAGCAAAAGTTTCATCGAAATCGATACCTTCTTGTTGACAATAGCCTTTGGCTACAAGTCTAGCTTTGTTCCGAATGATCTTACCTGATTTATCATGTTTGTTTCTAAATATCCACTTAGTTCCAATGATTGGATGGTTGGGTGGTCTTTCTACCGGTTTCCAAACTTGATTCTTTTCGAATTGGGCTAGCTCTTCCTGCATAGCCTTTACTCAAAATGGATCATCCTGAGCTTCTTTCACGTTTTTGGGTTCCATAAAAGACAATAACACATGATTGGAACTTTCTGTGGTACTTTGTCTTGCCTTTGATTTGGCTGTTATTCCAAATTGTGGATCACCAATGATGTTGTCAATAGGATGACTGGAAGCATGTTTAGACTTTCGTTGCCTCTACTCTTCTTCATTGGTGCTGGAATTTTCATTGGTTTGTTCATCGGTAGTTCCAGCGGATTCCAATTTTTCTTATTTGTTTTCATTTTTAATCTTTGGAAATACACTAGGTCTATCAAATCCTGCAACTTCATTGCTCAAGGTATCCTTGGCATTAGAAGGGTCAGATTATTCAAAAATAACATGCAAGGATTCTTGAATGGTTCTTTTTCTTTTGTTGAACATGCGATAGGCCTTGCTATGATTAGAATAACCAACAAAAATACCTTCATTGGATTTTGGATTAAATTTAGCAAGATTATCACGATAATTTAAAACAAAACATTTGCATCCAAAAATACGAAAATATGAAATGTTTGGAATTTTGTTAAACCACAATTCATAAGGGGTCTTTTTCAACAATGGTCAAAAAAATAACACGATCTGCAATATAACATGTGGAATTAATAGCTTCACCCTGCAAGGATTTTGGAAGATTGTACTCATTTAGCATGGTTCTTGCAATTTCTCGCAAAATTTTATTTTTTCTTTCTACCACACCATTTTAGGAGCAGAAAAATCATGAATATAACCATTTTCTTCACAAAATAAATTAAAGTTGGTTTCATCAAATTTGGTTCCATGGTCACTCCTAAAAAACACTTTGTAAGAGGAATGAAGGCACTTAAAGCATCGTTTTTATGTGCTAAAAACAAAACCCAAGCAAATCTAGTGTAATCATCAACAATTATGAAACAATACTTTTTACCCGCCAAGGCTGCGGTTTTTATCGGACTAAAAAAGTCAATGCTGCAAAAGTTCCAAGAGGCTAGAACTTGTAACTTCCTTCTTTGATGTGAATGATGATCTGATTTGCTTGCCTTTTTAGCCTGCGTCATAGATCTGAATTTCCAGGCCCCGAAGCCGAACTT
Organism: Petrea volubilis; assembly: GCA_026212405.1. Lineage (NCBI taxonomy): Eukaryota > Viridiplantae > Streptophyta > Magnoliopsida > Lamiales > Verbenaceae > Petrea > Petrea volubilis. Next base: position 22,063,846 of record CM047885.1, on the reverse strand, counting down.
TACAGCTTTGGAAAAAACTATTTTTCCAGCTTATTATACACTGGAATTACAACATATAAAACAGGTTTTGAGTTTGGAAAAATAGGATTTTTCAGTTGTGCAAAAATAAGAATTTGCAGCCTTGTAACAAATTTTTCAACACTATGAATAGTGTTTCCAGCAAGCTTTGAACTAAAAATTCACCTTGAAAAACATAAAGTTTCAGCTTCTAAAACATGATTGAAGTATTGACAAAGTATCAAAGATTATAATACATAACTTAAGCATCATTTGAACATATTGCAAGCAAAATTTCAGCATAGTTTCAAGAAATTCAAGGGTAATATGCACATAAAATCACTATAAGCATAAGACCAAATTCTCTTGTGTTCCCTAAGACCCAAGATGAAAATCAACTTGTGATCACCTCTTAGGATCTAATGGGGAAGAAATAAGGCTAATACTTTCATAGAAACCTAATCTTAACTTATGCCATAGGCAAGGTTTCTACCCTCTAGTAGTAGGGGTTCTTCTTGTATTTTAAGGGTTGTATGAAGTATAAGGATGAAAGTGGCTGAAATTTGTGATGAAATTGACAAGAGATGAAGGCAAGAGAGTATAAAGGGGAGAGTGCACGTTTTATAGGGTGTGTGTGTGGTGATTTTTGTGTTTTCTTTTGCCTAATACTTCTTATAATTAGTAGTGTAACAAATAGCATTAAAATACTATTGTGTCTTAATCTTCATCATTTCTTACTTTCCAACTAAGTGTCCAACTAACAAGCCTAATTGGGTTAAGTGTTGGTCTAGGCTAATTTGGACCATACATGTATAACTACATCTAGAAGGGATTATACAAGTGTATGCACACTTGTACATTGTCATCACTACTTGAAGGATAAAGACTTCAGGGTGATTTTCTACCAAGTATAAAACATTTTATGTTTCTTATACCTTAAAAAACATCCACCCTTAGTGCAAATCTGAAAATTTGTAAGTTGTTTTCTTATTTTACATTTTTATGGAAGAAAATATCATTTGGCGGTAGAAAATGCGATTTTAGGCTTTCTTTAGGGTTTTTCCAAAAATCTTCTAAATCTTATTTCACAAAACCAAACATATATATATATATATGTGTGTGTGTATACATATATTTCATGAATTATACAATTTATATGATGCTTAACTTGGACAAGAAATAACCCTAACCTGTATATTTGCGAAAAACGAACATGAAACACAAGGTATTAACATTATGAAAACTTATACCTATAAATATAAAATAAACACATATAGATATATCTGTACATAGTGGGAGTGAGAATACGGGTCCTTACATCCTCCCCTCCTTAAAGGAATTTCGTCCCGAAAGTCGGCCCGATTAGTCAAAGAGATGTAGGTAGTTGCTCATCATATCTTCTAGTTTCTCCAACGTAGTTTCCTCGAGGTTATGATACTTCCACATGAATCTGACTATGGGAATGGAACGGTTTCTCAAGGTTTGTTCTCTCACTTCAAGGATGCGAACGGGTTCCTTTACATATGTCAAGTCTTTATTGATTTCGAGGGAATCATGATTCACAACATGAGAGGGATCCGGGTGATACTTCTTAAGCATTGACACATGAAATACGTCATGAACATCAGATAGTCTTGAGGGTAACACTATTTTATATGCTACTTTTCCTACTTTTTCGAGGATTTCAAAAGGTCCAACGTATCGATGTTTTAGTTTTCCTTTCTTCCCAAACCGAAAAATTCCTTTTCGTGGTGATACTTTTAAGAAAATAGAATTTCCTACGTCAAACTCCAAATCCTTTCGTCTCTTATTAGCGTAGCTTTTCTGACGACTTTGAGCGGCGACCATTCATTTTTGAATTGTTTATATAGCTTCCGTAGTTTCTTGTACCAATTCAGGGCCTAGCAATTTCCTCTCACCAACCTTATCCCAACAATTTGGTGATCGACACTTTCATCTATAAAGGGCCTCAAATGGAGCCATACCGATGGTAGATTGATAACTATTATTGTAAGCGAATTCGGCTAATGAGAGATGACGATCCCAACTTCCTCCAAAATCGATGGTACAGGATCGAAGCATGTCTTCTAAGATTTGGATGGTTCTTTCAGATTGTCCATCGGTTTGCGGATGAAAAGCCGTGCTAAAATTCAACTTAGTATCTAGCGCGCTTAACAAGCCTTGCCAAAACTTAGAAACGAATCGCGGATCTCTGTCTGAAACAATACTGACGAGAATACCATGTAATCGGACTATTTCCTGTTTATAAATTTCAGGTTCTTATGGTCCGTGAATACCTCGAAAGCTATCCCATACAAATAATGCCTCCATTTCTTGAGTGCAAACACAATAGCAGCTAATTCGAGGTCATGAGTAGGGTAGTTTTCCTCATATGGTTTTAGTTTTCGTGAAGCGTAGGCTTACTACCTTGCCATCTTGCGTTAATAAACAACCCAATCCTTCTTTAGAGGCATCAGTGTATACTTGAAATCCGTCATTCCCATTTGGTAATACTAACACAGGAGCGGCGACTAAGCACTTCTTCAATTTCTAAAAACTGGTCTCACAGTGTTGGTCCCAAACAAACTTGACCTTAGCCTGGGTTAACCTAGTTAGTGGTCGAGCAATTTTTGAAAACCCTTCAATAAATCTTAGGTAGTACCCGGCAAGACCTAGAAAGCTTCGAACTTCAGTAACAATAGAAGGTTGTTTCCACTCCACAACGGCCTTTACCTTTTCCGGATCTACTGAGACTCCCTCTTTGGATATGATATGACCAAGAAAGGATACTTTTTCTAACCAAAATTCGCACTTGCTAAATTTTGCATAAAGCTGTTGGTCCCTTAGAGTTTGCAAAACTATGCGCAAATGTTTCTCATGCTCCGTTTTGGTCTTTGAGTATACCAAGATGTCGTCTATAAAGATTACAATGAACTGGTCCAAGTAAGGTTGGAATACTCGATTCATCAAGTCCATGAATATAGCAGGTGCATTGGTTAGTTCAAAAGGCATTACCACGAATTCATAATGTCCGTAGAGACTATTAAGGGTTGTTTTGGCTATGTCTTTCTTGGATTCGGACTTGGTAATATCTTGATTTCAAGTCCAACTTAGAGTACACGAAGCTCCTTGTAGTTGGTCAAATAACTCTTCAATGTTCGGTAGTGGATATTTGTTTTTAACGGTAACTTGGTTTAGAGATCGATAGTCAATGCAAAGTTGCAAGGTACCGTCCTTCTTTTTAACAAATAAAACCGGGGATCCCCATGGTGAGGAACTAGGCCTAATAAATCCCTGATCAAGTAATTCTTATAATTGGGTCTTAAGTTCCTTTAATTCAGTAGGGGCCATTCTGTATGGGGTTTTGGAAATCGGGGCTGTTCCGGGTACTAGGTCAATGGCAAATTCAATTTTCCTATATGGAGGTAATCCTAGTAGATCATTGGGAAACACATCTACAAATTCGTTTACCACCGGAACATTCTCGATTTTCTTTTTATCTTCTTGTTTATTCAATACATATGCTAAAAATGCATCATTTCCTTTTCTAAGTAGTCGATGAGCTTTCATGGCCGAAATAATTGGTATGGGAGGGGAAAATTTGTTTCCTTTTATTTCAACTACGGGTTGGCCCGACATACATAATCGCACTATCTTATTGCGACAATCTATTTGGGCATAGTGAGATGCTAGTCAGTCCATTCCTAATATTACATTGAATTCAGTTTACAGGCAATAAAACCAAGTCAGCCCTCATGGGTTTTCCGCCAACTACTAGCTCATAGTTCTTATATAATAAGTCGGTTCTCCATAAGGTTCCCACAGGTATGCTTAATTCTAATTCATAAGGCAAAACTTCAGGTTCAAGCATTAAACTTGAAACGAAATTGCGTGATATATAAGAATGCGTTGAACCAAGATCTATCAAAACTTTAGCCAAGTGTTGGCAAACCGGAAGCGTACCTTCCACCACTGTTGGTTCGGATGTCCTTTCTTGATTAATGGCAAACACCTTGCCTTGCACTCATAGTTTTTCCCCATGCTTCCCATTCTCCTTTGCAACTCGTTCCCATGCAATTCCCAATTGGGGACAATCCCTGATGAAATGCTCACTACTTCTGCACCGATTACATTTCCTTGCCTTAATCCAACACTGACTCTCAGTGTGATTTGATTTTCCACAGTAGGTACATGAAATGTTCCGTTGGGGTAGGGGGGTGTTAAGATTCATCCGGGGTCCTGAAATATTAGTCTTAGCAACCTTATTGCTTCCTCCAAAGTTTCTCCCGACTTGGCTCCCTAAAGGAGACGGTCGCACGAATTGTCCACGTTTAACCTTTAACTGTTCCATAGTGCTCTCTACTTTTAGGGCGATTTCCACTGCCACCGTATACGTTTGCATCTGTACCGGTGCCATCTTGTCTTGTATCTCTATCCTTAAACTACCAGTGAATTTCCATATTTTTCTTTCTTCACTTTCAACAAAATAAGGGGCAAACCTAGCTAACTGGGTAAACATTGCCTCATATCGGGCCACACTTAACTCTCGTTGTTCTAAGTTTAAAAATTCTCTTTCTCGTTTTTCTTGTACCACTCGAGGAACATACCGTGTATTGAATTTGCGAACGAAATTGTTCCATGTACGTGGAGTCCTCGTTTCTTCCCACTTCCCACTAACCCTTTTCCACCAATGCCGTGCGTCTTCTTCCAACCGGAATGTAGCCAAAGTGACCTTCCGTTCTTCTTCGCAGTCCATGACTTCAAAAATTTTCTCGATAGCTTCTAGCCAATTAGTGGCTTTGACGTCGTCCGGTCTCCTTTGAAACTCAGGGGTCCTAACTTAAGAAAGTTAGCAATGGCATCGTTAGTCGTTTCTGTGTGATTGTGATTATTATTATGCTGATTTTCAAGAATCGTAGTAATTCTCTCAACGATAGCTATAAGTTGATCCTCTGGATTCCCGTTATTACTGAGTGTTCGTCTATTCGACATCTACATCATAAAAATTCAGTTTAGTAATATAAACAAAACCCATTTATTTCTATTTACATAAAACTTACACAATCTATCTACATAGAAGTTACTCATATGGTAAATGCAAAAACATACATGGCAAACGCAAAACATACATCCTACCAAACTTTACGCGAGCACCGATTACACTAGACAACCACTACGGTGCTCTCAAGACGCTTAATTTACTCAAGCTCATAGGGAGCATGGCTAGTACCCTGTCCGGAGTTTATAACCACTAACTCGGGGGGTGGCTTAGGAATTAAATTCTCTTCGATGATTCCAACAAGTTTCCTACTCATGCTATACAAAAGCTCGAGCACACTTTGTAATGCTGATGTGTTTGGTAGATGTAATTCTGGACTCCCTCCAAACTAAGACGGGTGTGGTAAAGGTCCTCTTGAACCTTTTCATAGTTTTCTTGCAGCAACCTTAGTTCTACTAAAAGTTCATCAACTTGGGGACGGGCGCACTCGGACGGAGGACACTCGGGCAGCTCCGCACGGATAGCGCGACCTACGGACGACCCGAAACTTCTAGCTAATTATGAAAATATCCGATTTATAATTTTTGCACAAGCATGCCACTTTTCTAAAACTATAGTAAAACCAACCCATACTTTTATTCGAAAACCCAAAAGTACATGTAAGTTTATCATTATATGATTGTGACTACAAAAATAACCTCGGTCCTATAACATGCATAACTAGCCAAATGCTTCAAACCGTTTTCCTATGTCTTCTTCGCTGGCAACTCCGTTCGCCTCAAGATCGACTAAAACATTATATGAAACACGTCAACATGTTGAGTAGAAACTTTGCATGTAACATAAGGTGATCGTGTGAGGTTTGTGCACAATATCACAGAAATTTATGAACATAAATCACAAAATTTCACATTTGATTTCTGCCACCTCGACAGGCGGCTACCTTATCACTTCGTGCCGATTTTTCCAACCAAACACTCCAATTCCCAACCAATCACTCCGGTGGTCATATCCCGGGCATATGCCGATTTTCCTACGACCCACTTCAATACATAGACACTCCGTCTATGCAAGGAGGGATTAGGCAACGATGGAGGGTCGAGAACTAATTTAAGATCGGCAAGCCAGATGCCGCCCAGCCGAACTCGATCACATCCACCCCTATTCACATTGGGGCCCGTCACGCACACACAAACTTCATGTATAACTCAGAGCTTTACAGAATTTCAGTATGCTTTCACACTGATTTCACATAAATGAACATATTTTTCAACCTTTACGAACTGAAAATTCGCAGTCTGCAAATATTTACGTCGAGCAGAAAATTTCAGTTTGTAAGCACTGGAATTTCTAGCCTAAAACCTGCTGGGATTTCACAAATATGTTTCTAATGTTATAAAACAATGTTTTGGTTAGTAACATTCCTAGTTTTCAGCTTACTAGACTTGGAATTTTCAGACTGCGACGCAAAACGCTTAATTGCGCGACTGCTGATATTTCCAGGCCCCAAAGCCGAACTTTACAGCTTTGAAAAAAACTGTTTTTCCAGCTTATTATACACTGGAATTACAACATATAAAACAGGTTTTGAGTTTGGAAAAATTGGATTTTCAGTTGTGCAAAAATAAGAATTTGCAGCCTTGTAACAAATTTTTCAGCACTATGAATAGTGTTTCCAGCAAGCTTTGAACTAAAAATTCACCTTAACAAACATGAAGTTTCAGCTTCTAACACATGATTGAAGTATTGAAAAAGTATCAAACATCATAATACATAACTCATGCATCATTTGAACATATTGCCAGCAAAATTTCAGCATAATTTCAAGAAATTCAAGGGTAAGTTGCACATAAAATCACTATATGTATAAGACCAAATTCTCTTGTGTTCCCTAAGACCCAAGATGGAAATCAACTTGTGATCACCTCTCAGGGTCTAATGGGGAAGAAATAAGACTAATACTTTCATAGAAACCTAATCTTAACTTATGCCATAGGCAAGGTTTCTACCTTCTAGTAGTAGAGGTTCTTCTTGTAGTTTAAGGGTTGTATGGAAGTATAAGGATGAAAGTGGCTGAAATTTGTGATGAAATTGACAAGAGTTGAGGGCAAGAGAGTATAAGGGGGAGAGTGCACGTTTTTTAAGGTGTGTGTGGTGATTTTTGTGTTTTCTTTTGCCTAATACTTCTTATAATTAGTAGTGTAACAAATAGCATTAAAATATTATTGTGTCTTAATCTTCATCATTTCTTACTTTCCAACTAAGTGTCCAACTAGCAAGCCTAATTGGGTTAAGTGTTAGTCTAGGCTACTTTGGACCATACATGTATAACTACATCTAGACGGGATTATACAAGTGTATGCACACTTGTACATTGTCATCACTACTTGACGGATGAAGACTTGAGGGTGATTTTCTACCAAGTATAAAATATTTTATGTTTCTTATACCTTAAAAAATGTCCACCCTTAGTGCAAATCTGAAAATTTATAAGTTGTTTTCTTATTTTACATTTTTATGGAAGAAAATATCATTTAGGGGTAGAAAATGCAATTTTAGGCTTTCTTTAGGGTTTTTCTAAAAATCTTCTAAATCTTATTAATCAAAACCAAACATATATATATATATATATGTGTGTGTGTACATATATTTTCATGAATTATATAGTTTATATGATGCTTAACTAGGACAAGAAATAACCCTAACTTGTACATTTGCGAAAAACGAACATGAAACACAAGGTATTAACATTATGACAACATATACCTATAAATATAAAATAAACACATATAGATATATCTATACATAATGGGAGTGAGAATACGGGTACTTACAGATTATGCTTCAACCCTTCAGCAAGCCAAACATTTTCAGTGGTAGTACCAGTCTTGGTACCAATTGTACCTTTACCAATATCTTTTCCTTTGGTGTCATCTACAAAAGAAACATGGCCTGCATTGCAGTTATCGAAGTTTAAGAACATTGAGATGTCACCCGTCATGTGCATGGAACATCCACTAAGTACCACTTTTGATTCTGGGATTGTTTCTTAGGCATTTCCTGCATGGAAATTATTGTCACTTAGGTAACCAACCTTTATTTGGTTATTCATGGTTAGTAGCGTAACATTTACGTACCCAAACAAATTTAATCCCAATATGCCTTCTAATATGACACCTTTTATTTGTGTGACCAGCTCTACAACTAGCATAACATATTTTATGATTGGTTCTAGTACTTTTTGGTAAAGTTCCAATCGTTGTTTTGTCAGTTAGTAGATTAACTTCCAATTTCATTTTCCTTTATGATTTGCTAGAAAATGATTTTTTCCTTGTGGAAGGAGCATCTTTGAAAATATTCTTACATTTGATTTGTTGTTTCAAATTAAAATTTTCTTTTTCAAAAGTAGATTTTTCTTTTTCAAGAATAGCTGAAAATATTTTTCTAGAGTTGCAACTTTCTTTTCAATATTGTCATTTCTAGCAGAAACTTTGAGAAGTTTAATTTCATCTTCCAACTTCTTGTTTTCTTTAAAAGCTTTCTTTAAACCATTTTTCAAAATCATATTGGAAGACATAACTAACTTCATTTCTTGTCGACATTCGTCTGTATAAGCATGGATGTCAACATCATCATCAGAATCAGTATCGGAATTAATCATGGAATTAAAGTTTACCTCATTGTTCTCCATTAGAGCTTTCTCTTTCTCGTCAAAGGGATCACTATCAAAGTCATCTCAAGTGATAGACAGCCCTCTAGATTTCGAGGATTTTTGAGATTTGGACGCTTTCCTAAGCTTTGGACAGTCAGGTTTTTTTTGTCACCGACATCTCTACATTCATAACAGAATATGATTGACTCATTTGTTTATTGTTCTTGACTAGTTTTTCTTTGATTTTTATTATTTTGAAATTTCTTTTTAAAACCAACAAGTCTTTTCATTCTCTAAGCTATCATGGCGATCTCCTCATCAATTTGTTGTTTATCTAAGTCTTCTTCATCCATTTCATGCTTGGTACTAAAGGCAAGGTCCCTTCTCATTTTTTGTGCAGGGCTACCTTGTCTGTTCAATAGTACAAATTCATGGGTTGCAAGAGAACCAATAAGTTCTCCCATGTTCATCTTGTTTACAGGTTTTGCTTTATGGATGGCGGTAACATTTGAAGACCAGTATGGGGGAAGTGATCTAAGGATCTTCCTCACTTTTTCTTTCTCAGAAACAGGTTGACCAAGAGCATGAAGTGTATTCACGATCACTACAAGAAAACAGGCAAAAACCTACGGAATTTTCCTACGGAAACCCGACGGAAAAAGTCTCTTGCAAATACCAACGGAAATCCTACGGAAAACCTACGGAAGTTGGGAACATGCAATTCCATTGGTAATCCGTTGGTACTCCGTAGGAAAATTTGCCAAGAAAATGGCGGGAGAAGTAGCGCCATTTTTACCAAGGGATTATCGAGGGAAATTTCCCTAGGTAATCTCGTTCAAGATTTTCCGAGGGATTCCCAATGGATATTTCCCTTGGTAATTTTTTTTTTAGAAAATTCCCGACGGAATCCCAACGGAATTTTCCCTAGGTAATCTCGTTCAAGATTTTCCGAGGGATTCCCAACGGATATTTCCCTTGGTAATTTTTTTTAGAAAATTCCCGACGGAATCCCAACGGAATTTTCCCTAGGTAATCTCGTTCAAGATTTTCCGAGGGATTCCCAACGGATATTTCCCTTGGTAATTTTTTTTAGAAAATTCCCGACAGAATCCCAACGGAATTTTCCCTAGGTAATCTCGTTCAAGATTTTCCGAGGGATTCCCAACGGATATTTCCTTTGGTAATTTTTTTGAGAAAATTCCCGACGGAATCCCAACGGAATTTTCCCTAGGTAATCTCGTTCAAGATTTTCCGAGGGATTCCCAACGGATATTTCCTTGGTAATTTTTTAGAAAATTCCCGACGGAATCCCAATGGAATTTTTCCTAGGTAATCTCGTTCAAGATTTTCCGAGGGATTCCCAACGGATATTTCCTTTGGTAATTTTTTTGAGAAAATTCCCGACGGAATCCGAACGGAATTTTCCTTAGGTAATCTCGTTCAAAATATTCCAAGGGATTCCCAATGGATTCCCAACGGATTTTTTCCTTGGTAATTTTTTTTAAAAGTTTGGCGAGGCAAAACCGAGGGAATATTTTCATTTTTACTCTCATTACTCCCTCTATCTCCCTCTTTTAAAATCTAGCCAAATATATTTCAAAAGTTTTGAATTTATGTACGATCCAAGTAGGGTTGTCAAAGGATCGGATCTGGAGCAAATCAGTGCAATGTGGATCCGAATCCGATAGTTGGTACCGGCTAAATATATAAACTTGTACAAATATATTATATATATAATAGAGATCTTTAATAACTATTGAATTGTTCCTTTAATGACAATATATATTTAGAATTATATATAAATACGTTTACGTATAGTATATTTAGTAAATATCTCTAATAAGTATATAGATTATTAGTTGTATATTTAATGATATTATATAATAGATATCTCCAATAACATATCCTATATGTGTATATATATTGTGTATGTAATTGAGATCTTCAATATCTAGACTAATTAATTGTCTATATATTACATTGAAGTATCTTTATTACTATTGTATTATATATAATGTATAAATTTAATCAAATATATTATCAAAATTCGGATTCGGATCTTTAACGGATTCGGATTCGGATCTTTAACGGATCTTTAATTATATGAATCTATTGTTAAATATTATTCTAGCCATTGTAAAAGTTTAGAATTTATGTATGATCCAAATATAATTTAAATTTTTTAAAATTCTTTTTTTGCAAAATTCTATATGTAAATTAACACATAACCTTATTAATTTTATAATTTATATTATCTTTATAATTTATAAATATTATAATTTATACATATCTTTATTATAATTAATTTCTCTCTCCTCTCATTACTAATATTTAATCTCTCTCTTCTCGATTGAATTAAGAGAATATTTTCAGCAATTCAAAAAATAATATTAAATAAATTGAATTTAATAGAAGTTAAAATATTTGAATATTATTTGTAATTATTAAAAAAATAGATTAATGAGTTGGTCTTGAAATTAGTTTAGTGCCAAAGCATTACATTTCCATCCAAGAGGTCATAGGTTCAATTTATCATCAAAATAAATAGCAATGTATATCGTTATAACAAATTTATTCAGGAAAAATTCATGTATCATCAAAATAAATCTAAAAATACAAATAAATTCGACTTTTAAAAGATGTATGAACAATTACATTTTTAAAATTCTTTTTTTGCTAAATTCTATATGTAAATACATATGTAGATGGTACATTTGTTATTTAAAACAATATAAATAATATTTACAAATTTAGAATGTATATTTGATATTTAAAACAATATAAATAATATTTTACAAATAATATATTAAAAATTAAAATAAGTTAACAAAATAAGAATATGTAATAAGTATAAAACAAAATAATATATTAATAAATTAAAATAAGAATAATCAAACAAATATGTAATAAGTATAAAACAAAACAAAACAAAACATGTCACAAGTTCTTGCAATAGTTTGGTGGTTGAGGGCTTGACAAACAAGCCTGAGGTCACGAATTCAAATCCCTTTAGTTGCAAAAATTTGCAAATTATGTGGGCACTATTCCACTGATGATGACAGCTGTGGGGGCCCGCCAAGTGGTGACGGCAGTGACGGCGGCAGGGTCCGGGGCGGCGGCGGAGACAGCCCGACCGGTGGCGGTGCTCTAGCGGTCTGGATGTATTACCAACGGAAAACCAATGGAATTTTCCGTTGGTTTTCCGTTGGCAATCCGTTGGTAATCCGTAGGTAATTATCTAGCAAAATTCCCTACGTTTTCGTAGGTAAGCCGTAGGTGCTTTTTCCGTTGATTTTCCGTAGGTAATCCGTAGGTGAATCATGATCGAAGTTTCCGTTGGTTTTCCGTAGGTAATCTGTTGGCGAATCATGATCGAAATTTTCGTTGGTTTTCCGTAGGTAATTCCCTAGCAAAAGCTTACCGACGACACTTTTTCTGAGGGAATCCATTCCTTAGGTTTTCCGTGGGTTTTCCGTTGGAAAACGTAAATTCCGTAGGTTTTCCGTAAGTTTTCCGTAGGAAAATTCCGTAGGCAAATGGCTGTTTTCTTGTAGTGGATCTACATGAATCGAGCAATGATCTAACTAATATTCTCATCCGATCTCATGGTGAACATTTCTAATTGATGAAGTAATAGAGCGATTCTCTCCTCACAAACTTGTTTGGTACCTTCATGGGTGGTTTGCAATGTGTCCCACATCTCATTTGCAAAAGAGCAGGTACTAAGTGTGTTGTATTCCTATTTCACGAGAGCATGTGCAATCACATTCCTTGCTTTAACATTCATTGCGAGAGCTTTCATGTCCTCAACAGTATACTCTTTCTTTGTCTTTGGAACTAGGACACCGTCTTTGATTTTTGTGGGGATGGTAGGACCATCCTCAACTATCATCCAAATTATATAGTCCAATGAAATTATAAACTCTTGCATCCGAGTTTTCCATGTAGCATAGTTGGTGCCGTCGAAGAGCAGTGGCTTGGTATTTGACATTCCTTCTACAAACACATCATAACTAGAAAAAGCCGTTAGAATCATTAACTCAAGGTGGTCAAACCAAATAAAGAGCACGTGGCTGTGATAGGAACTGATAGATGGGATGTGCCTAAGACAGGAGGAGGGGGTTGAATTAGGCCTTTGAACTTTTTTTAAGATTTTTGTAAAATGCAACAAAAACTTTAGGGTTTTAAATAACAATGTTTCGCTTAAACGATAGTTACTACCTAGAAATACCAACAATAGTGCTACAACAAATAAGTTATTAGCTTTGGAAGTACCAATGCAAGTACCAAAGCACTAAAACGACATAGAAATTTATCATGGTTCGCCCAATTGGGCTGCGTCCAGTTTCTGAGTTTTCACTTAGGTTAACCTGTTAACAACAAATGGTATTAGTATAGTTACAATATAAGTTCTAGTGTAACAGGTAAATATCAATCGAGAGTTAAAATCTCTCGATAAAGAGAGAAACAATAAACAATTTAACCAACTCCTGAAGTGAGATAGCATCATTGGTTTTGGTAGTTAGTTCGTAGTTGAACACTTCTGCCAAAACCTCAGTGTAGCACGTTTAAATGTCCACTAAACACCTAGTTAGAACTTCTAGTACGATAGCAACTCCACGACCCAGTAACATTTCACAACTCAACTTACTCTCAAAGAATTCTTGTGCTTGGAATCTCACTCTTCACTTCAAAAGTACCTTAAGAAAAGAAAACACAAGCAAACAAGAATTATATGACGGTAACAATCTTGATATTGAACTCAATTCTCTCATTTCAACAATAAGACTTTCAGACAATTACATTTCTCAAAAGGATGAGAGTTCTCTATTGTGGCCCTGATTCTGGCCTGACAAATCAAGTTCAAACGGCTATATTGATGATAAAAATGGAAGGAGCCGTTATGACCTTAATTCCAACAGAATAAATAAAGCTCCAGATGGAAAGTAAAGTTCCAGATTGTAATTAAGGCAAGTTGCAGAAGTGATTAATGCATTCAAATCATTCCAAGTCAAACTTACCAAAATGATAAAGATATGAAGCATGTGTTTAATAATAATATAGAAATCAATCAATCAATATCTTTTTAAATCTCCCATCAAAATTTAGAACATATGGTAATTGATATTAAGGAGAGATATTATTCAATCCAATCTTATTCTTTCCAAACAAATGAGGACATGAAATAAATAAAAGAAGGAAATATTTTTGAGGAAATCATATGAATTCGAAAATCAAGCATACATCAAATATCTTGAAAATATCAAAACATACCTTAGTTGTACCAAAGAGGTCAACAAGTTTTTGTTTTTGTTTTTGAACTGGAGATGTAATAGTTAGGATTATTATCTTTTTCACTGTGAGGTTTAACTAAGGCTTTTCAACAAATATTTTATAGTTTTTAGTATGTTCTAATTTCATGGCTTGGTGTGTCTAAGTCCTTTCAGGCTAAGAGGCATTGTCGTGCTGCATCCTGGATTTAGGGCATGACATGTTCTCTGATTTTTTTTTTAGTCCCTCATTTGTTTTTTGTTCAAGGCTTTTCGCTTTCCATGTTGTATTTTTGGTGCTCTACAGAGGAGCCCGTTGCTGTTTTTCTTTGTTGTTGCTGTATATTTTTATGCGAGATCATGTCATTTGACTATGAGTATGTTCCTCAAGAACTGGGATTTTGAGGGAGCTATCCCTCCTGAAGGATAAGGGCTACTCTAAGGGCACTTCTCCATCTACTTATGCCTAACTAATGGAGGTGGTGGCAGAGGAGGAGGAAAAGAAAATATTTTTTCGTTGCCGCTCTTGAAAAGTGGACTATCCCTCTGCTTGGCAAGTCACCCTTCCCGAGAGGCATAAATATAATGCAAATCGTAGTCTAACCAACATAAGTTAGATGCTAGATAGGTTAAATCAGGTATCCTACAACACGCATGCCCTTTCCTCCAACTAAATTTTACACTACTTTGGCTTAAGACGAATAGAGGAGGTATAAAGTTTTAGTCTTTCATTATTTATGTGATTGCCTATTTGGCTATGGGAATGCTGATTGTAAGAACTCCCTTTTTTTGTAGATACTATGGTGTTGAAGGTGAAGATGAGTAGCAATCCTAGGGGGCACTCCTTCGGGGACTCTTGCACCCTCCACTGAAACTCTTGTCCCTCTTGTACCCTATTTTCATGCCATTCATCCGATCATCCTCTTTCCTCTGGAGTTTAGGGTTACACACGCTCTCCAAAGACAGTTGCTGAGATTACACGAGGGTAAATACCTTGCTGGAAATTCATCCTCCGGCCCTACCAAGAGGACCTGATCAAGCTTGGCTGCATGTGGGGGACTAGTAATAGCTGAGCCTCTAAGTGAACATCCTCTTCCTTTATGGATTGATCTACCTGCTCGAATTAGTTATGATGGTTAGAGGAGGATGTACATTACTTTCAGGATGTACCTTCCTCTTCTTGAGGGTGATGAGCTATATCCTCACATAGCCCTTGAGAAGGAAAACCTATCCTCTGAAGGAAACTGCCAGGTTGCTCCTGAGGGAGAGGAAGGCGTACCAGCCTGATACCTTAGCTAATAACTGATGTAATGATTGCTAGGGCTATCCATCCCTACTACTAGGAAAGGCTTTTTTGAGTATTTTTATATTTTTGTGGAAGTTCGGCCACGGGGGCGATGAACAATTTGTTTTAAGTTTTTCTTGGCCTATAGAGGCCATAGATGCTTTGGGCGGTGGGGCCATAAACAATTTATTCCCTTCTAAGCACTTTATGCTTTTTTATACTTTGCACACTTGTGCTTGCCTTTGCCTTGTCCACATGTGGTGTGATGATTGCTTTTGCACACTATTTTAGCAATAACTTGTCTTGCCTTAGTTTTGCGAAGTAGATGACGTACATTATAGGGATAAGCTAAAGAGGCAGAATATAGGACTCCTCCTAGGAGAAGGTTTAAGGGTTATTAAAGAAAGCCCTTAAGCTAACATGGCTTGGTTGTACAAGGAGTCATCCTATCTTTAGATAAGGGCTACAACTTTTAGGGGGAGTTCCTTCCATAGATGGAGGAAGCTTGTCACCACTTCAAGAGGAGGATTTGAGTTTTGTGTTTGGATTGATGTTTGCAAGTGGGAAGATTGATATCTTCTTGATGGTAAAGGCCTGAGCCTACAATAAGTTGTTGAGGGGATACCATTAGGTCTTTCCCCAGGGAAGGATTGGAAGTCTATATGCAAGAGGGAGACATCCAAGCTTCTTGTACTCAAGAGTGCCCAAAGAAATACCTTGAGAATTCCTTGGTAAAGAGGCTAAGAAACCTTTATGAAGGGTAGACGAGTTACGTCATGTTGATGAGGCTGGGATGGTGCCTTTGTTAAGAAAGGATGGATTTTGTCTCAACGAGGAGGCTGAGAAGCCATTATGGAGGAGGGAAAGGTTTTATCCCATCAAGGAGGCTGAGAATCTTTCGTAGAAGAGAGACAAGTGTTGTCCCTTCGAGGAGGCTAAGAAGGCTTTATAGAGGATGGACATATCTAGCCCCATCGAAGAGGCTGATAGTCCTTTGTGGAAGAAGGGCAGGCTTTGTCTAGGAGGTTGAGAAGTCTTCATAGAGGAGCAACATGTCTAGTTCCATCGTGAGGGCTAAGAAGCCTTTGTAGAGGAAGGACGGGCTTTGTCCCATCAAGAAGGTTGAGAAGGCCACTGAATTATCCTCAGCATACGAAGGGTTTGAGCCATGTGAACATGAAAAGAATATGGTTCTCTCTTGTAAATGAAAGTTGGAACTTTGAGGAGGGTGTCATGGCCCATGATAGAGGAGGCCTAAGCCTGTGTGCGGTGAAAGCCTACTTTGGGAAAAAGTGGTAGTGTCTTCTTGATTAAGGACGTCAGGACCTATATGGCATGACAACCCACTTTTGATGAAAGAAGGCTTTATGAGCCTTATGGGAAGGGGGGCAAAGCTTGCTTTTGAAGAAGACCAGTGTCTTCCTAATTGAAGAGGCCAAAGCCTGCGATAAGGAAGGTTGAAGCTTGTCCTTTGGCATTAGCTTAGTAAAAGGTCAAACCATTCTCCAAGGAAGACCTAGCTCATTCCAATTTTTATTGTGGAAGCCGAAGCTTTACTAAGACTGACTATTCGGGGAGGACTGCAGGGGGATTAAATATAATACTAAAAACCAATACATGCAAAATGTGGAGTAAAATAGAGTGTAGGAATCCATATAAAGAACCTCGGTCCCCTCCTTACGAGGAGGGATGGTTTTTATGTGTAAAACATCTTGAGGTTTTGCACGTTCCAAGGATGTGGAAGTTTTCTTCCTCGCTATCCTCTAGTTCATATGTGTTTTGTCCAATAATCGTTGTGACTTTGAATGAGCCATAGGATTGAAAGCCAAGTCAATTGTGTTTTGCCCAATGGGCTTTAGGGCATCCACTCTTTAAAGAACCAGGTCTTTTACTTGGAATTCTTATGCCCGTACTCCTCTACTGTAGACTTTAGTCATTTAGCTTTTGTATTTTGTCATTCATGGGAAAGCCTTGTCTCGAGCTTTCTCAATCATGTCAAGATTTTCCCAAAGAAAGGACTCTTTTTGTGAGGCCGCATAGGATTCCATTCGAATGCATTCGATGCTAATTTTAGAAGGAATGACTGCTTCAGTACCATAGATAAGATTGAAAGGGATTTCCCCTATGCTGCCACTAGGGGTCATGTGATGGGCCCATAGGGCTCTTGGGAGTTCCTTGGCCCATGCGCCTCTTATTCTTTCAAGCTTTGTCTTGTGTCCTTAGATGATGAGATGATTCACAACCTCAATTTAGCCGCTGGCCTGAAGGCAAAACACAGTAGAGAAACATTGCGTAATTTTCATTTATTGGCCCAAAGCTTTCATTTGGGCGCCTTGGAATTGCCTTCCGTTATCGGATATGAGTTAATGGGGAACTTTGAATCGACATACTATATTCTTCTAGAGGAACCTAAGTAACTCTTTTTCAGTGATTTTGGAGAGAATCTCACCTTCCAACCACTTGGTGAAGTGATCTATTGCAAGGAGTATGCATGGTGGTCAAGGATTCCGCTAGTTTATGAATGAGGGATGCATGTCTTCGACACTACCCATATTTAAAGACAAGGTCCATGGCGTCGGTTTTGATAGTAGGCTAGAAGTAGCTTACCAGTACAATCTTCCTGGACATGGTTACATATCTAAAGTGAGATCTACAGCATCCTAGATGGATCTTCCAAATAGCATATTAGCCTCCGTCGGGTGAAAGGCATTTAAGGGGTGGCATTGTGAAATATTTCCTATATAGGATTCCTCTGATGTGAATGAAGCGCATGGCCTGATTTTGTGCCAGGGTTGCTTCTTGTTTATCTTCAAGGAAGATTCCTCTTTTGAGCAAGTCAATGATTTTCTTTCACCAATCATCCACATTCGTGGTGGCAAGCAATTCTTCCTTAGGGCAAGCCTTAGGAAAGGTTATGACCATATTCTTCTAGTTGGTAGTCCAGTTGGGAGCTAGCCAGCTCGGAGAGACTTCTTTGATGTTTTCCACTCAAGAATTTGCTATACACAGAATTGGTTGAGTTCCCTTTTAAGTTCCTCAATCTTCTTGAGGTATTTGATCATACATTCTTTCCTAGCTTCATAGCAGCCTTCCACTTAGCAAGCTACTACCTGGGAATTCACATAGTTATCAAGGTTTGAGCACTAGCTTCCAGAGCTAACTAGATTCCAGTAATTAATACTGGGGGTGTACGCAGTCGGGTTCAGGCAATTTCAATAAAAAAATTTAATTCGACCCGATAAATGTGGCTTACCAAAAATATAAACCATAACCATATATTTGTATCTCTAAACTGAGTGGTTCAGGTTGTACGGGTGCAGTTTACATAGTGTTTGGATAGGCAGGTTGATAAGTTTTATATACATTTATCACAATTCACCTTGTTTTGTAATCATAAATGCAATATAAATGGATTTCCTCCAAAAAAGAACAATGCAATATAAATGGCAAGAAAAAAAAAAATTAAAACTTATTTGATATTGTTACTCATTACAACTTCAACTAAATAGTAAAAATAAAATATAAATATATGAAAAAAATATAATACACATGTATTCCACTCAATAAACTAAATTTATATGATTATTGCATTAAAATTTGTTACATATTTATAAAAAAAATATAATTTGATAAAAGAAACTTAATGCAAAAGCACATCATGTGTATATACATAGTTTAATTCTACATAAAATATTTATATACTCTACGTAAATATATTACATATATGTACATCAAACATATATATACATTTTCTATATGTATAAATATAGCACTTGGGTTGCGGGTTGAATGGATTATAGATGTTGAACCCGCTACCAACGGTTTGCCAGCGGAACAGCTCGATTTGAGCTGGTTGTACAGATAAAGCAGGTTTATGTACACCCATAATTAATACCTCGTATTCGGAGTCATTATTAGAGCTCTTGAATTAAAATTGAATGGCGAATTTCATCCCCTTCAAGGCTAGTTAGCATCACGCCTGCACCACTTCCGATGCTGGTGGATGATCCATCCACATGGAGGAGCCATAGGCGTTCTTCCTTGGGTAAGGATGGTAGTGTCATTTTGGATATGAGGTTTGCCAATGCTTGATCCTTAAAAGCAATTCTAGGAGCATAGGAAATGTCAAATTCCCTAGCTCCATGGCCCACTTTATAAGCCTACTGGAAACCTGAAGCTCCCTTAATACTTCAAGAAGTAGCTGGTTAATGCAAACCACAATGGAATGTGAGAGAAAGTAAGGGCGTAGCCTTTGTGTAGTAACCACCAAGGCTAAGCCTACCTTCTCAATCTCTAAATAGTGTTGCACAGCTCCTTAGAGCTTCTTTCTTACGTAGTACAAAGGCTTTTTAATGCCTTCATTCTCTTTAAAGAAGACTGAGCTTACGATGTTACCTTCGACTGAGATATAGACATGGAGGGATCCTCTGGTACTAGATTTTACAAGAAGACGGAGCTTACTGAGGTATTGCATAAGGGCATCAAAAGCTTTCTAGCAATCCTTGTTCCATTCAAATGGAACAACCTTCCATAGGGTCTTAAAGAAGGCAAGACTCCCGTCAACAAGTTTGGAGATGAAAAGGCCAAGGGTGGTGATTCTCCTGTTTAGGCACTGAACCGCATGTAACTTTGAAGGAGCTTTCATTTCTTGAATGACTTTGATCTTGGTGGGATTCACTTCAAATCCCTCATTCCATGACCATATAGCTAGGAAGTGCTCTTCTCCAGCTCTAAAGGAGCACTTGAGAGGGTTGAGTTTCATGTGATCAATAGCTTTGTTGCTTTTTACAAGGATGTCATCAATGTAGACTTCATGTTATATCCGAT
Source organism: Petrea volubilis (assembly GCA_026212405.1). Lineage (NCBI taxonomy): Eukaryota > Viridiplantae > Streptophyta > Magnoliopsida > Lamiales > Verbenaceae > Petrea > Petrea volubilis. The sequence goes on along the minus strand of CM047885.1, from coordinate 22,043,816 downwards.
TTGATCTTTGAACATCCTACACATGAGTCGTTGATAGGTTGCACCTACAATTTTGATGTTGAAAGGCATTACCATGTAACAGTATGCCGCTCCAAATGTGATGAAGCTTGTCTAATCAATGGGATCTACAAGGATCTGATGATAACCTTGAGAGTCATCAATCAAGTCGAGGAGTTCATACCCAGAGGTAGAATCCACTAGTTGATCAATGCGAGGTAGCAGGTAGAAATCTTTGGGACACGCCTTGCCAAGGTTCCAGAAATTTACACCGACTCTCCACTTGTCACCTCCTTTATGCACTGAGACAACATTAAAAATCCATTCGGGAAATTGGATCTCCCATATGTGCCCAGTTTCCAAGAGCCTGTCAATTTTTGGCATGAATGATTCAATCCTCCTGAGGAAAGAAGTATCTTTTCTTTTACTTGACAGGCCTGGTAGAAGGGTCCACGTTCAACCAATGGATTACCACTTCCAGGTAGATGCCTACAAGGTCTTTAAGAGACCAGGCAAAGGCATCCATGGTCCTCCAGATGAAGGCTACCATGTCTCTAGTGAGTTCTTCCTCTAGCTGGGATCTAATTTGGGTGCTTTGAGAGGAATCTACTAGGACTAACTCAATAGTGAGTAGTTCCTAGGTAGGTTCCATTCTAGTTGGAGTATTGGCCTCCTTACCCCCCTTGTTGGGTAGGTGAGGTGTCTCATCCTTTCGAATACCTTTAGCTTTGGAATCCTTAAGAGTCGTGTCTTTCTTATACCTTTTGCTGGATGGATGGGAATCTTGTGGTAGGGCATCCTCATACACATTTAGGATGGGGATGTCTTTTTGCTGTATAGGACCCTTACAAGTTTTCTTGTGGAACCCCTTTTACGCTTGATGGATTCTACATAGCACTTCCTCAATGAGAGTTGATCTCCTGAGTCTTTTCCAATTCTCTTATCATTGAGGAATTTTATTTTAATGTGATAGGTAGACACTATCGCCTGGAAGTCATTCAAGGTTGGAGCATCTATCACTATGAAAGGTGTTATTCGAGTTTTCTTATAAGATCCAGTCCACAAGGTCAAGGGGGTGTAACCTAACCCTTAGATTGGATAGGTTCCTTAGCAAAACATTGTAGGTACCCTTAGATTTGGACCAAACTACGTGGTATGCATGGTTACCTTGTTTTCCATTTGCAATGTTGTAGGATTAGTTTTCAAACAGTGGACAGCTCTGGCGAAAGCTTCCTTGGCACTCTCATAGTCCCCGTAGTAGGTCTTTCGGTGATCATGTGAATGACACCTTTAGGAGGGGGGCCATCATTTTTTGTGGATGCCTCAGAGACATAAAAATCCTTTTGAGGAGCCTTTCCTACTTGAGGATGCTAACCCCTTTACGGCTTTTTATTGGACTTAGCACACTTAGACTGGTTTCCCTCGAAGGCATTCTTTTTAGGGAATAGATCAAACCTTTGTTCCTGATCTCTTATATGAGATCTTGGAAATGTCCATCCTTAAAGAGTCTCCTTAAGGAGTCTTTCAATCTCATTCGGAGTTGGCAACACTCATCAATGTCATGCCCATAGTTATTATAGAAATGATAGAAGTGTTTTGAGGGAGGTCTAGTGTGACCTTTGTTTGTGCCTCTTGGCCAGCACATGAAGCTTTTCTTTTAAATTTGGGGGAGGACCTGTACAGGGATAGTCCTCCGAGGTGTTTTTTAAAGAGGATCCGGAGCCCTTTTGAAAGGTCCTAAGGGGCCTTTATCTTCTTTTCTTTTATAGCTTTAATACGAGGTTAGTCCTGCTAGGAATTCCTCCATATGCATGTATTTCTAATCCCACTATATGAGGGTTTCCCATGTGGGGGCCAGTCTCTTGGCTAGGGACCAATAGCAGGGACCCTTACACAATCATTGCAAGAATGCACCTGCGAGTAATTCATAACCGGCGTCCGGTACTTTGAGGGAGACCAAGGTGAATTGATTGAGGTATTCTCTTAGAGATTTCTTGTTACCTTGCCTGACTTGGAAAAGCCTCATGGTAAACTTGTTATCATTGCTCACAAATAGATGGAAGAGCATTTGTCTGAGGTCCTTGAAGTAGAGAATAGAGCTTTGACAAAGCGTGGAGAACCACTTCTAGACTCCCCTAACAAGGGTAGTGTCGAAAACCCTAAATTTAACACTATTAGTGTACCGATGGAGACATGCTCAACTTTTGAATTCCACCAGGTGCTCTTATGGATCCATAGTCCTATCATATGTTAGGAGATTTGAGGTGCTTGTGCCTAGGAGAAAATTCATAGCCATGTAGCTTCTTATGCATTCCATTAGCCATAAGTGCTAGGATAGTCTCAGTGTGAGGGTGCACAAGGTGAGGAAGTGCGTGAGGTTCTCGTTCTGTAGAGTCTAGGGAAGATTCCACCAGCGTAGGGAGTGTTACTTAGAGTGTTGCTTAGTGAATCTCAAGCAGGTAAATCACACCATACTAGTTTGAGCCAAGTGAGAAAGACTGACACATACTTGCGAGTTGTGCTATTTAACTTGAATGAAGAAGGCAAAACTACTTACCGAATTTAATGATTGTCAATTGAAAAGTTGTACGTCTATAAGTTAGTGTCCAAACCTATAAATTTTTAAACACTCTACATGAGAAGGGCTAGTTCAAAAACCTTCTAGACACACGTTGAATAGAATTGGAACTAATAGCTTAATGAAAGAAAATGGCATATTAGGTCAAACGGGCTAAAATAGTCTTGTTCGTGACGTACGAGCCCATATTATAACATTTGGCCCGATCAGTGTCTCTTCTCTTGGTAATTGGGCATGGTTATCGGTCTAGTTGTCTCACCCACACATGCCCATGCTTAGGCAGATGCATGCACTGCCCACGCACTTTTTGCTATTGTACGAGCACATTGTGCATGGGTGTGGGATAGTGCCCTATTGTGACCGCACGCGGCTGGTTAGCATCATCGGCATTTGTACGGGCATTCTCATACTTAATCCGCGTGCATGCTAAGTGCTTGTATCGTACCACGCACCAAGCACTCACTATGCCCAGGCCACACATTGTGCTACTGCATACACCGCATGCCTATCTTGATCCTGCCCAGTGTGCCTAAACCCTGTGGCGTGTGGTCCCCTCTTAAGTGCACACTGCATGTATGCCACACGCACACACATATACACCACATACGCGCATGCCAACCAGACCAGGAACACACACGACATGTCACCACGCACGCCTAAACAAGGCACACCATGCGCTCAGTACAGCTCGACCCACATGGCACAACAAGCCACACAAATTCCACCCACATGGGACGGCTCACCTCGCATATGGCATGGCACACACCACGAACACACCGTCTTACATTATTCATACACACCCAATGAATGCCACCATGCATACACGTTGCACAAGCATATACCACATGTGTCAGATGTGCACAAGCACACCACTGACTATGATGCCCCATGATTTTAGTGCTAATTAAAACTGAAAGGCAACAAGAATTCCCCAAGTAGCCTAGTGGCAAAGCTCCTCATTTCAACTATGCAAGGTTAGGGGTTTGATTGCTAGTTGATGAAAATATTGATACAATTAAGAACTTCGGGTGATGTACTTATAAATAGTCATCTTTTTGGTAATAAAAGGTCTACTTTTTAATCTTGAATTCCTACATTAGCTAAAAGTTTTGAATGGGAGTCATGAATTGCCATCAAGAGCTTTAATGACTAATAAACCAAATGAATGTGGACTGCAATGCACACAGACTACCCCAAACCACTACACACACACATAATTCATGACACATAAGACTTATACACACACATGAGCAAGAGTAACAAGAACCAAGATAGAGGGAGAAAGGAATGAGAGCAAGGACAGCAGGGAGCGCATGTGGACAAATAGTGCTACCCCAACTCAAGCCACGGAAGAGAGAGGGTCGAGTTGTTAGAGATTATACGTATACGTGTATATGTGGTGAGGAGATGATAGTGGAATTGATATGCAAGGAAGGGAAGGGGGATTGTGTGCCCAAGTTACGTGGGCGTCGAGGGTAGATGGTTAGGCAAACAGGATGCCCAACACGTGTAAGCATGGGGTCATCTCATGCCCAAGCACAAACGTGACTTGTGCATTGATTTGGCCCTATGTAGCACAACACACAAGGTATGGCCAACACGCAGTATGCCATATGTGGGAAAGAACGACAAGACCGCAGGAGGGGGCCTGAACGCACGGCAAGATGGCAGGATAGTGGGGGGGCGTGCGAACAAATGAGACTAATAGGAATATGACTATTGTATATTAAGCTAGATAAGAAGAACATATATTCATATAAGACCTTGTGATAATTTCAGGTTTGAACCTGAAACCCTAGGCCAATATTAGTTCAAGGCAAAGAAAACTGTGTAAATGGTCTTGATCTTCCTTATGGCATTGCTTAAATTCTTGTTCTAAGTGGTGAGACGTTAAATATTATGTAAGTGGTTCTGACTATCGTACTAGGCTTTACTTAAAAGTTTATTATAATGTCTATAATGATTCTTCTAGCTTACTAATATTCGCTTAATGTTATCATAAATGCCTACAAGTGATGTCAATAAATTGCCAATGCTTTCTAATTATTTGCAAAGGTAATGTTATCTCTAAGCATGTTAACTACCTTATCTTTTTCTTCTAGGAAAACTTCATACCATGCTAAATATATCAACATGATAATTTATGTTGCATGTTAATTATTGCATGTATGGTAGTTAACTGGTAGTAGCGGCATCAGCATAATAAGTAAGTCCATGCATGCGACCCTAATAACCCCTCAATATTAAGTAACCAACTGATAAGAGAAGATAAGATATTAAATGAGTGAAAGCTAGCATACAACTGAAAATAAGTGCATGTGTACGGTGCCCAGTTAAGCTGGTGCAAAAGAATAAGAATTAGAAGTAGGGCCAACTAAGCAGTGCGAAAGAATAAGGAAAAGAAGCATGCTAGACAGAACTCCAAGAATAAAGGATAACTATGACATGTGTAAAACTCAGAAAGGAGACAGTTTGGGGTTGTCTCGACTAAGACCCACCCAATGGGGGTTAAACATTGATTGATCCTCCTAATCGAGATAAAAGATTGGGCCCGCTATGGGGTTAAGTAGCACTAAGTGTCCTTCTAGTCGGTGTTAAAAATTGGGACTTGATTGAGAGCCGTTCAAGTAGAATGAAACAAGCCCGAAATCTAGGATCTACCCAACAGAGGTTAAATGTTAGTTGATCCTACTAGTCGGGGTTAGGGACTGGGCCTGCTACTGGGTTAAATAGTACCAAGAATCCTCTTAGTAAGGGTTAAAGACTAGAGTCTAATCAAGTTGTTGTTAAGACCTTTCCAAAGATCATCAGTGCCCTATATGCACTGCATCACAAATTGCATAACTATGTGTTCATGTATGAATTGCATTAAAAAGATAACAATAAGGATAATAAGAAATAAGTGATGACTATGAGATGGAAAGCACCCCTTACTGAGTGACGTGTCACTCATACCATGTAAGTTTAACGTATTTGCAGATGAGCGTTACGAAATCGATGACGATGATAACCAATTTTGGGCTTAGTAAGCTAGTGGACTAGAATAGGGCTATATTTCAAGTTTATATAAGCTATAAATAAGATCTCGCATGAAAAGTATGATTTTTAGGATTACGTAATATGGAAGTTTCCACTGCTTTCATGAATGAAAATTATGGAAATTAGTTTGTTCTAGAATACAAGGCTTCAAATCCCTAAGTCGGACGGTGAGAGGATAGTTTCAGCTAAACCGCCAACCATTCCTTAAGGGACACAAGGCATGACACCCCAGCATCAAACCTTCCACAAGATTCCCCTCTATTACTATAGCTTAGATTTTTCGAAGATGTGTTTGTCGCCATCGCCATAATTGTAGCCCGTGCGATATAGACCCAAAATAAATAGCCTACCCCTCATGTGAACCCACCAACAGTGGTAGTGAGTATGAAATATCATTACAAGGCATTATGCCAAGTGAATGTCCAAACGATAGAGGGCCCACAAGATCTGAAAGTAGTACATAAGTGGCTCAAGAAGATGGAAGAGAACCTAGAACTGATGGGGGTTCCTCTTAAACTTCGACTAGGGTAGTGGTGTCTTTTTTGGTTTGAAAGGCGATCAAGTGGCAGGGAGGCGTGTCTCTACCAATAGTCAAATAAAGACTAACAATGTGGACATGATTCAAGGATGCATTTGTAAAGCACTATTCCTCAATCATTGTGCGACTCCAGGAGATGGTAAAGTACGACAGTCTAATACAATATTAGGACATGATGGTAGTGGAATATACTACGAAATTCAATTCCCTAGGGAAGTACGCACGCATGATTATGTCAGATGCCTCGATGAAGATGCATAAGTTGGTCAAAGGATCAAAGGTCAAATCTAGTCAGCACTAGCAGTATATAGAGCAAGAAATTTTAACGAGCTTCTGGGAGCTACCATTAAGGCCACAGCAGATATCAGACTGAGAGACAAAGAAAATAAACTTAAGCGGCCTAGGATTGCAGCAAATGTGTAAAGGAGAGCCTCAAAGCAACCATCATTCAAGCAATTCGATTGACGACCAACTTTGCCCATTAAAGCACACTCAATTTGGAAACGTGCAAGTACTGCCATCGAAAGCACGTTAGAGAATGTTGATGGATGAATGGAGGTTTTTTTTAGTTGTATCCAACTGGATCACAAGATCATTGAGCACCCTTAATCGGATCCCCGAGCACATGGAAACCCAGCTACAAAGCTAGCCCATGCAAACAACAATAAGTCAAAAAGAAATGCCAGAGTGTTCGTGATGATCAAAGTTGAAGTTGATAATGTCGACGAAACAGTGACATGTATGGTAGAAGTCAACCGCATACCTACTTTTGGGTTATTTCACTGTGGTGTTGTGCATTTATTCATATCTAAGTGCTTCTCTAGGAAGTTAGACGATATGCCAAAAGTTCTTGATGAACTATACAAAGTAGCTACCCCGACAAATAATAGTCTCGAACCTAATGTGCAAGTATTCTACTTTGCGCTTGATGAGGTTAAACTTGTAGCCAACTTAGTAGAAAGTGGAAACTTAATCTTTTCATGGTAATGCAAAGTGCCTGCACAAAGGTTCAAACCCTCTCCTTTCAGTAGCCCATGCTAGAAGGGCTATTCAGAAGGGATGCATGCCTTTCTGAGCTTTATCATAGATTCTTGAGGGAAGGCTATAGATCTCAAGAACATTTTGATTGCTCACAAATTTCTACATGTATTCCTCAAGGAACTACCAAAACTACCCCCAAATTGTGATATTTAGTTCGAGATCAACTTGGTGCCAAATCAATGCTGATATCAAAGCTTTGCACCAAATGGCTCCCACCGAGAGAGAGCTCAAGACATGGCCAAAACAGTTGCTTGATAAGGAATAAATCAAGCCCCTATGTCACCATGGGGTGCTCTAGTACTGTTCATGAAGAACAAGGATGGGAATATGCATCTGTGCATATACTTCTGAGAACTTAACAATGTTACCATAAAAAACAAGTTCCCTTTGCCAGATAGGATCAATGACCTATATAATCACCTGAAACAGGCATAGGTGTTCTCAAAGATAGATCCAAGATTCGGTACTACCAACTCAAAATCAAGAGCGAGGACTTATGCAGGACGTTGTTCCATACAAGATATAGACATTAAGATTTCTTAGTGGTATCATTAGAACAAATGAATGCCTCTGCCACGTTAATGGACCTAATAAACTAGATGTTTAAGTTACACCTCAACAAGTTCAAGGTCATGTTCATCGACGAAGTCTTAGTCTATTCACCTAGCAAGGAGACATATGAGGAACATCTACGTGCAATTTTGCAAACCTTACAGTAGAAAGATATATACATGAAGTTCACCAAGTGTGATATGCGGTTGTAGCATTTCTGAACCATATTATCTCCAAAGAGGGGGACCCCAGAAAAGACCAAGGTCTTAAGGGATTAGTCGTGAACTGCCAATGTGATAGAAGTGAGAAGTTTTCTAAGGCTAACTAGCAATTATCAAAAGTTCATCAAGGATTCTCCAATATAGCTTTACCCCTGTCAAAGTTAATGCAAGAGCGGGTCATGTTCGAGTGGACTTTAGCACGCAAGATTAGTTTGAATAAGCTGAAGAAATGACTCATGTCTTCAATTGTTCTAGCACTACCTACAGAGACGGGAGGACTCATGATCTACAAAAATGTATCAAATAATGGAGTTGGATGTGTCTTGATGCAGAATGATCGGGTAATTGCATATGCATCAAGGCAACTGAAGCCATATGAGCAGAATTACCCTGTGAACAACTTAGAGTTAGCAGACATTGTGTTTACCCTGAAGATTTGGAGGCACTATCTCTATAGAGGAGTTGAATATGAGGCATTTTTTGGAGTTGATCAAGGACTACGATCTGAGTACCCACATACCACTCAAGTAAAGCCAATCATGTGGTTGATTCACTGAGTCAGATAGCAAGCAAAACTTTATTTGCAGTGCTCACAAGGTAGATGGAGACTTTAGAATTGGGGGTGGTGAATTTAATAGATGTATTATTAGCAACTTTACATGTCCAACCACCTATTATGGATAGGATCAAGCTAGGGCAAGAGTCTGGCCCTAAGTAAGAGAAGCTCAAGGAGAAGATGAGAGCTAGAGCGCTAACTTACTTTTAAGTCAGAAAGGAAGAAGTCCTCCACATGAGATGAAGAGCTTAGAAGGAAGACCTTTTTAAAGGCCCAAACTTAAAGTTCTTTATACATTTACGGTGTACTAAGATGCATCAAGACTCAAAGCAGAGGTTTCAGCAAAAAGGAATGAAGAGGAATGAAGGGAGATGTAGCTAACCGCGTAGCAACGTGCCCAATACATCAAAAGTTGAAAGCTAAGCACCAATGACTAGGCAGTTAGTTGCAACCGCTGGATATCCCAGATGGAAATGGGAACATATCAGCATAGATTTCGTGGTTAGATTGCCTAAGATGTGATAAGGGTGCAATGCTATCTAGGTGATACTTGATCAACTCATTAATTCCACACTCGTTCTAATAAAGACCTGCAATCCATGTCAAGATTCTAGAAAGGTTTACAACAAGCCATGGGGACAAAGATAGTGTAACGACCCCGGTAATCCATGCTTTATTCATATTATTACTATGTACATACAAAAGTTTATTTAAACTCAGTACATACGAAATGCAAAATCAATACAAGTTACATCGTCTCATAATACAACTTGCAAGAGATAAGTAAAATCAAAAGGCGAGTACGCAGCAGAATCTAACATCTTTCTTTCTAATAGAATGCCTCGAATGGTTCCTCTTCTTCCAGAATTTTGGTCTCATCTAAAACATAATACATATTCAATATCAACACACGTTGAGTAGAAACACATACTTCAATTACATAAGGTGCTCGGGTGTTAGTTGCACATAAAACACACATTTGCACGTTTCTACCTTTCGTTACCTAACAGTGACTCTTATGACTACCCATGCCGAATATACAACCAGTACATTTCTTCCGCTTGCCTTATCCTCCGATGGTCGAATCTCGGGCATACGCCGAATATTTTCCTACGACCCTCCCTCTTGAGTAGAACACTTCTTCCACCCAAGGGGGGATTAGGAGATGGAGGGAGTGTGAGCTCTTAAAACAAGCTACTCAATAGTATGTCCCGGTGGAACACACCCAAACCACTCCGGCACATTTGGGCCCATTCACATAATACATCATATAATCACATAATTATGGAAGTTTATGAAAAATTGATACGTGTATAACAAATCTCAAAAACAAGTACGTATATAAGTTTGATATGTTTAATAAGAAAATTAGTATACTTATGTAACTACGAACTTACTTTTAAACACTTTTTAAGATCAATCTGTTTTCTTCTCAAAAGACCATTTTTGCAAGAAAATTAGTTTAACATACTTAAAAAAAAAAACAACTACTTCATCATATACAAAAGATAGTTGGGTTTGTGATCTACTATATTTTCGCAACATATTTCCATAGATTTGCTAGCTAACAAGTTAACCTTAAAATATCTAATAAACCTTCCTTGGCACATCACAAACACACAATACCCATTAAAGAGTAAATTAAGAGAAAATCCTAAGAACTAATCACATCTAATGAGCACAACAACAAGACAATCATTTCAACTTGAATATAGCAAATAAACCATATAAACATGAAGCAAATATCTCTAAGCCCACAATTGAAGGGCATGTTTGGCAAAAGCTATCACTCAAGGCCATTCAAGCTTGTGTATTTTACATAGCTTGGGCACAAGAGTATGGTAGCTTGCCTAGTAGGAAGATCCTACTCAAAAGAAGGAAAGAAAACACTTATGAAATCAAAGTAGGTTTCTACCTTAGTTTATACTTGAAAGGGGTATAAAGAAGAGTGAGAGGATGATGTTTGTGGAAGAAACTAGAGAGAGTATAGTGTGTGTATGTGTGTGGACATTTTTGGGGGTGGGGAAGTGTGTGGGAGGTCCTATTTATAGTGGAGAATGAGGGTAGAAGGCAAGACTTGGGGACCAAGTTGTAATTAATGCAAATCTTCCTATTTAATGCAAATCTCCCAACTAGGCTTAAAATTAAATACCAAATTAAATGAAATCTTCCACCTCCCTCTTCTATTTCTATCCTTGGTGGAACCCTAGTCCATGAGTCATGAAGCTAGATGATAGAAGACTACACAAGTGTATAATTTCTAGAAGAAATTCATCTTGTATTAGTATAGGATATTTTAATAAAATACTAAAGAAAATCAACCAAAATCTGATTTTGCTTTATTTTCATAATTGTATAAGATCTGAAATTATCTATTTATTTTAGATAAAATTCGAATTTTCATTTATTTTATTGTTAAAAACCTAAAATTAGGGTTTTAGGGCACAAAATTAGGGTTTTAGGGTATAAAATCCGAAAATTAACAATTAATTTAGAAAAATTCCAAAATTATAAAATTTAATCTTTATAAATCAAAAATTATATGTATACTTCCCAGAAATTAACAATGTTTCAGTTATATTTTTGAAAATTGCAATTTAGGAAATAGAAAGTTCGAAAATTGTGTTCGAATGTCAAATTCTTCTAAAATTTGGAAAATCAGGTAATTTATTCAAAATTGATCTTCTCCATCCATAAAAGTCTAGAATACTTAGTTATATAATTTTGAAAACCCATAAGTGTTTAATAGATGAATTTTCCAAGAATGGTAATTAAAATTCGAAAATTAACACTTTACCGTTCAAATTGTAAGTTAATCTCAAAAGCAGACTAAAATTTGAAAACAACAAGTAATAATAACATTTCCAAGAAGAAAAAGAGTTTAAATCAATTATTTAAATATTAAGGATCACCAAGTCGTCACAGATAGAGCTCAGTAAAGCATATCATTTGCAAACAAATGGCCAATTCAAGAGGACCATGCTAATGGTGGAGGATATGCTCAATGCATACATTTGGAGTTCAATGGTAACTGGAGTGAGTACCTGACGTTCATTGAATTCTCCTACAACAAACAATTACCACAACAATATAAGCATGGCGTCTTACGAAGCTCTATATGGGAGAAGGTGTTGATCACCCCTATAATAGATTGCTAGACCTGAGTTAGTCCAAATAACAACGAAGAAGGTCACCATTGCTGGTAAGAAATTAAAGATGGCTGAAGAACAATAAAAGAGTTGAACTGATGATAAGAGAAGACCTGCGGAGTTTCAAATAGGGGGGAAAGTATAGTTGAGAGTGTCGTTAACTTGCTGAGTTGTTTGTTTTAGTAGAGATGACAAGTTAAGCACGCAGTTTATTGAGTCGTAGGAGATACTTGATCAAATTGGAGAAGCTGCGTATAGAATAGCATTGCTGTCTATGCTGTGCAAAATCAACAATGTGCTCCACATCTCACAGCTAAAGAAGTATATACTAGACCCCTGTCGTGTACTTGATCAAGAACCCTTAGTGGCCTAAGAAAAGTTGAGATAGAAAGATTTTTTGCTAAGGGTCATTGATCACAAAGAGCAAGTGTTGCAAAGGAGGACAATACCCTATGTGAAGGTTTAATGGTAGAATCATATGGAGCAAGAAGCAACAAGGGAATTGGAGGTGACTTTGCACACCCACTATCTAGGCCTTTTAGAGACCTAAGATACTACAAGTTTTGCGAACAAAAATTTTTGTAAGGGGGGAGGATGTGAGACTACAAAAGTTTGATTTTTCATTTATTTCCTTCTGTTATTTAATAATATGGAATATATCTTGTTAAAAAATAATTTAGTGGAATACTTCTTTATTTATCTAACTTATTTAATCGAGAATGTCCCAAGTCTCTTTAATATTTTATTTATTTGTCTCACTGTGACAATGGGCTAACAATATGGGATAGGATTTTTGACCCCCTTTGATTACTAGAAGGCCCAACTTAGAGGGCCCATCGTAAAATCTTGCTAAAGTATATAAAAGATTGCATTAAAATATTCTAAAGGACAAAACCCTAGAAAATTGTGAGTGTCACGACCCGAGAAAATACCTGTGACGACCCGGTAATCTGTAATATTTAAATAATTGATTTAAAATCTTTTGCTTCTTGTAAATGTTATTATTACTTGTTGTTTTCAAATTTTCGTCTGCTTTTGCGATTAACTTACAATTTGAACGGTAAAGTGTCAATTTTCGAACTTTCTATGTCCTAAATTGCAATTTTCGAAAATATAACTAAAACATTTTTAATTTCTGGAAAATATACATATAATTTCAGATTTATAAACATTAAATTTCATAATTTTGGAATTTTTCTAAATTAATTATGAATTTTCGGATTTTATGCCCAAAAACCCTAATTTATGCCCTAAAACCCTAATTTTCAGTTTTTACAAAATAAATAAATACAAATTCGAATTTTTAATAAAATAAAGATATGATTTCAGATTTTATAAGATGAGGACAATCAAATCAGATTTTATTAGATTTTATTTGATTTTATTTGATTTTGTGTTAATATTTTATTAAAATATCCTACACTAATATAAGATGAATTTATTCTAGAAATTGTGCATTTGTGTGGTCTTCCATTCATCTAGATTCATGACTCATGGATTAGGGTTACACCAAGGCTAGAATAGAGGAGGGAGGTGGAAGATTTCATTTAATTTGGCATTTAATTCTATGCCTAGTTGGGAGATTTGCATTAAATGGAAAGATTTGCATTTATTAAACCTTGGTCCCCAAGTCTTGCCTTCTACCCTCATTCTCCACTATAAATAGGACCTCCCACACACTTCCCCATCCCCAAAAACGTCCTCACACATACACACACTATACTCTCTCTATTTTCTTCCACAAACACACAAATCCCGCCTAAAAACACACCCCCTCACTTACTCTACTCTCAACACCCAAAACACTTCTTATGTATAGCCTATCTTCCACCCACATATATGTACACACAAGCCCTTCTATTTTCATCCATATATACCTATAAAGCCTTCTATATCCTCTCTTTTTCCCTAAAAACATTTCAAGGTAGGAGTATTGTTTAATTTCATGAGTAAAGTAGGAATTTAAGTATCTTGTAAGTTTTAGATATTTTATGCTTTCATTTTCATTATAGTATTATGTGAAATTATGTGTCTACGTGCACCTATTCAAACACACACGCACCTTATGGGGTTGAATGATATTTCTACTCAACCGTCGCGTTGACTCCTCCTTTCCAATACTTTTTAGACAGAAATGAGATAGCGGATCAGAGTGGCGCAGCGGAAGCATTTGGAAGCTTTTTACACGATATAGTTACTTTTCTATTCTTTTGAAAATTGTGACTTTTGTATTTTGTACAAATTATATGTGAAAATAATTATTTATACAACTATGAAAATATTACCGTTGCGCGTTTCTATCCAATTTTATTTTATAAATAAAAGGGTATTTTTCCGGGTCGTGACAAATGGTATCAGAGCCGCTTGCCAGCCGGAATACTGGGAGCTAAGTGCTCTGTGGGGCAAAGTGCTACGCATACGGGAGCCACCGCTTGAGCCCGCAGAGCAAATGTTACGTCTTGAGCCCACGAGGCCAAGTGCTATGTATTGAAAGTCTTGAGCCCACGAGGCCAAGTACTATATGTCTTGAAAGTCTTGAGCCCATGAGGCCAAGTACTACTTCTTGAATGTTTTGAGCCTGCGGGGCAAAGTGCTACGTGTGCGGGAGTCGCCTCTTGAGCCCACAGGAGCCACCTCTAGAGTCCCGACGCCTGGCAGATGGTATTGGTATGTGTGACTTTTGTTACAAAACTTCTAGTGTATCTATTGAATTTTGTATTTGATTGGAATATATTTTGGGTTCTAAACTCTTTTGTGAAAGCATATTTTTGGAAAAATACCCTCAACTCTTTTACAAAATAAAGTTGAATTTCGAGGACGAAATTCTTTTAAGGAGGGGAGGATGTGACGACCCGGTAATCTGTAATATTTAAATAATTGATTTAAAATCTTTTGCTTCTTGTAAATGTTATTATTACTTGTTGTTTTCAAATTTTCGTCTGCTTTTGCGATTAACTTACAATTTGAACGGTAAAGTGTCAATTTTCGAACTTTCTATGTCCTAAATTGCAATTTTCGAAAATATAACTAAAACATTTTTTATTTCTGGAAAATATAAATATAATTTCAGATTTATAAACATTAAATTTCATAATTTTGGAATTTTTCTAAATTAATTATGAATTTTCGGATTTTATGCCCAAAAACCCTAATTTATGCCCTAAAACCCTAATTTTCAGTTTTTACAAAATAAATAAATACAAATTCGAATTTTTAATAAAATAAAGATATGATTTCAGATTTTATAAGATGAGGACAATCAAAATCAGATTTTATTAGATTTTATTTGATTTTATTTGATTTTGTGTTAATATTTTATTAAAATATCCTACACTAATATAAGATGAATTTATTCTAGAAATTGTGCATTTGTGTGGTCTTCCATTCATCTAGATTCATGACTCATGGATTAGGGTTACACCAAGGCTAGAATAGAGGAGGGAGGTGGAAGATTTCATTTAATTTGGCATTTAATTCTATGCCTAGTTGGGAGATTTGCATTAAATGGAAAGATTTGCATTTATTAAACCTTGGTCCCCAAGTCTTGCCTTCTACCCTCATTCTCCACTATAAATAGGACCTCCCACACACTTCCCCATCCCCAAAAACGTCCTCACACATACACACACTATACTCTCTCTATTTTCTTCCACAAACACACAAATCCCGCCTAAAAACACACCCCCTCACTTACTCTACTCTCAACACCCAAAACACTTCTTATGTATAGCCTATCTTCCACCCACATATATGTACACACAAGCCCTTCTATTTTCATCCATATATACCTATAAAGCCTTCTATATCCTCTCTTTTTCCCTAAAAACATTTCAAGGTAGGAGTATTGTTTAATTTCATGAGTAAAGTAGGAATTTAAGTATCTTGTAAGTTTTACATATTTTATGCTTTCATTTTCATTATAGTATTATGTGAAATTATGTGTCTACGTGCACCTATTCAAACACACACGCACCTTATGGGGTTGAATGATATTTCTACTCAACCGTCGCGTTGACGCCTCCTTTCCAATACTTTTTAGACAGAAATGAGATAGCGGATTAGAGTGGCGCAGCGGAAGCATTTGGAAGCTTTTTACACGATATAGTTACTTTTCTATTCTTTTGAAAATTGTGACTTTTGTATTTTGTACAAATTATATGTGAAAATAATTATTTATACAACTATGAAAATATTACCGTTGCGCGTTTCTATCCAATTTTATTTTATAAATAAAAGGGTATTTTTCCGGGTCGTGACAAATGGTATCAGAGCCGCTTGCCAGCCGGAATACTGGGAGCTAAGTGCTCTGTGGGGCAAAGTGCTACGCATACGGGAGCCACTGCTTGAGCCCGCAGAGCAAATGTTACGTCTTGAGCCCACGAGGCCAAGTGCTATGTATTGAAAGTCTTGAGCCCACGAGGCCAAGTACTATATGTCTTGAAAGTCTTGAGCCCATGAGGCCAAGTACTACTTCTTGAATGTTTTGAGCCTGCGGGGCAAAGTGCTACGTGTGCGGGAGTCGCCTCTTGAGCCCACAGGAGCCACCTCTAGAGTCCCGACGCCTGGCAGATGGTATTGGTATGTGTGACTTTTGCTACAAAACTTCTAGTGTATCTATTGAATTTTGTATTTGATTGGAATATATTTTGGGTTCTAAACTCTTTTGTGAAAGCATATTTTTGGAAAAATACCCTCAACTCTTTTACAAAATAAAGTTGAATTTCGAGGACGAAATTCTTTTAAGGAGGGGAGGATGTGACGACCCGGTAATCTGTAATATTTAAATAATTGATTTAAAATCTTTTGCTTCTTGTAAATGTTATTATTACTTGTTGTTTTCAAATTTTCGTCTGCTTTTGCGATTAACTTACAATTTGAACGGTAAAGTGTCAATTTTCGAACTTTCTATGTCCTAAATTGCAATTTTCGAAAATATAACTAAAACATTTTTAATTTCTGGAAAATATACATATAATTTCAGATTTATAAACATTAAATTTCATAATTTTGGAATTTTTCTAAATTAATTATGAATTTTCGGATTTTATGCCCAAAAACCCTAATTTATGCCCTAAAACCCTAATTTTCAGTTTTTACAAAATAAATAAATACAAATTCGAATTTTTAATAAAATAAAGATATGATTTCAGATTTTATAAGATGAGGACAATCAAATCAGATTTTATTAGATTTTATTTGATTTTATTTGATTTTGTGTTAATATTTTATTAAAATATCCTACACTAATATAAGATGAATTTCTTCTAGAAATTGTGCATTTGTGTGGTCTTCCATTCATCTAGATTCATGACTCATGGATTAGGGTTACACCAAGGCTAGAATAGAGGAGGGAGGTGGAAGATTTCATTTAATTTGGCATTTAATTCTATGCCTAGTTGGGAGATTTGCATTAAATGGAAAGATTTGCATTTATTAAACCTTGGTCCCCAAGTCTTGCCTTCTACCCTCATTCTCCACTATAAATAGGACCTCCCACACACTTCCCCATCCCCAAAAACGTCCTCACACATACACACACTATACTCTCTCTATTTTCTTCCACAAACACACAAATCCCGCCTAAAAACACACCCCCTCACTTACTCTACTCTCAACACCCAAAACACTTCTTATGTATAGCCTATCTTCCACCCACATATATGTACACACAAGCCCTTCTATTTTCATCCATATATACCTATAAAGCCTTCTATATCCTCTCTTTTTCCCTAAAAACATTTCAAGGTAGGAGTATTGTTTAATTTCATGAGTAAAGTAGGAATTTAAGTATCTTGTAAGTTTTAGATATTTTATGCTTTCATTTTCATTATAGTATTATGTGAAATTATGTGTCTACGTGCACCTATTCAAACACACACGCACCTTATGGGGTTGAATGATATTTCTACTCAACCGTCGCGTTGACTCCTCCTTTCCAATACTTTTTAGACAGAAATGAGATAGCGGATCAGAGTGGCGCAGCGGAAGCATTTGGAAGCTTTTTACACGATATAGTTACTTTTCTATTCTTTTGAAAATTGTGACTTTTGTATTTTGTACAAATTATATGTGAAAATAATTATTTATACAACTATGAAAATATTACCGTTGCGCGTTTCTATCCAATTTTATTTTATAAATAAAAGGGTATTTTTCCGGGTCGTGACAATACCCTTTTATTTTATTAAAATATATTGGACCGAAACGCGCAACTTTAAATATTTTTAATGCAAATATATAATAATTTAGAAATTTAGTACAATATGGTGAAATCGTAGTTGTACAAAAGCTGTTATACTAGTAAAAATAATAACTTTAGTTAAAAAAAAAACTTTGTAATGCCCTCCCGGTGCCTTCTTCCTGATGGATTAGAATGTTTTGCCTAAAAAAAAATGTGTTCATAACACACGTCAACACAACTGTTGAGTAGAAATTTTACTTAATCACACAAGGTGAAGGTGTATGTTTAAGTGAACATAATCACATAATTTTACATAAAGATCACAATTTTATGTTTTAGGAGAGCATATACTTGACATAATAAGGCATGAACATAAACTAGAGCATATAAATTACACTTAAGGAGTATTTTAAACATAGATGCAAGCATAAACAACTAGACTTCTGGAATCAAGCAAAATTCCTACTTTCAAATGTTTTTTAGGAAAAAGTGGGAATATAAAGGGCTATATGGAAGGCTAATAGGTATATATGGATGAAAATAGAAGGGTTTGTATATATATATATATATATATGTGGGTGGGAGATAGACTATAAAAAGGAAGTGTTTTGGGTGTTAAAAGTAGAGTGAAAGTGGGGGTGTATTTTTAGGCGGGATTTTGGGATGAAAATGGGGTTGGGGTTTTGATCTATTTATAGAGGAGGAAGAGAAGAAATAAATAATATTATAACAAAATAAATAGATAACCATATATTCTATATGGACATTTATATATACACATCACTATATGAATTACCTAGTATATATATATTTATGTATGTGGATATGTAGGTGTTTATGTAGATATAGAAATCATCACTAGTCTATATATGTAGATGTGTGTGTGGATATGTAGATATAGAAATCACCACTAGGTGATATATGGATGTGTGTGTGTATAAGTAGATAGATAAATCACCACTAGTTTATATATGGACTGTGACGACCCGAAACCCTTGGCTAGTTATAGAGAAATGCTACGAATACTTGTAATATAGTAAGCTGAAAATTTTTGTAAAAGTCATTTATTAAACATTGCAAAATACCAAGTACATGATAATAGTCCTAAATACATAATACGACTACACAGACTCGTCTATCACTTCTTCTAGCCAAAAGCTCCAAATCGCCTCTCGCTATCCTCCTCGTTGACAACCTCGTTCTCATGTCCGGCTAAAACATTAGATATTTAACAACATCAACAATCACGTTTAGTAATTTCACTTAACACATAAGGTGCGCGTGTGTGACTTGAACATGCATATTTTCACATTTTTGTACCAACATAAAACATGCAAAATTTCAGATAATAAGAATCATAAATTGCACATTTTTCTACCGTTTCCGCCTCGACGGGCGACTACCTTATCTCGCCGTGCCGTAATTCAATTCCAACCATTACTCCCACCCAACCAGACACTCGAGTGGTCATATCCCGGGCATATGCCGATTTCCTACGACCCACTTCAGTACATGGAACACTCCGTCCATGCAAGGTGGGATTAGGCAACGATGGATGGCGAGAACGTTTAAGACCGGCAAGCCCGTTGCCGCCCCGCCGAACTCAGCCCCATCCACCCCTATCACGTTTTTGGGCCCATATACACACAATTTCCAGTATAATCAGTACAATTCCCAGCACAATACACACTGATTTTCAGCACGTTGCACAAAATTTCAGCATAGAACACAATTTCTAGCTTACACGTTTCAGGTTGCGATCAAGATTTTCAATTCGCAAAATACCTGAATTTCAGTTTAAAACATACTAAAATCACACCCTGGAATTTCCAGCTTTTCAAAAATAGATTTTCAGCTTATAAAATTCGAAATTCCAGCCTTGAAAAACAAGATTTTCAGCTGCGAGAACAGTAATTCCAGTTTGAAAGCAGAATTTCCAGCTTTGAAAACAATTACAATTTTCAGCTTTTAACACTGAATTTTCGAATTCTAAAACATAAATCAAACCCTAAACACATAGATAAACCCTAAACAAGCATGAAATCTAATTTTTAGCATCATAGATCCAACAGAAACGTTCGATTTTCCAGCGCAATTGTTCATGAGCATACAACATGCGTTTAGCTAAATTATCGTGAAATCCTTTCGGACTAAGATAGTAACCAACTTGTGGTTACATCCCATGTCCTAATAGGAGAATAATATGCTAACATTATAAGAAAACTAGCTCATGTATCAAGAGAAATCACTACCTTCTTCTAAAGGGTTTTCTTCTTTTCTTTCTAGGTTTTGAAACAAAGTAGTGCAAGAAGGAGAAAAGGTGAGTTTGTGGGGTAAAATGAACCAAAAAGAGGGAGATATGGGAGTGTGTTTGGTCGGCTGTTTAGGTGAATGAGGGTGTGGTGTTTTATTTTCTTGCACATTTAGTTACTTATACTAATGTTAGAAGAAATGGAAGAAATAGGATTAAAATAGGCTTAAGTCTTAATCTAATTATGTCTACTTTACAACTCAATATCCAACTAATAGGTCTAAGGGTGCTTAGTGGTGGTCTATAGGTGCTTCGTGGTAGTCTAAGTAATCCTTGACCATACATGCAGGTATACTTCTAGAGAAGTATATACAAGTGTCTCTACAAGTGTACATGGATAGTGATTGGTAGAAGATTGAGACCTAAGGGTTAATATCCACCATGCATTGAATTTATGCATATATATATGCTGAAAAAACGTCCTCCCCCTTTAATTTTCTGAAATTGTGAGTTATTTCATGTATTTTGGATATTTTATTGAAAGTATGGAAGAAAATAGTCTTTAGGGGAGACAAATGCAATTTATGCATCCTTTAGGGCTTTTCCTAAAATATATATATGAAAACTAAATATATATCTATATATACATATATATTGTTTTATGTGTTAGAAATTTAAATAATTATTCTCAAGATTATTTTGTGAAAGTAACACATTTTGGTGAAATGGCATTTATAAGAAGTATAGAGAAAATTCCTAATCTAATGTGTGTACATCTATATATATATAAACGTGTTTAAGTATATATATATACATACTATATTTTTCTTGAATTTTTATGCATGGAAGGATGGTTAACCAACGATGAGAAAATAATCCTATATCGATGCATGTTGTAAATAAAACGAGCACATTTTGCAAAACAATATTGTTTCGTAAATGATGCATATAACATGCAAGTCACGTAAGTCACATACATTTAAGCATATATAATTGAACGTATGAGTGAAAGATCGGGTCCTTACATATGTGTGTACATGTAGATATATAAGTTACCCCTAATATATATATGGATGTGTGTGTGTACATGTAGATAGATAAATCACCAAGTATATATATGTATTGGAGGGTATATTCTTGCAAAACAATTGTAAAATATACTAAAAATCTAGACTTTATATTTTTCATTTAATTAAAATCCGAAAATTAGGTTTATAAATAATTAAAATTCGAAAATTATGTTTATAAATAATTAAAATTTGAAAATTATACATATAAAGTCAGGAAATTTTGCTTAATTACGTAAGTTTAGTTGTTCTATGTTTTTACATACTTAAGTGCTATTATGCTAGAATAAGCCTAGGAATCATGTTTTATAACAAGTTAGAAGCCACCATGTTTAAAGTACTCCTTAATTGTATGTATATGCTCTAGTTTATGCTCATGCCTTATTATATCCAATATATGCTCTCCTAAAGCATGAAATCATGATCCTTATGTAAAATTATGTGAATATGTTTATGTGACAACCTTTATTTGTGCATGCCGGGCTCAAATGTGTTTTCGGTGTGGATGGGGCTAGAGTTCGGCCGGGCGACAGTGGGCTTGCCGGTCTTAAAATAGTTCTCGCCATCCATGTGCTAATCCCATCTTGCATGGACGGCGTGTTCCATATATTGGTTGTGGGTCATAGAAAATTGGCATAGTCTCGAGATATGACCACCGATGTGAACAGATGGAATTGGTGTGGACGGATGGAATATTGGGATTAATGATGTGAACAGTTAGAATATTATTATATGGGAGATATAAGGAAATGATGATCACGATAT
Organism: Petrea volubilis; assembly: GCA_026212405.1. Lineage (NCBI taxonomy): Eukaryota > Viridiplantae > Streptophyta > Magnoliopsida > Lamiales > Verbenaceae > Petrea > Petrea volubilis. The sequence goes on along the minus strand of CM047885.1, from coordinate 22,021,881 downwards.
TGTGATCCAAAGGTAAAGTATTATGTGAAATATTATATGGCTATGTGCACATATTACACACACCCACCTTATGTGATTAAGTGAAATTTCTACTCAACCTTCGTGTTGACATGTGTTTTGAACACATTTTCAGGCAAAGATATTCTATTCCATCTGGAAGAAGGCACCAGAGGGCATTACAAAACTTTTATTTAGCTAAAGTTATTATTTTCACTCGTATAACAGCTTTTGTACAACTATGATTTCACTATGTTGTAGTAAATTTCTGTTTTTCCAAAAAAAATATTTACCGTTGCATGTTTCAGTTCAATATATTTTAATAAAATAAAAGGGTATTTTTTGGGGTCATGACAGCTCGAGCTCAAGAACATGTATATGTTCAAGCTCGACTCGAGCTCAAGCCCGAGAACCTGTACAGAACATTTAAAAGTCAAAAAGGAGAAGCTTTAAACTAAACCAGTGGTAAATCAAACAAAACCAGCAAAGTAGAAGCCAAAATCAACAGTATTAGTATTCTATACCAATTCAAAAATAAATAAATAACATGAATTTTTGCTCTCAAAAATGAATTGGTGAACTTATTTGTGAAGATAATTACCTTGTTGAGTAGAGATTTATTGCTATTTCTTGCCGGAGAAGGTGAAAGTCTTTCTCAAGCCCACAGAGGCAAAGACGCAGTGGTGGAGACACGGAGGCTGACAGACGCGTCGGCGGAGAGACGCGGAGGCAGAGAGATACGAGATAGGTGGAGGCAGAGGCGATGACATAGTGGTAGAGACGTAGAGGCCTAAAGCGCGGTAGTGGAGAGGCAGAGGCGGCGATAGAGATGCGGTGGTGGAGGCAGAGAGATGGGAGGGGGGAGAGAGAGAGAGAGAGAGAGAAAGAGAGAAAGCAAAGCGTCTTGAAGAGAGAGAAGATAAATTTCGAGTTTGGGTAGGGTTTTTGACTCAAAATTAATTTTGGCTTTTAATTTTTAATTTTTTAATAAAATTATATATATATATATTATATAAAATAAATAAATATTAAAATATTAAAGGGCTCGCGAGCCTATGAACACAAACTATTAGGCTTGTGCTCGGCTCGATAATATACGAACCGAGCTTAAGCTCGGGTCGAGGTTGAATTCATTGAATTCGAGCTCGAACATGGGTGGAGCTGGCTCGTTAGGCTCATGAGCCAACTCGATTCGTTTGCATCCATAGTAAAAAGAATATACACGGTATAATTGTGATATTTGTAGTTTTGTGAATCTTTATGTGACATATATGCTTTAGTAAACAATTGATGCATCTGTTCCCTAGATTTGAACCTATAAAACTTAAGAATTTTAAGGTTAATCATGATAGACAATGGCATCATGAAAAGGAGCTACCCGTTTTCATTTCCTAATCAACCCAAGACCAAACTCATACCAAAGTGATTCCACCTCAAGAAAATCGCCACCAAGGGACAAGAATGAGAAGAGAATCGAAAGAAAATTATTTCTCAAATCAAGGAAATAATAGTGACTTCCTAAGCCAAATGGTTGGAGCTTGGAGAGAATTGGTGCAAACAAATCAACAAAATCAAAACTACCAGTCGGATAAGAAGATGTTGGATCGTTTTTTATGCTTTAATCCACCAAAGTTTTATAGTAAACCTAACGAACAAAGGCGGAGGCATGGGTAGCAGTACTCATTAAAAATTTTCGGGTCCTACATTGCAACGAAAAAGAAAAAGTGGAATATATAGTATTTTTAATGAAGGAATCAACGCATAACTAGTGGAGACTTGTAAAGCAACAATAGAATGATAACCATACGTCTGTGACGTGGGAAAACTTCCTGAAGGAATTCACGGATGAGTTTATACCCTAGGTAATGCGGTAAACAAGGGAAAAGGAGTTTATGGATTTGACTCAAGGAACATAAAGTGTTGTGAAATATGAGGCTAGATTTACTCGCTTGGTACAATATACTCCCCATATCATGAATAATGAAAGAAGGAAAACCAAATGTTTCATCCAAGGTTTGAAACCTAAGATCTGTTGGGCTTTAATGACAATTGATATTGAAGTATACACCCAAGCCGTGAGTAAATCAATGGTTGTTGAGGCGAAGATAAAGGAGATTAAGAAAATCACCAATGGTAGTGGGAATAGACGATCTAGTTTGACCAGTGAAGAACAATTTATGAGGTTTGATACCAAGAATAAAAAGCGACCTCGAATAGAGAAAGGACAAGGTCTTAAGAAAAATGGATGCAACTATTGTGGATATATCAATCATACAGAGACAAATTTCTGGAAGAAAAGCAAAAAATGTCTAGTGTGTGGTAGTTATCAACATATGCTTAGAAACTGCCCAAGGGCATGAAATTCTATTCAAACTCAAGAAGAAAGATCCAAGAGCCAATTGTTGGAAAATCCAAAGTGAGAGCCAGAGTGTATGCCTTGGAAAAGGAAGAAGGACCAAGTGAACCTCTCAATTAGGTTAGAATCTGGGGACCAGATTCTTTTGAGGGGGGAAGAGTTGCGGCATCCCGATTTTTATATACTTGAAATAGGCGATTGCAAGTTGATATAAACTTGGTGAGATAATAAGCTATTAAGACTCAGGCCAGCGATATGAGAGAGGATCCCAATAAGGCGAATAGCGTACTCCCAGTCATTGCCTTTAGTTCTTTGGCTTTGTCTATCAGAAAAATTGTTGAAAAGATTATGTTTTGCTACTTGTACTAGAAAATTAGATTATATTAGTTTTTGTACTTATGCTATACTTGCTGAATCATACATACGTTAAAAGTAATAGGTTTCTACCCCACCTTTGTTATACTATAAATATCTATTGGATAATATCGATTAGGATGTTAGTATTTGGTATCAATCACGAGATTGGTACTCAGTATGATTGTCGGTGGATCCCAATCATGTAGGAAGATCCTAGCAAGAGGGATGCCACACATATGATTCTTAGTGGATACTTTAACATGTATTCAACTCATAATCACAAAATATCTTATGTCTTCTTCATCTTATGCCTTCTTCATTCCACATTATTTATGGCCTTTATTCTATAGAGAATACCAACCATCCAAGAATAAAATATCCATAAATCTTAAAATGGAAAAATACCTTGTACAAAAGGTATTTTTCCATCAACAACATTAGCAATATGAATAGCTTTTTTTAGAAAAGGAACACGAAGACAACAAATAATAGTAGTTAATAAATTGTGAAGAGGTTTAATTTGCACGAAATGACGTACAAAAATGAGAAAAACCAATCATCATGATGCATTTGTTTTGTTGAGCGGTCACAACACCTTATAGTGAATATACTTATTTCATTGCATTCCTTTTTTAGTTTGCAAAGCAATTCAATGGTCATTTTTATTTTGTATGTTCTGGAATTAACACCGGTGTAGTGGAGGTTGGATACTTACTTGATGTGCTAAAAGAGCCTTGACTAACCAACTATGCTCCAGATGTAGCTCGGCTTGGGCTACCATCAATTGGGCAATAAAAAAAAATACTTTGGAAAGGTAATATTTATGTATGTGTTATGAAAGTCTTATCAATGGGAGATTAGTTTTATGGTAATGACATTCATTTAGAATTCAGATATACCTGAATACCACTTTTCAGATTTAAGGAAATTGAAGCCTAACTACATGATTAATTCTCACTCATCACTCAATTTGCTCATCGGCTTATGTAAGTTCCTGTGTAAGCAAAACTATATATCTCACTACTGCTCCAGATTACATAAACAATGAATTCACATTGTTGACCAATACACACACGGGGGTGACTTTAGGAGCATTACTGTCGGTATTTTTAATCCTTTTTTTCTTCACTTAGATTCCCAATCAGTTTCTTCAAATGATAATGTGGTTGTAGTTTAGTGGTCAAAATTTCATGTTGTGAATGTGGACCAAGGCTTGAATCCCAACAACCGCATAAATTGATTCGTAAGTGTTAAAAAATTAGTTTTATAAGTTGGTGAGCGACCAACTTTTGCCAAAGATTTGATGAAGCTTAATTTGTTAATTTAGAAAATAAGTTGCATATTCATAATATAAGTCGTGAGAAGATACAAAAAGTGTATCAAATTGGTTAAAATCAATTTCGGGAAAATGAGAAATTAAATGCACAAGAGAGCTTGATCTAAAGCTAAATGGATTCTAAAATATGGTTTGTCCCACATTGGAAACATAATACAAGAATGTCTTGTATTTTAGTGGATAGTGGCAAATAAGGGTCCCTTGGGGGTTCACATGTGTGTAACGAGGACCTATAGGATAGTAAGCTCGAGCCAAACGCTTGCACGCTCCCACAAAGATAGTTTGTCAGGACCCGAAAAAATACCTTTCATATTTTATAACAATAAATAATTTACATAAAAAAATTTACAAAATACAGATGTTTCAGTTTAAAAAATAATACAAAAGTAACTATAAAAGCGTCGCAATGCCCGGTGGTCTTCCGATACGCACTTTGATATAACATCTTTGCCTAAAAGAATGTTCATAAAATGTGTCAACACGACGGTTAACTAGAACTATTACTCAATCACATAAGGTGCAAGTGTGTGAAAATTGCACATAAACATGTAAAATCACATAATACTTCGTGTTCGTCACATATAGTGATGTAATGCCTTATAACTCCTACCACGATCAAACAATCCAACTGAGTCACTCTGCGATTCCACCAATCCCAACTGAGTCACACCGGTGGTCATAACCCGGGTATATGCTGAAGCCTACGACCTACTCTCACATAGAACACTCCGTCCATATGAGGAGGGATTAGGAGATGGAGGGCTAGAATACTTAATACCGGCATTTCCAATAGAATGTCCTGGCGGAATTCAACCACATCCATTGCAAAATATTTCGGGCCCAACACATAATTGAGAAATAATTTCTCATAACACATAGATATATCTTAAAGAGCTTCATTAAAGCATAAATAAACATATCATGTGTAAGGACCCGAATTCTCACTTCGATTATGTATATATATAGATATACCTAAATGTGTATAATTTACATGTTGATATGAATAAGTTCCATAATGTTAATGCTTTGTGATACGTGTTTGTTTTAATTGCAATATGTACAAGTTTTAGGATTATTTCTTGTCTTAGTTAATCATCATACAAACCTTAAAATTCAAGAAAATACATGCATGCATATAAATATATATATATACACACAGTTTTAGGGTATACATATACCAAGACTTAGAAGATTTTTCTTATAACTATTATAGCATTTGGAGAAAAACCCTAAAGAATGGACATATGGTATTTTCTACCCCTAGGTGATATTTTCTTCCCTAAACATATAACATACAAGAATTAGCCTACATTTTCCAAGAGAAAAGGAGGGTGGTCAGTTTTTGTGGCCTATTTACATAAATATATTATATACTTGGTATAAATTCATCCTTATGTCTCCATCCCTCAACCATTAATGTAGATGTACAAGTGTATATACACTTGTATAATTTCTTCTAGAGTGTATAATACATGGTTGGTCAAAATTTACTTAAACCAACACTAAGCATAATTAGACTTATTATAAGGCTCTTGAGTTGGAAAATAGAAATCATTAGATAGTGACCTAGGAAAATGACTTAATTAATATTGTACTCTTATTTCTCCTATTAGTATCTATAAGTAAATATTAGGCAAGACAACACAAAAGCACTAACACACACACACTAAGCTACACGGCCATACACACTTACACTCTTCTATTTCCTTGATTTATTTCCCTACAATTCTCTAACCTTAGTCCATATTTCACTACGATGCACAAACACAAAAGAAAAAAAGAACAACTTAGAGAAGGTAGAAACCTTGCTTATGGCATGAGTTAAAATTAGGTCTTTATGAAACTGTTAGCATTTTATCTCCCCTATTAGAGCCTAGGAGGTAACCACAAGTTGGTTCCCATCTTGGGTCTAAGGGAATACAAGAGGATTTAGTTATGTGCATACAACGATTCTATGAGCATATTACACTGAAATTTCTGAAACTCATGCTGAATTTTGCTTGATTCTATGAGCATATTACACTGAATTCTACGATGCTTGCTTGATTTGCCTCTAATACTTGGAAGATCAATACACAAGACCTTATACACCCACAATCCTCATTTTTCAGCCCCATTTAGCCCCGAAACCGTGCTCTCCCTTGCTCACATCCTCACTCTCTCATTTTCTCTCAAAACACTATCATTTTCTCTCAAAACAATACACTACTTGGAAGAACTAAGGTAGGAACACTTCTTTATGCCTTAAGTAGAGGTTTTCTTCTTCTTTCTTGTGAAGAATAGGCAAGGTTCCATACTCTTGTGCCCAAGCAATGTAAAAGATCAAGCTTGAATGGCCTAGAGTGAGAGCTTTTGCCAAAATGGCCTCCAAGTTGAGGATTTTAGTTATTTTGCCATATTCATGTTACTTTAAAGCTTTATGGTTAATTTTTCATATTATAACTCTTGTTGGGAGGAAGTTGAAGATGGATAGACTTGTGAGCATGATCTTGAAGATTAATATGCTTATTTAGAGTACTATGTGCTTACTATGCTTTCTTGAAAATACTATGTGCTTATTGTGCCCTTTTGCAATAATATGAAATTCTTATGCTTTATTTGAACTAATATGTGAGATCTATGCTTTATATGAAGTAGTATGAGACCATGATGCTTTATTTGAGCTATTAAGAAAATATCCTATGTTGTTCTTGAAAGTCTTAGTAAAGAAAGCTCCACATATCTATTATTTGATAAATAGAACTTTTATTATATTTTATACTATAGATTTATGCCTACTTTAGTCCTTACATATATATATAAACCTATTGAAGGTTTTAGTAAGTGATTAGATGATTATATATATATATATATATATAAATATTTAATGTGTCATTATATATTCATTTAACTAATTTCATTATATGTTAATGATAGCCTAATTATATATATAGAGTTATATGTACGTATAGATATAGGTTATTATAAACTACTTTTATATATATATATATATATATATATATATATATATGTTACGTATATGTATATGTATATATATACTTATATTCATTTTATTAGTTTTATATGTATATATAGATAATTCTTATCATATCTATATATATAGTTATCCATATTTTGTATAGGTATATATATGTAGTATTCATATATTTATATATCTTGTATTTTAATCTATATATTTATATATATTTATACTAGTTATATTTTAATCTATATATTTATATATTTATACTAGTTATATTTTAATCTTTATATTTATATATTCATACTAGTTATATTTATATATTCATATTTATATTTTGTCTATTTACATATTTTTGCTACTAGCTATTTACATATTTAACATTTCTAAGTAACTATGCTTAATAAGCAAATATAAAGCTTTCATTTATAAGTGTGGAGCTTACTTTACTAAACTATAATATAAACTTCCAAAGATTATGTGCATGTGTGAGCAAATTGCAATTCTGTGAATGGGCCCATATCTGTTGGAATGGTCTGGGGGGTGTTCCACCGAGACATACTATTGAGTAGCCGGGAGAGTTTACACCCCTTCCATCTCCTAATCCCCCCTTGGGTAGACGGAGGGATCTACTCAAGAGAGAAGGTCGTAGGACAATACTAGGCGTATGCCCGGGATACGATCATTGGAGGATAAGGCTGGCGGGAGAAATGTGCTAGTTGTTATTTCGGCCTGGGTAGTTATACGGGTCACTGTCAGGTGACAAAAGGTAAAAAGTGTGAAACTATATGTGTACTATCTGTAACTAATGTGCACTTGACACCCGAGCACCTTATGTGCATAAAGAAATGTTTCTACTCAACGTATGTTGATTCCGTGTTACATAATGATTTAGATGCTTCCGAAGCTAGCCTTTACGACGATGAGGATGAGGAACCTTTTGAAGCATTTTACTAGGAAGAAAGATGTAGGATTTCCGCTGTGTAGTGTAGTTGGTGGTTTTTGCTTTTGCTATATAGAGATAGTAGAACTAGCAAGTCGATACTCTCCTTTATTGGATGTACCCTTATGTTTGTAAAGTACCTTACATTTTGTAATTAACAATGTAAGCATATATGTAACCACTAATGATAATAATAATCATAATAATAACAATAATACTAATAATAATAATATAATAATAATAAAGGGTTTTCGGGGTCGTCATATTATTTATATTATAGAAGCTGAAATTTCAAGTTTGGCAAGATGAATTTCTAGTTAAAGACTTGCTGGAATTACTGTTCACAGTGCTGAAATTCTTAGTTTCAAGCTGAAAATCCTCTTTTTGCAAGGCTGAAAATTCCAATTTTTACCAACTGAAAACCTATTTTATGAGTTGTAATTTCAGTGTATAATAATCTGGAATTACAGTATTTTCAAAGTTGGAAATTTCGGTTATGAAAGTTGGAAATTTTAGAAGTTGCGCGCTAAAGCATTTTGCATCGCAGTCTGAAAATTCCAGGTCTTGTAAGCTGGAAATTCGAAATTTTACCAATTAAAACCCTATCTTTCAACACTGGTAATATACTTGTGGAATCAGCAGGTCTTAAATCTGGAAATTCAGTGATCGCAAACTGAAATTTTCAGTTCAAAACAAGTGATCGCAGACTGAAATTTTCAGTTTGTAGAAGTTGGATGTTATGTTCATTCATACGAAATTTGTGTGAAAACCTACTGGAAATCTATGAAAATATGTGACATACATGAAATTTATGTGCGCATGTCGGGCCCCAAAGTGCTAGGGGTGGATGTGGTCAAGTTTGGCTGGGCGGCATCGGGTTTGCCGGTCTTAAATTCGTTCTCGATCCTCCATCGTTGCCTAATCCCTCCTTGCATGGACGAACTGTCCATGTATTGAAGTGGGTTGTAGGATAATCGGCATATGCCCGGGATATGACCACCAGAGTGATTGGTTCGGAATTGGAGTGTTTGGTTGGAAATATTGGCACAAAGTGATAAGGTAGCTGCCCGTCGAGGTGGAAAAAATAAATGTGAAATTATGTGATTATATGTTTGAAAATTTCTATGGCAATATGCAAAAACCTCACACGAGCACCTCATGTTATATGCAAAGTTTCTACTCAACATGTTGGTTGTTAATGTATTTATATAATGTTTTAACTAGAAACGAGGTGGAGTTTACTAGCGAGGAAAACACATTAGAGCGGTTCAAGGCTTTTAGTTAAGTTTGGTGTAGTCGGGTCGTGGAAGTACCAATATGTAATATATGTAATAAGTGACTTCTGTAAAAATTTGGGGTTTACTTAATAAAATCGTTTGTTGTGTGTACTTTTGAGTTAAAGTTGGTCATTCTATTAAATATAGTGTAATTATGTTCTCGTGATCTTAGCTAGAAGTCTCGGATTGTCACATCATGTTCATGCAAGTACCTTTATGAAAGCATAATAGCATGAAAACAATTATCATGATATTAACATGTATAGCAAACAATTTGAGGCATAAAATCTTAATATATGAACATAGGTAATTCCTCGGTATTTTACCATTATTTTGGTAAACCCGAGACTCTTTTGTTTAAACTACTTATGAGAAGGTAATAATTCTATCTTTTCAAATATTTTTAGGGAAAAAGGGGCTATATACAGGGCTTATTAGGTATATATGTAAATAAAAAGAAAGGTTTATATATATATATATATATGGGTAGGAGATATTCTATAAATATAAGAGTATTTTGTGTGTTTAGAGTAAGGTGAGTGTGGGGTGTGTGTTTTAGGCGGGATTTGTGTGTGTGTGGTTGTGATAAAATGTGAGCAACCCCTCTCCCCTATTTATAGTGTTGTGATCGAGACACAAAATTATTATATAATAAGGTCTTTTTCCATAATTAATGCATGATCTAACTAGGATATTTTCATTAAATGCAATCATCTTATTCACTAACCCAATGGTATTGAAGTCTTGGCCTAAAATGATGATTCAAACCCTAAATTTATAAGAAGGCTCCAAGTATAAGATTTCCTAGATTCATCAAATAAATGTAGGAGGATTAAGATAAGATATTTATAATCAAAATATATTTATTTCTTCTATATATATATATATATATATATGTAATTTTCGTCCCTATCTAATTAGATACTTATAAACTTATATATATATATATATATATATATAAATATGTAAACGTGTATATGTGTATATAGGTAGCTATATATATATATAATTAGTATACAAGTATATATATGTGTGTATGTGTGAAATAATATATATATATATAGATATATATGTACACGTGTGTGTGTCCAAAGATAAGTATTTAACTAATTAAATATATACTTATATATATATATATATTTGGTTATAAAATGAAATGTCATGATATGGAAACAATAATACCAATAACAACAATCAATTCAGTTTGTGGGAAAATAAAAATATATGCATCATAATTGGAGAAATGCTCATATTTTATAAAATGCATGTAGTGTAATGCACAATTATTCACAAATAATTAAAAAAATCATATCTAACTTTTGAAATCCTTTTCATAAAATAATAATTCACAAAATACTCGCCACGTAATTAATAATATCAAATATTTAAATAATAAGATTTACCGGGTCGTCACATAGTCCACCAGTTAAAACACCTGTGGATGTAAGTGTACATGTAAGGACCCAATTTTTCTCTAACATTTTTGGATGTTACATACGTATTATTTGATATTTAAATATGTATTATTCAATGTTTATATGATTAATCTATGCATATTATGTGACATCTTTCTTTTTAATAAATACTTTGTAATATATGCATATGTTTATTTAAAAGATGCATAATTATTGAAATTATTTTGCTACTTCATTTAGTAATCATAGAATACACAAAATTCAAACATACATATATATATACGAAATTATATATATATATATATATATATATATAATATAGGGTTAGATTGTTTTTCTTGTTAATGTCATTTTCACTAAAATGTGTCATTTTCGCATTATAATAAATATTCTTAAAATGCTAGGATCATAAGACTATGATATGTATATATATATATATATATTAAAAAATTACTCATATAAATATAAAAGATTATATTTTTTATAATGTGATATTATCTCTTTAGTTATTAAAATAGCCACATTTCTAAAATACCTCAAAATTATATATTTGTCTATAAATATATCTATAGGGACCGAAATTAGAGCTATAAATATATACATAATAAATATCTTTGATACAAATATCTTATCTCAATCTCCCATGCATTAATTACTACTCACACTTGTAAACTTCCTTCTAGATATATATATATACACACACACACTTGTAATGATCATATTTACTTAGGCTTTGAGTCATGGACTTAGAGAAACAGTTAAGCCATTTTAGGGCAACACTTAAGCCATGAGTTGGAAGAATTGCATTTATTATACTACTTAGTTGTAACCCTATGTGTAAAGATGATAATAATTAGAAAATGACCTAATTATAGTTAATATCTATAATTATACATTATACAACACAAAACCACACACATACACAAACACACGGTTACACCCTCACACACTACTTGAAGCACTTTTCTTCATTTCACTACATTATCTATTACTACTTCACATATATTCTATATCTAAATAAAAGAAAAGAAAGAGAGAATAAGTTAGAAAATGTAGAAATTTTACTTAGTTCATGAGTTAGTTTATTTGTGCTAGTTGCTTATAATGTCATACTAGATCCTATGATGCAACTACAAGTTAGTTGCTATCATGATTCTAGTTATACACATATTGTTACATTCATGAAATTAAATGCTTAAGAAAGCAGGAATTTTCCCTAAGTACATAAGTTAGTTTTAGTACTAGTCTTAGATTTTTCTATCACGGTATTATGCTCCATTATGTTACTACAAGTTGTTAGAAAACATGTTTCTAGTTGTATTTATACTTTATGCTCATGAAATTAGTAAGAAAGCATGTATAGTTATTATTTCAAAATATGGTTTTAGTATGCTTTTATGTTTTAAAGTTATAAGTATGAGAATATGTTCTTTATGTGAAATTATATGAAAATCTATGTGTATGCCAGGCCCAAAAATGATAAAGGGGTGGATGAGGTTGATCAGTTCGGTCGGGCGGCAACGGGCTTGCCGATCTTAAAATAGTTTTCAATCCTCCATCGTTGCCCAAGCCCTCCTTGCATGGACGGAGAGTCCATGTACTGAAGTGGATCATAGGAAATTTGGCATATGCCTGGGATATGACCACCAGTGTGTTGGTTGGGATTTGGTGTTTTGGTTGGAATTGGGAATGACGGCACGGTGAGATAAGGTAGTCACACAAAGATGTATAGAAGGTAGAAAATTGTGAAAATTATGTGATTATGTGCTCAAAAATTATGTGACAATACGCACATATTTCACACACCCACCTCATGATATTAAGTAGAATTTCCACTCAACATGTATGTTGATGTTATTTTATACGATGTTTTTAGCCAGGAATGAGGCGGGAATTACGAACAAGAAAGATGACGAGGGACGATTCGAAGCTTTTAGCTAATTAAGTTTATCTTGCGATTGTGTATCTATGGTCAAGTTCCTAGGACATATATTATGTAATCGAGTTACTCATATGAAATTTTGTTTTCATAATAAAATAGTCGGTTGTATGTTTTCATAAAATTCGCTGGAAGTTTCGGGTTGTTTTAGGTGGTATCAGAGCCAAGTTTTGGGAAAGTGTAAATTTTAGATTATGATTTGTCTAAGCTTTCGACTTGTTGTGTAGGAAAATGGCCAATTCCTGCGAATCTTCTACCTGTAGGCCCCGTTACCAATGTGGAGCCGGAATCTCCTCCGTTAGAGTACCCCACCTTTAGATTGACGATCTTCTACTTGAGATAACTTCGCATCGAAAAGAAAATGAAAAATTTCAGGAAGATCTATATCATATGAGACTCAACCTTTAGGGAGCCCAAAACCAAATTTACCAAGCCCACCAACACTACTGAAGCCTCCTAGAGTTAATTTATGTGAGGAGTAAATATCTCATGGAAATTGGCGAAGAAAACATGGTCCTTAAACCACCACCAGAAGTCGTGTTTGTGAACCCCCACGGGGACGGAACTATATTTTCACCTATCGAGTTTAATTAATTCTCTAGTTAGATATTTATCTCTTTGAAGATAAAAGCATCGTAGATAGGGTGCTTGTAATAGCTAGTAGCTCATTTTGCTAAAAGTACTACTAACCTCTATGATGTATATATCTCTTTTGCTAATTCTATGTATATAGAAATAAATAGTTTGTGTTTCTTGTTACTAAGAAAAAATTCCTTGTGGTGTAGATGGTGAGTAAACGGACAAGAGGAAATAATGAGAATTAAGACGGGCAACTCACGGTGGTAATTGAGCGAATCACCACCATCTTAGAAAACTAAAACAATAATAATCATGAGGAAACCACCAATGATGAAATTACCAATTTTCTAAAGTTAGGGCCTCCTAGCTTTAAGGGAGAACCAGATGACGTTAAAGCCACAAATTGCTTAGAGGCTATGGAAATGATTTTTGAGGTCGTAAATTGTGGAAAGGAGAAAAAGGTCACTTTAGCCACTTTTCGCTTTGAAGAAGACACAAGACATTGGTGGAAACGAGTTAGTGGTAAATTGGAAGAAATGAGGACTCATCGTATGTGGGCAAAGTTTGTAAAGGAATTTAATACGCAGTATATTCCCCAAGTAATACAAGAAAAGTTGGAGGGAGAATTCCTTAATTTAGAGTAGCGTATGTGAAATTATATGAATATCTATGCGTATGCTGGACCCATAAATGATAAAGGGGTGGATGAGGTTGAGCTCGGTTGGGCGGCAACGGGCTTGCCAATCTTAAAATAGTTCTCAATCCTCCATCATTGCCTAATCCCTCATTTCATGGATGGAGAGTCCATGTACTAAAGTGAGTCATAGGAAATTTGGTATATGCTCGGAATATGACCACCGGTGTGTTGGTTGGAATTGGGAAAGACGGCACGGTGAGATATGATAGTCACACAAAGATGTGAAAAAGGTAGAAAAATGTGAAAATTATGTGATTATGTGCTCGAAAATTATGTGGCGATATGCACATATTTAACATATCCACCTCATGATATTAAGTAGAATTTCTACTCAACGTGTATGTTAATGTTATTTTTATGTAATGTTTTTAGTAGGGAATGAGACGGGAATTACGAACAAGGAGATGACGAGGGACAATTTGAAGCTTTTAGCTAACTAAGTTTATATTGCGATTTTGTATCGATGGTCAAGTTCCTAGAACACATATTATGCAATCAAGTTACTCGTATGTAATTTTGTTATCATAATAAAATAGTCGGTTGTATGTTTTCATAAAATTAGCTAGAAGTTTCAGGTTGTTTCAGTACATCTAGCTAAAAATCACGGTGAACTCATGGCACAACTAGAATATGCTTGGAAAATAGGCAGTTTGATGTATATCATGTACTACACTCGTCCAGATATAACATACTCAATAAATAAACTGAGTAGATTTATGAGTAATATAAGTAAAGAGAATTGGAAACCACTAACAAGAGTGCTTCGATATCTTAGACACACGATGAACTATAGATTACATTATACAAGATATCTAACTGTATTAGAAGGATATAGAAATGCAAATTAGATATCTAATTCAAAAGATACTAAGTCCATCGGTGGGTATGTGTTTATGGTAGTTGGAGCAACAATATCTTGGAAATCCTCTAAACAAACTTATATAGCTAGATCCACAATGGAATCAGAGTTTATAGCTTTAGATAAAGCTGGAGAAGAAGCTAAAGGATATTTCGTGTTGGCATAAACCAGTGCCATATATAATGTTAAATCTTGACGCATTCGTCGAAGCATAATACCATTAGACAATTGATCTCAAGTGAAATTATTTCCTTTGATTATGTGAAATCAAAGAAGAATCTAGCGAATCCGTTAACGGAAGGCCTTTCCAGAGATCAAGTATACTGTTGTCGAGGTGAATGGGATTAAAACCCACTAATTTAAGGCCCGAGTAGCGCTAACCCAACCATGTTGAGTGGAGATCCCAAGATCTTAGTTCAATGGGACAACTAAGTTACCAGGGTTCAGAGAAGCACTTACTACCCATTACTATGACATGTAAGTGTGTCCTACAAAGAGGGTAAGAGGTTAAGCTAAATCTGGTTATGATTCCTATACCTTTAGTAGGTGGAGTATGGCAGGATACTCTTAAATAGGAGATCACCTATATAAGTGTGAAGTGTGGCCACTTCAAATAGTAAACACTTAAGAATCCAAGATATGGCCTAAAACACTTCTGAATCCAAGATATAGCCCATGGCCAAATGGGCACAACATGAGAATCAAAAGGCGTTTGAAAAGTTATTGTGAGAATGCTATTGTCTTTGTTTAGATGAACAGCTGGACAATTCAAGACGTCGCGTTTACTAACTGGCTAAGTAAATCTAATAGTATTTCTCTAAGGAAGGTTCAAAGCCACAAGCTATCTATCCTGATGATACAGCTTTTCGCTTGAACTCACTATAGTGTCTGTATGTGTTGCATACACATTAATTTCCATTCATGTGGGGGATTGTTAGAAAATTGATTTTATAAGTTGCTGAGCAACCAAATTTTTCCAAAGATTTGATGAAGTTTTATTTGTTATTTTGAAAAATAAGTTGCATATTCATAATCTATGTCGCGAGTAGAAACAAAAAGTGTACTTAATTGCTTAAAATCACTTTTCGGGTGAATAAAAAATTAAATGCATAATAGAGCTGATGTGAAGCTAAATAGAGTATGAAAAGTGGTTATCCCACATTGGAAAAATAATACAAGAATGTCTTGTATGTAAGTGGCTAGTGGCAAATAGGGGTTGGTCCACTGGAGGTTCACAAGGAGAGGACCTACATGATAGCAGTCTTGAACCGAACCCATGGCCGTTGCCGTCCGGCCAGTCGGCTCGTGTCACGACCCGAAAAAATACCCTTTTATTTTATTAAAATAAATAATAATTTGAACATAAAATTTGTACAAAATACAAGAGTTACAATTTTCCAAAAAGAAAACAAACGCAACTTTATTGTTTAAAAGGCTTCCAAATGCTTCCGCTGCGACACTCTGACCAGCTATCTCATTTCTTTCTAAAAATAGTCACATAAAGAAGAATCAACGCGACGGTTGAGTAGAAATTTCACTTAATCACATAAGGTGCTCGTGTGTATAATATATGCACATAATTACATAATATTTCACGTAATATCTCACGTAACATTACCTTTCGAGTCACCTATTGGTGACTCCCTTATATCTCCCATATCAAAATATTCCAACAGTTCACATCGTTAACCCCAATATTCCATCCGTCCACATCAATTTCATCCGTTCACATCGGTGGCTATATCTCGAGATTATGCCAATTCTCCACAACAAATACCAATACATGGAGCACTCCGTCCATGCAAGATGGGATGGATGGCGAGAACTGTTTTAAGACCGGCAAGCCCATTGCCGCCCGACCTAACTCACCCCCATCCACACCGATAACACATTTGGGCCCGGCATGCACAAATAAAGTTTGTCAAATAAACATATTCTCACATAATTTCACATAAGGAACATACTTTCATGCTTATAACTATAAATATACAATCATACTAAGAGCATATTTTGGAATAATAAACATACATGTTTTAATATTAATTCTATGAACATAAGATATGAATACAACTAGAAACATACTTGCTAATAACTTGTAGTAGCATAATGAAGCATAATATCATGATAGTAAAAGGATAAACTAGCACTACAATTTAACTTATGTAATTAAGGAAATTCCTACCTTCAAATGCTTTTAGGAAAAAGTGGATATATAAAGGGCTATATGAAGGCTAATAGATATATATGGATGAAAATAGAAGTCTTTGTATATATATAGGTGGGTGGAAGATAGACTATAAAAAGGAAGTGTTTTGTGTGCTAAAAGTAGAGTGAAAGTGGGGTGTGTTTTTTAGGCGGGATTTGTATTGTGTGTATGATGGAAATGAAGATTACCCCCCTCCTATTTATAGTTGTTGCCCAAGAAACAAGATTATTTTATTAGGGTTTATCTTGTTAATTAATGTGATCTTCCAACTAGGCCTAACATTAATTATGTTCACACCTAATTGTGGTTGTAATTTACACAAATGTTACCCTAAATAATATGAGTTGTACCCTAAATTATGTTATGTGTTGGCCTAATATGATGATTCAAACCCTAAACTCATTAGAATGATCCAAGTATAAGATTTGCTAGATTCACCAAATAAATGTAGGAAGATATTTTAATAAAATATTAACACAAAATCAAATAAAATCAAATAAAATCTGATTTTTATTGTCCTAATCTCATAAAATCTGAAATCATATCTTTATTTCATTAAATATTCGAATTTGTATTTATTTATTTTTGTAAAAATCGAAAATTTGGGTTTTAGGGCATAAAATTATGGTTTTTGGGCATAAAATCCGAAAATTCATAATTAATATAGAAAATTTCCAAAATTATGAAATTTAATCTTTACAAATATGAAATTATATCTATATTTCCCAGAAATTAAAACGTTTTAGTTATACTTTTGAAAATTGTAATTTAGGACATAGAATTTCGAAAATTGTGTTGGAATATCAAATTCGTCTAAAATTTGAAAAATCATGTAATTTATTCAAAATTGCGTCTTCTCCATGCATAAAAGTCCATAATACTTATTTATATTATTTTTGAAAAGTCATAATATTTAACAGATGCATTTTCCATGAGTGGTAATCGAAATACGAAAATTAACACTTTACCGTTCAAATTGTAAGTTAATTTCAAAAACAGATTAAAATTTGAAAAAAACAAGTAATAATAACATTTCCAAGAAGCAAAAGATTTTAAATCAATTATTTGAATATTAAGGATTACCGGGGTCGTCACAACTCGGCTTAGCATGATGTGGCAAGTTTGGCCTTAGGCTTGGGCTTGGGTTTGGGTTTAGATTTAATCAAAGCATATATATTTTTGGATACGGTCCGAATTGAATTTGAATTCAAAATTAGGTCAAAAATCGAGTTGGGTTAAACCAAATTGGCTCAAACAAGCATGATGTGTCAGACCAAGCCAAAGCCCGTGCCCAGGTGCGATTCAACGGCTCACACAGTGCCCAAGCGGTGCGAACTGGTGCAATTGTGGTTCAATTCAAACCGAACCAATGTGAACCCAATATTTGCAGCTTTTTACCTCCAATAGCCACAACCTTTCAACTATTATAAATAAACCCTTTGGATTTGCCATTTGCATCAAGTTCATATGAAATTACTTTATATACTCTGCATTTCACTCCCAAAAGTTTCCAAAGCATCTTAAAACATCCAGGGAGTTCAAAACAGATGATTGCCATAAAACCATGAGTACTATTGTGGTGCAATTTCGTATTAAAGACGAAGAGTTCAACTCTTGCCTCAACCTAATTTTATAACCTAATCATGCCCCACAAAGCACTATTATCCAACACTAAGTTGCTCAATTTTCATTTCTTTGTTCTCAGTCTTCTAATTTTCTTGTATGTATATCAACATCTATCTTTTAAAGCTGTTTCTTGAATTTTTTTGTTAAAGTATATCGAGATCGCGCTTGTGAGGTAATCCAACCATACGATCCTTATAATATGTTTTCACCTAACAATCACATAAAATCAACAAATAGTTTGGTTAGTTTATCAATGTGGGTTACAAGACATGCCACTAACACTTATCTAATGCATTTTTCCTGATAAGTATTTTACGCATTCTTCATTCCTCATTATTTCTTGGCATTATTTTGTGGAGAATGACATCCATTAAAGAATAAAATCTCCACAGATATTAATATGGAAAATTTCCATTTACAAGAATAATAATAATAATAATAATTTATTTTGGAAAATGACAATGAAGATGACCGATAATAATAGTTCATAATTTTTCATGAAGTTTAAATGGTAGGATGGAAATCGGACGGGATCCCCTACCACAAAACGATGCCCATCTCATGCCTCATACTCTAGATTTATGACACGTGTAAATTTTTAAGATTTAATTATCAGTTGAGATAACCAAAAAAATATAATTAACATGACTAAACAATCTGCCGTTAAGTAAATCTTAATTGATTTACAACGTGTCACGAATCTAGAGTATGGGGCATGAGATGGGGTATCATTTTAGGATAGGGGATCCTATCCGGATTAAAATGTCAAAGAAAGAAAAAAGAAAAAACAAAGAGAAAAAGCAATCATCATGATATATTATATATTTTTTGGTATCATTGCTTTGTTAGTTTGCAAAGAAACTATACAATGTTAGATATTGTATGTTTCGGCATTAGCACCGGTATGGTGAATGCTAGATATAATTATTTGACATGCAAAAGAATGGGATAATTACACTGGAATACCCTGAGGTTTGCCTAAATTACAAATAAATCCTCGTTTTTGGGAAATTACCTACAAACCCTATGATTTGCAAAAGTTTTATAATATCAACCTTATGTTTACAAGCGTTAGGGTTTGTAACGAAAACCGTCAAATTTTTGTTCGTTCTTTCTATTTTACCCTTTTGATCAAAGTTTGAATAGATTTGACTAATTTTTTAAGACTAAAATGCCCTCCTGGGTCTGATACATGTAGAAATATTTGATAGGTAATAAGGGTTACAGCAATCAAATTGACCCATAGGGCATTTTAGTCCTAAAATATTAGTCAAATCTATTCAACTTTGACCAAAAAGGTAATATAGGAGAACGAACAAAAATTTGACGGTTTAAGTTACAACCCCTAACCGTTGTTGACTAAGGTTGACATTGTAAAACTTTCGTAAATCCTAGGGTTTGTTAGGTAATTTCCCAAAAGAGGGTTTTATTTGTAATTTAAATAAATTTTAGGATACTCCTGTGTAATTATCCCAAAAGAAATTTAAACCAACTCAAGCTTTTACAAATTATGCTATGACAATTCCTTTAAGAACGTGACATATGTGTATGTCTTATCAAGGACTACCAAAGGAAGATAGTTTACGGTAATGCCCTTCATTTAAAATTCAGATTACTTGGAATACCCCTTAAATTTGAGAGAAATTGAAGCCTAACCGCACAACTAGTTCCTCACTAATACTAATCCCCAATTTGCTCATCGCGTTGTATGTTCCTCTATAAGGAGTACCATCTCATTCCTACTTCAGATTACCTGAATGGTGACTCCATATTGTTGATTGATATGCACATGGGATGCAACTTCTAGATTATTGTTGTCGGCATTTAACCTCTTTTTCTCGCATTGGATTCTAATCAGTTTCCTTATATAATAAAGCTGTTGTAGTTTAGTGTTAAGAATTCCACATCTTGGCCATAATACCTAGGCTCAAATCCCGGACAGATAAATTGATTCATCAGCTGCTCATTGTTTTCATCTCTTTGTTCTCGATCTTCTAGTTTCATTTATGTTGATCAACATCCATCTTTTAAAAAGCTCTACCTGTAATTTTTTCTTTTTTTTTTTGTTGAAGAATATCAGAGTGCGCTTGTGAGGTAATCCAACCAGGCGATCCTTGAACATTTGTTCAATTCTTAATCACATAAATCAACAAATATCTGGGTTAGTTTATCATGTGGGTTACAAGACATGCCCGCTAACACTTATCTAATGCTTTTATTTTTCTTTTAAATATTTTATGCCTTCTTCGTTCCTCATTATGGGTTTTATTCTATGGACAATGACACTAAATAAAGAATAAAAATCTCCATATATATTAATATGAAAAATTGCAATTTACAATAAATATAATAATAATAACAATATTTTTTTTTTTGGAAAATGACAATGAAGATGACCATAATAATATTTAATAATTTTTCAAGAATTTCAAATGTTAGGATTGAAATGTCAAAGAAAAAAAAAGGATAGAGAAAGTAATCATCATGATCTATTTTTGTTAACATTCCTATGTTAGTTTGCAAAGCAACTATATGGTAGTGTTTGATATTGCATGTTTCGGCATTAGCACCGATATAGTGAAGACTAGATAATTATTTGATGTGTAAAAAGAACCTTAACTAGTTGATTGTGCTCCAAATGTAGCTTTCCTCAAGCTATCACAAACTGGGCTATAATAAATACTTTGAGCAGATGCTATATGTGTATCTTATGCAAGAACTATCAAAGGCAAATTAGTTTTATGATAATGCCCTTCATTTAAAATCCAGATTACATGAATACCCCTTTTAGATTTGAGGAAAATGAAGCCTAACTGCAAGACTAATTATCACTCATCCCCCTATTTGCTTATAAGCTTTGTAGGCTAATCTATAAGGAGTACCATCTCACTCCTGCCATAGATTACCTAAATGTTGATCCATATTTTTGACTGATATGTATAAGGGACGTAACTTCTAGAATATTTTTGTTGTCAATTTTAACCATTTATGCCTACATTTAGATTAGTAATGGTCATTACACACAATAATGTGGTTGTAGTTTTGTAATGACCGGTATTTCTAGGTATTTTAAAAGTTAATTATATGATTAATTATCTAGTGTTTTATGTGATTATTATTTTGTACGTGAACTAGGTGATTAAATTGTTTAGTGTTTTATTATTTTATAAGTGGAAATGTGCAATAACTACTATTTTTCACACTAACCATTTAATTCTACATATGTGCGTATAAATCGATATGGATATATATATATATATAATTCTATGAATGCATTTTTCAAATATTTGTAATAAAATTATATAAATAAGTAGTAGTTAAAACAATTTTCAATAGTTCTTATAATTTCTTACATATTAATATCTATACTTACAATTTTTAAAATATAAGGAATATGTATATATATACCCATTTTAAATTACACACACAAATATTCTAATTATTTAAGATTATATATTCATATATATATATAAATTCATACGTATATATATTCCTACATAAATAGATCTATATATATATATATAAGTTCGTATATATCTACACACTAATAACTAATTAATACATTTAATCATAACATTTTATAGGATTAACAATATTTAATTATATATTTTATCTAAATAGCCGTATATATATATATATATAGATATATGCATGTTCTAAATACATAGAGCAAACTATATAATATATGTATATATATCCGAAACATTATATATATATAATATGATTTTTTCTAATTTATTTTTGATAATCTTAATATTGTTCTTGATAATTCCTAGCATTAGATGATTTTTTTACACTTGTTATAACTCTTCTAGAAATTGAAACACTTGTATTATTTACATTAACCTAGACTTCCATTTATCAATTTTAGAGCACACCTAATAACATTTAGGCTTATTACTAAGCATGTATGCAATTATTGAATATTGATGAGTAAGATGAATCTAATTATGAAAAATTGACATAATTCATTTTTAATAATGTGTCTTAATCTACCTCTATAAATAGAAGACTTGTTAACAAACACACCACACACACTTGACACTATTCTTTACACACACACCCTGTGACATCCCGATTTTTGGTCTAACAACAATCTAAATCGGTTCTTTTCATATACATGCATGCTTACTAATATTTCATGTTTGGTATGATCCTTCTTTTATATGTGAATTATGTGACGTGATAATTACATGATTTTTCAAACTTTAAACGTATTTGACATTCTAACACAATTTTCGAAATCTTATGTCCTAAATTATAATTTTTGAAAATATAACTAAACATTTTAAATTTCTGGAAAATATACATATAATTTCAGATTTATAAAGATATAATTTCATCATTTTGGAATTTTTCTAAATTATTTATGAATTTTTCGAATTTTAGGCCTTAAAAAACCTAATTTTATGCCCTAAAACCCTAGTTTTCGATTTTTACAAACATAAATAAGTATAAATTCGAAATTTTAATAAAATAAAGATATGATTTCAGATTTTAATATTAGGTCAATAAATATCAGATTTTATTTGATTTTTGTTTATATTTTATTAAAATATCTTATCTTATCTTATCCTATCTTATCTTATCCTATCTTATCTTATCTTATCTTATCCTATCCAAATCTTATCATAATCTTTTTATTATCTTATCTTATCCTATCTTATCCTATCTTATCTTATCCTATCTTATCCTATCTTATCTTATCTTATCCTATCCTATCTTATTTTATCTTATCCTATCTTATCTTATCCTATCTTATCCTATCTTATCTTGTAAATTGACCTTATATTATAAAAATCCTATTTCTTGCCCTAAACTCTATAAAAGGGGGCCATTGTCTTCATTCTCCCCCACACAAACCAAAAATCCCGCCTAAAATCACCCACCCACACTCACTCCACTCTCAACACACAAAACACTCTCTATTTATAGCAAATCTTCCCCACCTATATATACATCAATAAAACCTTCTTTTTCATACATATATACCTATTATCCTTCTATATACTCCCTTATTTCCCTCACATACTCTTGAAGGTAGAAACCTTGCTTAAACCCATAACTAAGAGTGTTATTCATGCTTACCTTGAGTAAAAGTTCTTGCTAAGGCATGCTTCAATGCTCTTGAGTAAAAGTTCTTGCTAAAAGCATGCTTCAATGCTCATGAGTAGCCAAGCATGCTTCAATGCTCTTGGTTTAGTAGATTGTTTATTTTTAAAGTGATTTTCTTAAGTGATGATTTCATGATTAACTTAGACAGAAGTCTTATGTTACAATGCTATTTTTCTTGAATGCTATTCTTTTAATACTTGCCTTAGAATAGCATGTTTTTTTTTTTTAGTTGTTAATTATGCTCTATGTTCATAAAAGTAGGAATCAAGCAATGGCTAGTTATCATTCCAAAATATGGTTTTAATATGCTTTTATAATTTAAAATATGAGAATATGTTCCTTATGTTTTATGTGAGATTATGTGAAATGTACAATATTTTCTTAAAGTGGATACTAGGTATAAGTTAGCATCTTAATTTCTAAATTATGATTATATGAGTATTGTGTTAGTTCGAGAATATAAGTAGTTAGGTTATTCTTTAAATAAAGATTACTAGTAGTATCCTAATTATAGCTATTAATGTAAATTTTAGGAGGAAGTCAAGTGATCTAAGCCGAAACAAATCTATAAACTTGATAAACTCCTAAGGTGAGTGCTTTGTCAATTCCTTTCTGGGGCTCTGAACTATACGATATAAATATTATTTGTATAGCCTACCTTATTGAATTTATGTTATTAGATTTTTCGGAAAATGTTTTCCATACATATAAGACAAGTTATTTCAAAATATTGCATTTTCTGATATTGCCAAGTTGTATCTGTCTCAAACTGATTTTGACACCTTTGGGATATCATATTTAATTGTATTTCTATGTATCCCGGGTGTAAAAATGCTTATTGCTTTGTTGACAAGTTGTGAGCCATATATGTCCTATTATATCCGTTTACCTTTGGGATGCCCTTGGGAAGTTTGGGCCCAGGTACTTATAAGAGGAATTTTATCGGGCGGAACGGACCGTCGATGGAACCTTTTATATGATACCATTCCGTAAAATCAATTTCTACGTACAGCCGGAGGATGACTGTAGTAGGGATTGGAGCGATGTATTGCACGGACGCGTGATACATCTCCGTCTTGTTTGGTGTCGAGGTGGCTTCTCGACAAGGGAGGCATAAGGGTTTTCTATTATGATTTATCTGTTTTGGGTAGTTATAAGGTTGGAGACTCCGTCTTGGGCTCCTGTTCGTATTACTCAGTTCAGTTATTATTATCAATTACATTTCACACTACGTGCACTTTATTATGGTTTAACTGTTTTGAATCTCATTTTCAATCAAATATATATCTATATATATGTGGCTCACTAAGTCATTTGGACTTAACCCCTAGTTTCTTTCTGTTCATTGCCTCAGAATCAGAATATATGGGCGTGCATAGGATGGTTGCCGCTCCTCCAGTTGTTATATTAAGCTTCATTTCACTTGTCTTGCTTTATAATCTGTAGTTGCTACTTGATGCCACTATTGGCTATTTTGATGTTGTACTCGGTTGCTCTACTTGGTTGTACTAAACATAGTTATCTATATTATCCATGTTGTATATTTTACTCTACTCTCCACTGCGTATTGTTAATTTAGGCGTTCGTATGGGTGTGAATTTCAAAATTTGTGCTCAGTGCGATCGTCAGTGGTCTCCAACCGTATAGGAAGATCCTAGCGGGAGGGGTGCCACACCCCCCCATTCACGGATTCACACACAAACACAATACAAACTTCACAGTACTTCCTATACACACACACGGTACATACTATATATATATATATGATACATTTTTACAACACCACACCTTCCCAATACAAACCAACCACATTCCCACCAACCACACATCCACGGCACACCACACACAATCACATATATATATAAATATATATATATATGATGGAGAGAGAGAGAGAGAGAGTATTCTCTCATACACACACATATATATAAAATATCAAGGCTAGGGAGGTAGAATTTCCTTATTTACATAAGTTACTTTGTTAGTGCAAGTTTATTATTTTACTATCATGATATTATGCTTCATTATACTACTACAAGTTATAGAAATTATGTTTCTAGTTATTTCATAACTTATGTTCATATATGTTATTATTCCAATATGCTATTTGTATGCTTTTATATATAAAGTAATAGTATGAAAGTATGTTCTTTATGTGACAATATGTGGAACTCTTTATTTGTGCATGCCGGGCCAAATGTGTTTTCGGTGTGGATGGGGCTGAGTTCGGCCGGCAGCAGGGGCTTGCCAGTGCTTAAACAGTTCTCGCCATCCCATCCCATCTTGCATGGACAGAGTGTCCCATGTATTGGTATTGGTTGTAGGGAATGGCATAATCTCGAGATATAGCCATCGATGTGAACGGATGGAATCGATGTGGACGGATGGAATATGGGGATTAATGATGTGAACGGTTGGAATATTGTACTGTGGGAGATATAAGGGAGTCACTAATAAGTGACTCGAAAGGTAAATTATATGAAATATATGTGAGATATTATGACTATGTGCACACATTATACACACGAGCACCTTATGATTATTGAAATTTCTACTCAACCGTCACGTTGATTCTCTTTACATGAATATTTCTAGACAGAAATGAGATAGCAGATCAGAGTGGCGCAGCAGAAGCATTTGGAGGCCTATTATACAATACAGTTATTTTGTATTCTTTTTGGAAAATTGTAACTCTTAATTTTGTACAAATTTTATGTGAAAATTATTATTTATAAAACTATGAAAATATTACCGTTGCGTGTTTCAGTCCAACGTATTTTAATAAAATAAAGGGTATTTTTCCGGGTTGTGACAAGTTTAGTGGTTAGAATTCCACGTTGTGGCCGTGGAGACCTGGGCTTGAATCCCAACATCCACATAAATTAGTTCATTAGTTTATCATTTTTCATTTCTTTTGTTTTTCACTCCTCAAATTTCCTTTATGTATACATAATATCAACATCTATCTTTTGAAAGCTCTATCTTGGATTTTTATTTTTTTTTTTAAAACATATCAAGATCCTGCTTCTAAAGTAATCCTACCATAACGATCCTTAGAACATGTCTTCCACTTCATAGTCGCATAAAATCAACTAATATCTTGGGCAGTTACCAATGTGCCACATGACAATGCTCACTAACACCGATCTAATTGCATTTTTCCCTGTAGTATTTTACGCCTTCTTCATTCCTCATTATTTGTGGGTTTAGATAATTATTTGATGTAGAAAAAAGAACCTTAACTGCCAATTTTGCTCCAGATGTAGCTCGGCTTGAGCTACTAGAAATTGGGATATACCGAATACTTTGAAAAGATGTTATATGTGTATGTCTTATGCAAGAACTATCAAATAGAAATTAATTTTATGACTTGCCTTCATTTACAATTCAGATTACCTGAATACCCTTTGTCAATTGAGGAAAATAAGTCTAACTGCACGACTAATTGTTACTCATCCCTCGATTTGCTCATGAGCTTTGTATTTTAATTTGTAAGGAGTACCATCTCACTCCTGCAATAGATTTCTAAATGCTGAATCCATATTTTTCATTGATATGTACAAGGGATGTGATTTCTAGAA
>CM047885.1:21964265-21994139 GCA_026212405.1 Petrea volubilis | reverse complement strand
TTTCTAGAATATTGTTGTTGGCATTTTTAACCCTTTATTTCTCCATGTAGATTCCTAATGGTCTTCATATACACTATTGTTTAGTAGTAAGAATTCCATGTCATGGCCATGGAGACTTGGGCTTAAATTCCAGCAACCACATAAATTAGTTCATTACCAACTCATTTGTTATTTTTTTTAGTTTTCGAGTTTCCTTTATGAATATCAACAATCAACATCCATCTTTTAAAAGCTATACCTTCAATTTTTTTTTAAAGCAAACCAATAGCGTGCTTGTGAGGTTTTGATCAAAGATTAAAATAGATAAAATAGACGAGAACTTAGGATCCCGATGAGAAATCTAAGTGTTATCTTGATTTAGTAAAGGATAACATAGAAGGAACTTAGGAACGCACATTTAGATGACTATTTGCATTGAGTGAGTGAATTCTTTTATTAAGACAATTCCTTCTTTCTTACCTCTACCCATGGATGAACATAATTTTATAACCACACAAATCTAGGAACTAAGTCAAAAGAATGAGGAATTAAAGTGTAAAATGAAAGAGATGTGGAGATATATCGAACATTTGCAGAAGGTCGTCAGCCAGGCTTCTTTGTACCACTACCAAGGTCTTGGGAGTAAATTACAAGAAAGTGATAACGAAGGGACTAGAGCTGGACGACGTTATAAAAATTGCGCAGGATACTTAACAAAGGCCAACAAGGCTACAACGATGAGATATTGAGATGTCAGAGGGAGAAAGTGAGCATGGAGAACACCATTCACAACTTAGAGCTAGCCATTGACTAGTTGTTTGGCCACCAAGTAGATTTGGCGGTGAAAGCCATAGAGGATGAGGAACCAAAGGAAAAGGAAGAGCAGTTACCACCAAAAATAGATAATTGGAAATAATAATACAAACAATAAAAAAAGATGCTCCCGTATACAAGTAATCGATTAAGACATACCTATCATCACTTAATAGATCTCCTAAACAATTATATTCTATGAAGTAAATAATACAATAAACTTATTCATAAGTTATACTATAACATATCATATCTTTAGCCTCTTTTTTCCGCTTTTTCTCATGTATCTTGTTTATTTCCTACATTGATGAGTTGTAATTTTTGAGCAGCGCAATTGAGCCCCTCATTCACTTGTGTGCCATGATCCATTATTTCAATTTCTCTCTTTCCTAAAAATCAATGGGAGTTTCTAATGGGTTTGAGTAAGAAAAAACATGTAAAGCTAGGGTTTTTAATCTGTTTATGCTACTGGTATTTCAAAAATAAGGACAATCCAGAAGGGAAAAACTGCTACCAAATTTTTGGGAACCATCGATTACAAGATATGATTAATTGAAACAAGGAGAAAGACTGTTGGAAGAAGGAAAACAAATGGTTATATGTGCTAATCGAAAGCTCCAATTGCTGAAGCAATATGGAGTAAAATGGCTTACAAATAGTAAAGTAAGTTTGTTTCTCTTGGCGCAATGTTTTTAATTTACTTAGGTGGGACCCACAAAGCAAGTTATAGGTTAATCAAATCAAATAACACTTATAGATTCCTTTAGTAGTGCACATTATCGCTTAGGTGATCTCTTAGAATTATGGGAATATAAGCAGTACCATATATAGCTTAATCTATAGAGATAATCACTTAATCAATCATAAATACTAAAACCATCGCTTAAAAGATACATACTACCGGTTAAGCGATATAATCAACCGCTTAAGCAATTATAACCGTAATTTCAAATACAACCAACAAGCTTGTTGTGCATCAATTACGACCGTAATCGTGTTTTTGGCAAGTGGTAATTTAGGTATTTATTCAAAATTTGACCGTATTCAAACCCTTGACGTTTTACCTACCTGCACCAAATTAGACAGAACTAGGCCACGTTAGAAAATCTAACTCAAAAGAAAAGGGAAAAAAAAACATTTTTAGGGTCATTAAATTAAATGAAACTCTACCTTCAAAAACATTAAATAAATAGAAACTTTTGGGTTCCTTGTAAACAAATTTTTGGGCAGTTTGTTAAATAGACCTTTTTGGTTATACATTTCATTAAATAACCCACACGTTTTAATTATTATGTAGATAATCCTTTTTTTTTAATTAGCCTTGATTAGTGACCAATTTAGCTTAAATGTCTTTACGCTAAACATTTGACTAACTTTCAAATATTATTTTTCAACCCTTAAAATGTAGTTTGTTGAAAAATAAGCCTAACTTCAAAAACCAAAAAAAAAAAAAACCATAGATATGAAACCACCCACATACAAGCAAAATTAACCATTAAAACTTTGTGGAATTTCAAAATTGATCAAAGAATTAGTTTGCCTATCAGTTGAAGAGATATATTCATGGGAAAAATTTTGAAAAAGTTTGGCCAGAGATGGTGAAACAATGAGGGCGCAGCTCATGCTTTGTCGCCACTATTCTACCACCTCCAATAAGATTCAATCAATCGATACCAAGAATCGGTCAATCAATATAGATATATATGGTCGTAAGCTCGAATACCACCTGACCGTATTCTGCCACTATTCTTCCACCTCCAACAAGAATCGGTCAATCAATATAGTATATCCAGCCATATGCTTGGGTACCACCTGACTATATTTTCCATATTACAAGACAATTCGCTATTCGGTTTTGGAATTCTGAAATTACATATATATTTAGGATATATCTTTATGATGAAAACATTAAATTACAAATTTTTCTCTTAATTAACATAAAATTTAAATATAAATGAATTGATGATTATATTACATTAAATAAATATGATTTTTTTCTTTTAAATAAATGTTTATGTATATACATATGTACATATATATTCCTAAAGTGTTATGTTAGATAGTTAAAAGTGGATTGATGTCCATATGCTCTAGTTGATAGTTAATAAATGCATTAAGTTAAAAAAAAAAAAAAATACAATGATGATGTATCATTAATATTCTTATATGCTAGAGTTCAAAATTTTCAAAATTTTCCTAGTGTGCGTCATTTAATGATAGCTCTGCTTATAATACCCATTTGTAAGGATAAAATCAAAAATCGCTTTTAGTAATCTCACAATTAGACTTTTTCCTAGCTCAATTGAGCTAATTGGGCATCTCACCCAATTGAGTCAATTCAACATTTTACTCAATTTAATTGAATCAATTGGACGTTTCTCCCAATATAATTGAGTCAATTGAATATTTTTCCCAGCTCTATTTAGGTTTTTTAGTAGAATCGGCACGTGTTCGCCTTAGGGTTCGATGCCCCCCCCCCCCATTCATAAATCATCAAAAGGTTACCGTGAAAAATCTGGAAAATACATCGAAATCAAAATAAACATGATAGACAAATAACCTATACTAAGCATAGTGCCGAAATGAAGGCATCCCTTGCCTATCTAGTCTAAGTAATCTAATCTGCCCCGTTAAGTCTTCCGGCTCCAGCACTCTAGTTGGTCTTTTATCACAAGCCATGTTCACCAACAAATTCGCCAGCTTGTTTACCTTCTCAAAATATATGTGTGCATCTGACCTGGGCCTTGCGCATGAGCAACCAAATGTATGTGATTAAATGGTTGATATACCAACTCACCCTCCCTTGCCCAATAATGATATCAAGCATGGCATGGGCATCCATCTCAAGCCAAATATGATCATATCCCTTCTCAATTCTCAAGCCTTCATGAGCAGCGTATAATTTTGTATAGGTATTAGTTTCATCCTCCAGAAAGGCAAAGAAAGCAAAGGTCACTTGACCGAAATGATCCCAGCCAACATCTCCTAACCCCACTAGTCCAACAAGTCTTCTAGATGCCCCATCCATGTTAAGCTTCAGCTAAGGGGGGTCCAGTCCGACACATGACACCATCACAACTCGCTGCATCCATGGTTTCATCATGGTAACAAGGAAAATGGGGCTACATGCTCAGCATCCTGTTATTGCGAAGCCTTAAAGCGTCCACTATTCCACAAAAGATAAACATAATGCCAGACCTTCTTGACAATATAACTAGCAACCATACGGTGGTGGCGGTATTTACAAGCATTCCTAGCTTACCAAATATACAAGAGAATTAGGATTGGACATGCCTCCAATTCAGTTGAATTAGTTGGACATTTCTCCCTACTCAATAGAGTCAATTAAAGATTTTTTCAATTTAATTGAGTCAATTGAATGTTTCTTCCAATATAATTGAGTCAATTGAATATTTTTCCGAACTCTATTGAGCTAACTAGATATTTTCACCAACTCTAATGAGTTAATTGGACATAGCCTCCCGACTCAATTGAGTTTATTTGACATTTCTCAATTTAATTAAGTCAGTTTAACATTTTCTCTAACCCAATTAAGTCAGTTAGACAATTTTCCCAATTTAATTAAACAATTGAACATTTTTCCAAACTCAATTGAGTCTATTGTACATTTTCCCAACTCTGTTGAGTACGATTAGACATTTCCCGCATCTCTATTTAGTTAATTGGACATTTTCCCTAACTCAATTGAGTCTATTGGACATTTCCCCAAATCAATTATGTATTGGATGTTGTTTTCAATTTAATTGAGTCAATTGGACAATCCTCCAATTCAATTGAGTCAACTGAACATTGTCCCCAACTCAAATGAGTTAATTAGATATTTTTCCAATTTAATTGAGTTAATTGGATGTTTCTCGCAATTTAATAGAGTAAATTGAACATTTTTATCAACTCAATTGGGTCTATTGAACATTTTTCTGAACTTCATTGAGTTAATTAAACATTTTCTCCGACTCTATTGAGTTAATTGGAGATTTTACCCGACTCAATTGAGCATATTATACATTTCCTCAACTTAATTGCATATTGGAGTTTTTCTCAATTTAATTAAGTCAATTTGACATTTTCCTCCAACTCAATTGAGTCATTTGGCCAATTCCCAATTCAATTGAGTCAATTAGAGATTTCCTCAAATTTATCTGAATCAATCTGACATTTTCTCCAACTCAATTGAGTCTATTGGACGTTCTCCTAATTAAATTGAGTCGATTGGATATTTCACCCAATTTAATCGAGTCAATTAAGCATTTTCCTAAACTCAATTGATTTAATTGGACATTCCCTCAATTCAGTTGAGTGAATTAGGCATTTCCTCAAATAAAATTGAATTAGTTTGATATTTTTCCTAATTCAATTGAATTTATTGGACTTTTTTTAATTAAATTGAATCAATTGGACATTCCCCCAACTCAACTAATTAAATTGGACACTTCCCCGATTCATCTCTATAGTTTTATTGGCCATGCATAATACACCTAGGCTGTATTCGGCATTACAATCGTAATTAATAAAATGTAAATAAAATGAACCTTATCGTTTAATCAATCATGTATAATACACCCAGGCCATATGTGGCGCTACGACTATAATTAATTAATTGTGAACAAAATGAATCCCATCACTCATTGATCATGCATAAATACAACGGGGATCGCTTAATTGATTTATACATCCACAACTTTCTAACGGTATATGACTCATAATTAATTTATTTCATTCCAAATTGAAGCAGTTTTATGTGACAATTGAATCCAAACTCTGTAACATTTTCAAATAAAAAATTCTAAACTGGCATTGCTATATTATTTTAAATATAACTCTCCATAGAAAAAATGATTTTTTAACACCGTTTTTATTCGTTGAAAAGTAGACATCCATACCATCTAACGCTATATGGCTCATAGATTCTTCAATTCACAATTAATGGAATTTTTCGTGATAAAGGGACCACTTAAAAAGTGGTTGACTGGTAGATCACATTGATCTACCATTCGATCGTGTTCTTATTGCACTCTGTCGATTGCTCGATCTCTCATAATTATGGGCGCATAAGTTCTTTCCTTTATCGATTGACCAATCGTATTGATCGATAGATTGACCATGTATAACTTATACATGATCAAGTGGGCAGTTGGAGGAAAGATGATTGTCACGTGTTTTCACGAAATCGATAAGGCAAATTGGGCTAGCGATAGTTGTTTGGTTGAGGAAAGAGTAATCTATGTTGCCCTTAGCGCTATTTGATTTGTGTGTGCAAAATCCACAAGAAAAATGATCGGTTGGTCGATCACATTGTTTGGTCACTCGATCACTTTATGGCACTCGATCAATTGCGTGATCTCTCATAATTATTATAGGACACAAGCGCGTCCACCATGTGTTTACTGGAAGGAAGATGAACAATCATGAGTTAGGAAACCGAGAGGGCGAATCAGGCAAGCAATGGTCTTTTGGTAGATTACGTTATTACTGCACTCAATTGAGTGTGCAATCTCTCATAACTACAGAGACAGAAGCGTTTCCCTTTGTCGATTGACGGATTGTATTGATTGGTCAATCGATCATGTATATAAAAAAGATCGGTGAGTCGATCATGTATTTGAATGAGACCGGTGGGCCGATCACATTGATGGGTCAATCGATCATGTTATGGTTGCACTCGATCGAGTGCACAATCTCCCATTTTATCGATTAACCGAACGTATTGATTGGTTGACTGACTATTTAATATCATTTACAACTGTATTTATATTTACACCAATCCGTAATGAGAATTTTCAATTGATCACTCAATCACGTGTGGTTGCACTCAATCGAAAAGCGGGATCTCTCCCTTTATTGATCGGCCAATCAAATGGATTGATTGATCGATTATTTAACGTTATTTACAACCGTATTTATATTTACGATCAACGCAAAACAAGAATTTTTATTCACGGTTGCACTCAAGTTAAGACCCTTAATTTGTATTTACACTTAATTAGCCCCTTAAGTATGCCAATTTGGAAATTTGACCTGAGAAGAAAAGGAAAAATATTTTGGGGAGTGTCGCGCGCGCACGATTAACAAATTTTCCCCAATTTTTTTTTGCATAATCAAGTGGAGAGGAATTACGCAGCAAGTTTGACAATGGGAAGCAACTGCCGTTGTTTTCTCCAATATTCTCCACTCTTCCCTTCTATTTCTTTTTCTTTTTCTTCTTCTTCTTCTTCTTCGGTTCCATGGAGGAGACTGAATTTCCCATTTTGCTCTCCACACCATTCTGTTGTATCAGCTTCTCATCACATCCTCAGCAGTGACTTAACCTGGGACGACGTCGTTAAGTTATCCCCCAAGAAGCAAGGACTCGAGGGCTTTTTCGAGAAAGTGGCGCTCTGCAATCGCAATTCGGTAATCGTTCTCTAGTTCAAGCCCATTCTCCGCTTGCAAACACACACACAAGCATTTTTGTCCTACCGGTGGCAGATTCTTATTGTGGGATGCATTTCAGGAGAAGCAATGTGAATTTATCCCTTTTGCAATTGAAGGGCAGATCGTTGGCTATATCCATAATGGGTAAATCTTGCCATTCTGCAAAACTTTGTCAATTTTGAATTGTTAATTTTGGAGTTCTTTTGATTGTAGTGATAGATACCCGTAAACTAGAAAGTACAGAATACTTATAGCCCCAAATTCTGCACTCTGTAAGCTGTCAATGAGTTCTAATCACATTGGCTAAGAGTTTTAGGTTTCTGTTTGGGGTTGAAATTCCAATGTGTAAACAAGGAAGAACACAGTTCCACTTTCATATTATGCTAGAAATTTCCTGATATGTATGCGCATTCACCCATCTTGTTTTCTATTGTTTTATGTACATTGAAATGGTTTTTAAATAGATACTGTTCATTTTCATTCCGTCTACTAAATTTATCCTTGACAGAAAGGAAGCATTAGGTTTCATGAGATCAGCCTGGATTTTAGCTTTTATTCTTTCTTTGGTTTAAATATTTGGATGAGGGAAAAAAAAAGAGAAAAAACTGCTAAGATAAAGGGAAAGAAAATCAAAGAAATATAAATTTTCAAGTTTGATTGGTTGTCAAAGAAAAACAATGAGGAAATGTATGAAGAGAAGGAAATGGTGTATTTTTGGGCTAAGATAGACAGAGATACTTTTTCTTCTCATTTTTCTTACATTTCTGTGACAAAATTGAGTCTTTTCCCAGTTACATTATGTTTTCCATCGAGCTTCCCTTTCTTTTGTATTTTTCCTAGCAAACTAAACAACCAAAATTGTTTTCCCTAATATTTTCTTTTTCTCTTTGGCACCAAAATTGTTGCACCAAACATAGAGTTACAGGTTTCATAATGTTGCTAGCATGCCATATATCTCATGCCCTTTGAAGTTTTGGCAGAACGTAAGTCATGTGGCACATACTTTGTCTTCTTTCCAGAGTAAAGATTTAACTCTTTGAGTTGGGCCTACTAGACATCTATCTCACACTGATTGGCTACGGGTTTGTAAGATTGATTCATCAAAACCATGACTTGACCTTAATGCTATGTTTGGAACAAGGATTTTGATGAGGAAAAATAGAAGAAAATGAAAAGGATCAAAAATGAAAGCAAAGAGTACTACTATTTGAAGCAAAAAAAAAAAAATTCCTTCTTATTTTCCTTATCAAAATCCAACAACCAAACGGAGGGTAAAGAAACTGAAAAAGACAATGTTTATCACTCTGTGAAATTGATTATCTCTTCTTGTGATTTGGCCTTCTTTAATGCCAAAGACAGATTTGCCCACCATCTGAGGAGATATAAAGAAGTGTTCATATTCCCAGAAGACTCCTCTTACGGTAGCAATTTCGGATATTATGTGGCATTGCATCCAGAGTTGAGTGCACCACAGGACAGGACAAAAGCTGTTGAAGACGTAGTCAAGTGCTTGGGTGAACTTATTCCAGGAATTAGAAATGAGGTCTTGTGATCACAAACTATTTAATTTTCTTGTCAATAATACGAGAAACGTGCTGTTTTTGGGTGAAATTTTCTGTAGGAGAAATTGAAATTCCATACTAGAGTAGTATTTTTCATATGGAATTGATTTTATAGGGAAAGGTTCTGAAAAGATTCAGTTCTAAAAACCTTTTTGTTAGGAGATTGTCTACAAGAGAAAAAGTTTCCTGATGAAATTTAGTTGAAAAACCTCTCTATTGGAAAAATATTGCCGGATTCTCACTCCAGAGACTAAATATTGTATAATAAACATTGTGCATTCCTATGTGAATATTTTAATTAGTATATTAAAACTTTATGAAATAGGGCCGTAAAGGCATGTCAGGCTCTTCTATCATTATCATAGCTCACCATGTGGCATTTTATTCCATGCTGACTTATCCATGTCTGGCTATTGACGATAGCAAACAGCTGTCTTTGTTCACACACCACATGTGGATGGTGAATTTCTCATAGTTGGTGCTGCTGTGCATGCTGCCATTTTTACGGTAAAAGACTACAATTTTACTAAAGATGAACATATTATGAGGCTATTTTGGTGCCCCACCTGTGTATTAAGAATATTTCATGTGGCAGCGGCAAGACCACTCTTTCTATTTGAATAACAATAGGAAGTAGGGCGCCAAATATTGTTACTTGGGTGGAAAAATAGAAAATAAAAAATAATTATACTATGTAGGAAAGGACGACGTGGTTGGTGGCAGCGGGGATGCTGATGGTGAATAGATGGAAGCAATAGGGGACAGAAAACAGGGAAGAGAGGAGAAGAAGACGGAAGAGAGGGTGGTTGCTGCCAGTGGTATTAGATAGTCCCTGTTGGAGAACAAGAGAAGGGAGAGAAAAAAGAGAGAAAAGAGAGGGAGGAGGAAAGTGGAGGAAGAGAGGGAGACGTATATTTATTTTGATAGGCCGATGGAAATTTCTGTTGATAAATAAATGGTACAATTACGATATTACTAACGGATTTGCGAAGAAAGTTTCTGTCACTAGAATTAGGGATGGAATTAGTGGCTGAAGGTTCTTGGGTTATATAATTGGTATCCTCTTGTTAGATTTGCTACAGAGATTTTCGTTGCATATCTATCGAAACCTATATTAATGGTTTCTGAAGGGAATTTTCATTGGATTTTCAGAAATCCAACCGAAATTTCCAAATTATGTTTCTTGTTTGTAATTTGCAATTTTCTTCTAGTGTCGTACACTCCAACTGTTATAAGAAATTGCGTTAGAATGTCTATATAGTTAATAATCCCTACCATCTTTGAAGATGCCAATTCTATCTCCTTGTATATTGGCTCTAATGCTTCCAGAGGGGTGCAGAGTTCTTTTAGTGCTGCTTAAAGAATTTATTTGAGGTACTGGCCTCTTGTAGCTCTATTTTTCACTTATGATTTAGGCCTTCTGGACCATCTATTGAATCAGTCCTTCCATTAGATTAGACTAGGGTGTATCTGTTTCAATACGCTACCTGGATCCCTCTTACAGTGTGGCTGTTGAAGCTTGATGATAGCTTCTTTTCCCTACTCACTCTCTCAGAAAAGTATTGTTGTACTAGAATCCTAAAATTTGCCAAGCTTCCTTAATGCAGCTTAGGACTATCCTCTTCTTTTTTCTGTGCAGAATATGTGTGTATCATTTAATTACTCGTGCTTGTTTTATGATTTCAGCTCTATCCAGTCACATCTTCTTTTGGAACACCAGAATTTTTCTCACTGGAACGCGCAGCAGCACCATACTTTGGAATAAAGGTGACATAACATTTGTCTTATAATCATAAATTATCTTTTTTAGTGTTTTCTTCTTGTCATGTATATTCAAGCTAATCACCAGTTGGTTAAATGAAAACTATGTGGGACGCCATCAATATGTATTAAGATTAATGGGTACTGCTATCATGTGGAATAAAATTTCCTTATGCAGCTTACTCAACTCTTCAGGGGAGTAATGATTTAGGGAGTATGAAGTTTCTAAATTGTTAGACACAATAACTTTTAGATATTTCAAAGAGAAGGGATTGCTAAGCTTCATAAAATAGCTAGATTTACGTTGGTTATCATCATTTTTTCCTCAAGACCATGCCTCTTAGACAAGTTTTTAGCATTATTAAAGTTTATTATTAATTTATATTTAAAGTTGAATAAAATATTTTAACCATTTCATCTTATCAATTTAGATCTACTAGTAGAATTTGCAGGAAATAGAAAAAGAAAGTTTCTCTTTGATATATACATGTTCGATGCATGTGTAGAGCTTATCATTTCAATTATATATAAGGTCGAGGTTTTCTTTTCTTTCTTTGTTATCCCTCTCATCTACTATTGACGAGTTTGAATTTTGTAAAATCATTGTATTTAATATTCTTTTCATTCTTGATAAATATTACAAGTACCTAGTAGGAACTAATATTTTTTGAGAAACTAACAGAAGGCTGATTGTGTTGCACTCCAACTTTTGATACAGCTACTAATATCAAGTTAAATAATTGCGGAGGTTATTAACTCAGGTGAACAAAATATGTTCTTTACTAATGGCAAAATTACAGGTTAAATGTGCTCATATCATAGCAAAATTGCAATGTCTTTTTATGTTAAAGAATGCCTATTGAAAATTCCTTTTTCCTAGCCAAAATTTGAAGATATTTTCTATTTTCTAAATTGTTTTAGCTTTGGTATTATAATTTTGCTTCTGAAATTTCATCCTTTTATGGGGAAGACAATATGGTAAAAGACTTTTATTCAACCTTAGTGATAAAACAATAATAAATCTTAAATTAATGCTAAAAAAGTAGTGATGGTAACAACATAATTGTGACGTTGCATTAAAATTGACTTTTTACTAATATAACAAGCTTAGCAATACATTCTAGTTAAACATCTAAAAGGTGTAGTCTCTTTAAATATTTAGAAAAATTTTCACCCTTAGTGATATTTTCCCTAATTCTTATACTATCTTGGATACCTTAGGAGACAGAAATGCCTTTAAGTTGAATATGTGCTTCTCCACTATTGATGATTTAATACCTGTAAAATGCGTTTAAAAGCACCTACTGTATCTTGCTTTGGATATATGTTTAATTGTCTCGTTGGTTTGTGAATCAGGTTATATCCCCCCTTTTCAAGGGTATCATGAACCTCTTTGTGGTTTTCTGTACTTATTTTAGCTCTTATCTTTGCATATTCAAGACAACAATGTGGCAGGGTCTTCTTGTGGGTTTTGCAGGTTTATTATTATCTCACAGACTGATAATCTATTGCAAATAATAAGGGCTCGTAAGCAGGATTTGCGAACAATATGTAGTCAGCAATTTCATTGGTCATTTTGCTTGCATGGAAAACTGTGCTCAAGTATATCTCAGCTCTTGATGCAAAGACTGTTAACAACATTTTCCCTTCAATGAAAATTTTCTTGCTAGGCTTATGGAGTTCATATGAATGGCTACGTTGAAAGAGACAACCAGAAATATCTATGGATAGCGAGGAGAAGTAAAGAGAAACCGACGTATCCTGGAAAGCTTGATCATCTGGTTGCTGGAGGGCTGGTATTACTTGTCTTTCTATGGCATGTCTTAAAATTGATTTTGTTTTTGTTTTTCTTTTTCTTTTTTCTTTCTCAGTTAATACTGTTTCTGGAATGACATCTGTCCTTCTGGTTTAACTGTTAAGACTTGCTTGTCAGTTGTGTGCTTGTTCATTTTGCAATATATTTCATACATATTGTGGAATATTTATTGTGTCAAAAATTTAGTATTACTTTTTATGGTTCATTTTTCATAACACACACGAAATTACTAATTCCGAATAGTCTGCCTACTGACATATTATAGCTTTGCTGTTTTTGAAAAATATATGTATGATTTGAGTGCAGCCACATGGAATATCCTGTGGGGAGAATCTTGTGAAGGAATGTGAAGAAGAAGCTGGGATACCAAGATCTATTTCCAGCAAGTAAGATTTTTAATTCAATTGCTCCGCTGTCCCATTTTATAGAAAACCTTGTATCTACCCAGTGCCAAAGGATTGGTAACAAATATTCTGAATTATATATTTTAATAATATTTATTAGATAAAAATTAAATTATGAAAATGAATCTATTAATATCTATTGACATAAAATTACATTATGGTGAAACAATTGATGAATATTCAATAAATCCAGTGGGCATAATATGTGAAGTTTAATATTAATTTTTGGTATAAATGTGGCGTGGGGATATGATATATATTCTTGTAACTTAATAGGACAGTGTAAATAAAACAAAAATTAATTTGGTCATTTGATTTGAATTAAAATACAAGTCTTATATTTGATTTTTTCATAAATGTTAGATTATTTTCAATAATTTGAAATAACCATTTATTTATACATATTAAATTTAAGAACTATTATAATTGCATACTTGTCAAAATTAAACATAGTGAGGCTATGTGTGTGAGAGACATATGGCATTTAGATGGATCTCTCCAAAATTTCCAAACTATTATATATAGATATACATGTTTTGCCCCAATAGCTTTTGTATAAACAAACCGTTCTTCGTTGAAT
This sequence comes from Petrea volubilis, assembly GCA_026212405.1. Taxonomy (NCBI): domain Eukaryota; kingdom Viridiplantae; phylum Streptophyta; class Magnoliopsida; order Lamiales; family Verbenaceae; genus Petrea; species Petrea volubilis. The sequence goes on along the minus strand of CM047885.1, from coordinate 21,980,792 downwards.
CGAGAAATGATTCAGATACTTCTCTTTTATTCAGAGCGACAGCAGTTGGGGCTGTATCTTACTTGGATATTGATGGGTATAGATTGAAGAGAGATGTTCTTTTCTGTTATGATCTAAAGCTTCCTGAGGGCTTTGTTCCCTCAAATGAGGGTAAGATTGCTAAAACTCAATGTTCTAAATTGCTCCAAAATAAGGGTTAATCATGACAACTACCCCTAGGTTTTGGCTATTTTCTTAAAAACAATATGGTATGAAAAACTATAAATACCCTTTAATATTTGGTTCCGTTATACAATACCCCCCCAATGGTGGGTGAGACATGTACAAAGAAACCAAACATTAAGGGGCTACTTGTTATTTTCATACCATAGGGCGGGTCTTGTGAAAATGATATGTCAAGGGATTTTTTATTATTAACCCCCATAAATAAAAGCATCTCTAAAATTGTGATGTGCATGTCAGATGGAGAGGTGGAAAGCTTTAAACTAGTCCCTGTTACCCATGTTTCAAATATCATAAGAAGCACACACCTTTTCAAGGAGAATTGCAATCTCGTCATTATTGATTTTCTGGTTCGCCACGGGTATGATTTATTTCCTGTCTTATCATTTGCTGAATTGTGAGTGATGCATAAATTGATATAACCATACGGAGATGGGAACTATAAAATATAATCAATCAAAATAAGATGTCTGAAAAAGTTTCTGCTATGAAATAAAACAATTAGTATTGCCTTGTTTCTGAAAACCTACAGGTATATCAGGCCTGAAGAGTTGGGATATCTGAAGCTACTTCAAAGTCTGAGAAGTGGTGATTGCACGTAAATGTAGTTCATTCATTTGTTCGGCTTTTTCCTTTTGAGTGAAAACTAGTTGGTGAAACTATTAACAAGTATGATTGTTTCTTTGTTTTCTTAGTTATAAAGTCCAGCTCGTGTTGTTTTATTATGTTATGTGGAGCAGATGTTTTAAATACTTTGCATGTTGATAACCAAGCGCGTATAAATGGTTCATATGTTTGGTGTTGTAGCGCTTGCTATACGAAACATACGTCGCAAAACCCAAATTGCACTGGCACAGGAAATTGAACAAGACTTTTATGGGTCCCATTTAGGACAGGAATGTTTTTGAATAATTGTACTGTATGTTACTGTTTAATATCGTGTCAAGAATAATAAAGGACGCAACAACATTCATTATGTCCATTACATGAGGTTCAGTCCATTATGCGTGGGTCAAATATGCATAAGAAACAATTCAGAATTAGGGTGGGATAGGATTTCTTAACCGCATATTTATTGGTTGATACAGTTTTTTTTTTATCTAGGCATCGTTCTTTTGCCGGGATTTCGGCCAAGTAATATGTTGTACTCCTTCCCTCATTGTAAAGGGGAGATGATCGCCACAAGAAGCTCAGAAGTGAGCCTATTCAATTAAATTTGTGTTTGTGTTCTAGCTTCCTCTTCTATCCATCCTCTTCTAAAGTTAAGCCGCCATAATTGTATATCGACTGAGTTACTCTACGGCTGCCTTAATAGGATCCTCCGATACTAGGCCGAAACATGGTAGATGACTCCAAATCACCATTCTCCAAATTGCATTAAGTTGAGATATTTGCTTCAGAACTCTGTCTCGTTGCTTCATAGGGCACTGTTTTGCCCACTGATCTCTTTTTCGACATAGATGAAATCTATCACCCTTAGTTTTCTTGGAGAATTGATTCCGAAATTGTGACGACCCCCGTAATCCTTAATATTTAAATAATTGATTTAAAATATTTTGCTTCTTGGAAATGTTATTATTACTTTTTGTTTTCAAATTTTAATCTGTTTTTGAAATTAACTTACAATTTGAACGGTAAAGTGTTAATTTTCGTATTTCGATTACCACTCATGGAAAATGCATCTGTTCAATATTATGACTTTTCAAAAATAATATAAATCAGTATTATGGACTTTTATGCATGGAGAATATGCAATTTTGAATAAATTACATGATTTTTCAAATTTTAGACGAATTTGACATTCTAACACAATTTTCGAAATTCTATGTCCTAAATTGCAATTTTCAAAAGTATAACTAAAACATTTTTAATTTCTGGGAAATATAGATATAAATTCATATTTATAAAGATTAAATTTCATAATTTTGGGATTTTTCTAAATTAATTATGAATTTTCGGATTTTATGCCCCAAAACTGTAATTTTATGCCCTAAAACCCTAATTTTTGATTTTTACAAAAATAAATAAATAAAAATTCGAATTTTTAATGAAATAAAGATATGATTTTATAATATTAGGACAATAAAAATCAGATTTTATTTGATTTTATTTGATTTTGTATTAATATTTTATTAAAATATCTTCCTACATTTATTTGGTGAATCTAGCAAATCTTATACTTGGAGCATTCTAATGAGTTTAGGGCTTGAATCATCATATTAGGCCAACACATAATATAATTTAGGGTACAACTCATATTATTTAGGGTAAAATTTGTGTAAATTACAACCACAATTAGGTGTGAACATAATTAATGTTAGGCCTAGTTGGAAGATCACATTAATTAACAAGATAAACCCTAATAAAATAATCTTGTTTCTTGGGCAACAACTATAAATAGGAGGGGGGGGTGATCTTCATTTCCATCATACACACAATACAAATCTCGCCTAACACACACCCACCCACACTCACCTTACTCTCAACACCCAAAACACTCCATATTTATAAAATACCTTCCACCCATATATGTATATATATAAACCTTTCTTTTTGCCTACATATATACCTAAAAAGCCTTCTATATCCTCTCTTTTTCCCTAAAAATATTTCAAGGTAGGAATTTCCTTAATTACATAAGTTACTTTTTAGTGCTAGTTTATTATTTTACTATCATGATATTACGCTTCATTATACTACTACAAGTTATTAGAAATTATGTTTCTAGTTATATTCATATCTTATGTTCATGTATGTTTATTATTCCAAAATATGTTATTTGTATGCTTTTATATTTAAAGTTATAAGTATGGAAGTATGTTCCTTATGTGAAATTATGTGAGAATATGTTTATGTGACAATCTTTATTTGCGCATGCCGGGCCCAAATGTGTTATCGGTGTGGATGGGGCTGAGTTCGGCCGGGCGGCAATGGGCTTGCTGGTCTTAAAACAGTTCTCGCCATCCATCCCATCTTGCATGGACGGAGTGTTCCATGTATTGGTATTGGTTATAGGGAATTGGCATAATCTCGAGATATGGCCATCGATGTGAACGGATGGAATCGATGTAGACGGATGGAATATGGGGATTAATGATGTGAACGGTTGGAGTATTGTACTGTGGGAGATATAAGGGAGTCACTAATAAGTGACTCAAAAGGTAATATTATGTGAAATATTATGTGAGGTATTATGACTATGTGCACATGTTATACACACGAGCACCTTATGTGATTAAGTGAAATTTCTACTCAACCGTCGTGTTGATTCTTCTTTACGTGAATATGTTTAGACAAAAATGAGATAGCAGATCAGAGTGGCGCAGCGGAAGCGTTTGGAGGCCTTTTACACAATAAAGTCGCTTTTGTATTCTTTTTGAAAATTGTAACTCTCTTATTTTGTATGTAAAAATTACTATTTATGCTTTATAAAATATAAAGGAATATCGGGGTCATTACAGAAATAATCATCTTATCTTCTTAGCCACCCATTGTTTTTGTTTGGGAGGGCGCTCAAAGCGTTTCTTGGATCCTCCAGAACAATGGTACTCTGCTTCCAGTTTACATTTGATTATGAGCTCTCTTCTCTCACATGCTTTGCCAAACTTTTTTCCGATTTATTGAAATTCATGGAAGAATCTCCAACTGTCACAGAGTTTTTCCAATATTTGTAGGATGCACCGGTCAATTTCTCTCTCCAAAGAGGTATTTGCTGGAGTTTGTCCTCTCAATTCAAGCAATCGTATTGCCTCTTGCCTCAAGGATTTTAGAATGGAGTTGATAAATGCCTGTTAGTAATTTAGTTTGTCCATTCCTCTAAGATGGTGATATCTCTTTTCCATATTTCTGAAATGCCTCCCTAGATCCCTCCATTGGAAAGAGCAACACCTCATTTTGAAAAACTCTTCTCGAGTATTTGAGAAATCCGCCATATGTTTTGTGCACGAAGGCACGATTGTTTGGGGAGTTTTTGAGCTGGATCTGCTTGCATTTTCCAAAGGTGTACAACCATCCTTTTAGGATTTCTAGTCATTTTGGCTGTGAATGCATTTATGACATCAAAGACTATTGTATTTGGTCTACGTAATTCTATGACACACCTTGTGTTTTAAAAATAGGCAAAAGAACCCATGATATTATATGAAAAACCAACATATTGCCTCCTTTTTGTTAGTTTTTTTTTTCTTGTTAGATTTAATGGCGTTATATCATATTAATCGCTTGTTATACCCTATTATTAGAGCTATGGGATCTTTTTCTGAAAAATGAATGGTCTACATTGATTTTTGATTAAAATAATATGTGACACTTAAAATAAAACTTATTTATAAATTACATATGTTTTACAATATATAAATTGTTAGATACATTTAAACACACACACACACACACACACACACACATATATATATATATATAATGTATAACGCACATAGACCCTAGGTGGGGATGCGATGACTTTGGGTTGGGGGTGAGATATGGAAGCATCGGCTAAGGTTGGAGGAGGAGGTTGCTGCGCTCCATCAAGGAGGCGGCGACATGGGTTGTTGTTGGAGGTGGTGGTGGTGGTGGTCAAGATGTGCTAGGTAGGGGTGAGTGAACTTGTCGTTGGCCAGCAGGTGGGTTGTGGATTGTGGGTCATCAATAGGAGTGACAGAGAAGCGGCGGCAAGAAGATTATTGCTGCAATTTGAGGCGGTCACTGGTAGCAAGGTGTAATACCCTATAGTTTCGTAGATAGAATTTACATTATGTGAATGTATACTTTGAAGGGTATGCTAGAATAATAAATTCTAAAATGCATTTGTGAGGAAAAAGTAATTATGCATATATGTGTGTACGTTATTATATTGAGATCAACCCCCTCTTTATATGGATAAAAAAAATCCCAATCCAACTATAACTAGGACTCCTAATAGAACAAGACTTAACTCCTAAACCAATTAGGGTCTTGTTTTCATTGATTGGTATGGATAACACCAATTAGTTTAGATATGGTCTATTGGTTGGATTTTGTGTAAGTTAAGGTGTCAGTCTCAATTGTTTACTTTTGTGGGTAACATTTTAGCTAATTTGATGGTTTATGGATGTGTTTGTTTACTTGGACATTGGTTGACACCTGGTAATTTAGTAAATTACCTAATTGCCCTTAAATTCTATGTTATTGCTTTTCTTACAAATGGGTATATTTAGCAACAAAACCCCCAAATTCTGTTCTCCAAACACCACCATACCCAAGAAAGTCTCTACGTTTGCCAAAAATTCAACAAAAAAAAAAATATAGAAAAATTTACGAAGGATGACACGCATAAGGTATTTCGTTGAACTTTGCCAAGTATTGTGCTTGCTCTATGTACTACAGAAGGTTTATTATTTACAATTATCTCGTCTTCTTGCATCCTTAACCATTGAAACCCTAATTACCTGAGTTCTGTAATTAGTTAAAAATTTTATGAATATGAAATATGTTGGAGTATAACAATATTATACTTAGATGGTAGCCTTCCATTCCCTTTCGATGTTGTTTGTTTAATTTCATGTTAGTCAATGTTCTAAAAATCAGATCGGACATCGAACCGACAACCTTCCTGGTTACCGGTTCGACCATCGGTTCAACCGATTTAATTTCATGTTAGTCAATGTAATAATTATTAAATTAATTTTTTATATAAAAAAAATCATAAATACATAAAAAAAAATATAGAAAGAAAACACAATAATAATAATAATAATAACCACCAAACAAGAAATTTACCTTACTATTTAATAAAAATTCAACTCATCATTCATCTTAAAAATCCAACTCATCATTCATCCTAAAGTTAAAAGCTAACAAATAACAATGAACAAAATAATTCAATAAACACGTCTTGTCACATTTCATATCCAAGTCCAAATAAACCCAAATGAGATTAAACAACATAAAACAAGATTAATCATCATAAATCATCCAAGTGATATATCCAAAGTCTTCAATCATCATCTTCATCAATAGGGTGATTTTTTTGTTGCCTAAAAGGGTGTTGCACTTCACCATCATTACCACTTGAGGATGCAACATCAAATCTTGATAAATTAACCTCATCTTCTCTATCATCTAATTAATCATAAATAAATATTTTAGTAAAATAATAAAAGATTAGATAATGAATCTTTTAGTAAAATAAGTAAATCACTATACAACCTCTTCCTTGGGACAACTATTCCTCAAGCATTTTGTGACGACCCGAAACCCTTGGCTAGTTATAGAGAAATGCTACAAATACTTGTAATATAGTAAGCTGAAAATTTTTGTAAAAGTCATTTATTAAACATAGCAAAATACCAAGTACATGACAATAGTCCTAAATACATAATACGACTACATAGACTCGTCTATCACTTCTTCTAGCCAAAAGCTCCAAATCGCCTCTCGCTATCCTCCTCGTTGATAACCTCATGCTCATGTCCGGCTAAAACATTAGATATTTAACGACGTCAACAATCATGTTGAGTAGTAATTTCACTTAACACATAAGGTGCGCGTGTGTGACTTGAACATACATATTTTCACATACTTGCATCAATATAAACCATATAAAATTTCAGATTCATAAGAATCATAAATTGCACATTTTTCTACCGTTTTCGCCTCGACGGGCGACTACCTTATCTCGCCGTGCCGTAATTCAATTCCAACCATTACTCCCACCCAACCCGACACTCCAGTGGTCATATCCCGGGCATATGCCGATTTCCTACGACCCACTTCAGTACATGGAACACTCCGTCCATGCAAGGTGGGATTAGGCAACGATGGATGGCGAGAACGTTTAAGACCGGCAAGCCCGTTGCCGCCCGGCCGAACTCTGCCCCATCCACCCCTATCACGTGTTTGGGCCCATATACACACAATATCAACACATTTGAATCACAATATCAACACAAAACAAGCTGTTTCAGCTGGTTATTGCACAGTTTCCAGCATAGCGTAACACAATTTTCAGTTTTGCACAATCGACATTTACGAAGGCGAACAGAAGTTTGTAGCTTTCAAACCACTCAATTTCCCCCTTGAAACTCTACACCTATGTGCCCAAGGTTGTAAAATAGACTTTTAGTTGGAAAAATGTCGAAATTTCAGCTTACGAGACCTGGAATTACCAGACTGCGACGCGAAACGTTTTCACGCGCAACCGCTGAAATTTCCAGTTTTCGTAACCCAAACCTCCGGATTTTAAAAACCTGTTTCTACAGCTTATTTTACACTGAATTTCAAGTATATAAATCAGGTTTTTGGTTGGAAATTTTCGGGTTTTCCAGCCGTGCAAAAATCGAACTTTTCAGCTTTGAAAACAAGAGGTTCTGTATGAACAGTAATTTCAGTTTTGAGAACAACTCCAATTTTCAGTTTTAAACACTGAATTTGCAACTTCTAACACATGAATAAAACCATAAACACATATATAAACCCTAGACAAGGATAAACCCTAAATTATTAGCACATAAATCCATCAAAATGTTCAAATTTTCAGCACACTCATTCATGAACACATATCATACATTTAACTAATCTATCATGAAATTCCTTAGGACTAAGATAGTAACCAACTTGTGGTTACATCCCATGTCCTAATAGGGAAATAATATGCTAATGTTATAAGAAAACTAACTCATGTCTTAAGAGAAATCACTACCTTCTTCTAAAGGGTTTTCTTCTTTTCTTTCTAGGTTTAGAAACAAAGTAGTGCAAGAAGGAGAAAAGGTGAGTTTGTGGGGTAAAATGAACCAAAAAGAGGGAGATATGGGAGTGTGTTTGGCCGGCTGCTTGTGTGTGTGAGTGTGTGGTGTTTTGTATTTTCTTGCACCTTTAGTTACTTATACTAATGTTAGAAGAAATGGAAGAAATAGGATTAAAATAGGATTAAGTCTTAATCTAATGATTCCTTCTTTCCAACTCAATACCCAACTATGAGGTCTAAGGGTGCTTAGTGGTGGTCTATAAGTGCTTAGTGGTAGTCTAAGTAATCCTTGACCATACATGTATGCATTCATCTAGAAATGTTTGTCCAAGTGTAGGTACAAGTGTATGTGTAGAAGAATTGAGAATAAGATTAGTATATACTAAGTAATTAAAATATATATGTATATATTCAGAAAAATTTCGTCCACCCCTCTTTATTTTTCTGAAAACTTGTAGGTTTTTTTTTCTTATTTTATGTATAATTAGGCATAATAGGGAAGAAAAATGTCTAGGGGTCGAAAATGCAATTTATCCATTCTTTAGGGGTTTTTCCGAAAATCTTCTAAATCTTATTACACAAACTGAGCATATACATATCTATATGTGTATACATATATTTTCATGAATTATATAGTTTATATGATGCTTAACTAGGACAAGGACTAATCCTAACTTGTACATTTGCGAAAAACGAACATGAGACACAAAGTATTAACATTATGAAAACATATACCTATAAATATAAAATAAACACATATAATTATATCTATACATAATGGGAGTGAGAATACGGGTCCTTACACATTTCCTCCAATTCATCACCATCAAGCTCTCCACTCGGCTCCTCCTCAATTATCCAAAAATCCACTTTGTCAATGCATTCATAATCAATTGGATCATATGATCTTGTTCTTTGTTTACCACTATAAAATACCATAATATTAATATAATTAGTAACAAAAAAGAAACATAACACTTACGATATAGAAAAATAATAAAGTTCTTACCGATTTTGCAAGCGCATATTATAATGCACATAGACAAGATCATTTAACCTTTGATGCTCCAACCTATTTCTCTTTTTAGTATGAATATGTTCAAATACATTCCAATTACGCTCACATCCGGAAGACGATGAGGTTTGACTTAATACTTGAATAGCAATCTTTTGCAAATTTGGTGCATCCCTACCAAACACCCTCCATCATTCATCTAAAATGCAAAAACAAACACAACTAAAATTAAAATCTCACCATATTAAATAAATACTTTAATAGTAACAATGAAGTAAGAAACAAATAAAAGATGTACCAGTTCAAGCAGTTTTAACAGTGTGTTTAGCTAGTAGCCTTGCGAAGCTCCGTTTTTGTTCTCGAAACAAAGTAATTTCATCTAATACATTGACACCCGAAAAAAGCTTCTCACAAACATCAAGTGGACCCATCAATCCCTCTTGTTTGGAGGGACTCTGTGAGTCATACTGAAATGTAGGGTTCAAAAAAATGCAGCCGAGTGGAGACGTTTGTGCAACATAGCATCCCACTTATCATTAATAATATCAACATAAGTGGTGTATAAATGCTCATTCTTTTTAAATAACTCCTTTATGCCATTTATTGCTCTCCACATCGCCTCATAAACATAACCTAATGAAGGCTTCTTGTCAGAATCACACATCCACAACAATCTCATAAATGGACTCATAATCTTAACAATGATCAAGCAATTATTCCAAAAATCACTATTTAAAACAATTTGCTTGACCTCTTTACCCTTGTCAGTTTTCAAAAACTTTTTAAACCCCGCACTTACAACCAAAGCTTCCAAATGCTCCTTATGATCAAAGACTCTTCAAAGCAATAAATTTTGTGCCAAACCGAGTATCTCTCAGACGAACAATTTCAGTCCGTCCAGGTCGTTGTCTTAACCATGCATGAAGCCACTTATGATTATACACAAAAACTGTTATCTTTGAAGCAAGAGCTACTAAACTTTTCACAGATGTTAACTCTCCAATATCTTTAAATATCAAATTGACACAATGAGCAGCACATGGAGACTATAGATTGAAGGATATTTCTCAGATACTAACTTTCCAGTTTTTTTGTAATTATTGGCGTTATCAGTAACCAAATGCACAACATTATCAACACCAACCATCTCTACAATTTCAGAAAAGAGATTACAGAAAGTCTTAGCATCAGAGTCAATATGAGAAATATCAACAGATTTAATAAACAATATCCCATGTGGACAATAAACCAAAAAGTTTATCAACGCACTATGACTCTGATCACTCCAACCATCACCCATGATTGTGACACTGGTATCAACCCATTTAACTCGAATAGCATCAATAGTCAGTTCACCTTATTTTTTAGCTTCTTTAAGTAACGGAATCCTCAAAGCATTATAAGATGGACCAATGTATTCATGGCCTATTGTTGCAATCCAACTTATCATAGATTGAAAGTATAGGGAATTCACAGCATTAATGGGGATACAACAATCACAAAACCATAAAGCAATGGACATATCTGTATCATGCCATCTTTCGCTACTTTGCAGTGTTGCTTGAATTCTAGGTTAACTAGAATCAATACCAGCACCAACCTTCATATAATCTCCTATATGGACAATCTTTTTTCTTTTTATTACTACCACCCCCAACTTCTTTACAATTTAAAATTTGAATTTCTTCAATATCATCATCATTATCATCCAAATTCAATTTAGATGCGGCTTTCTCCTTTTTATTACTTGCAACTTCAATCAATGTTCCTTTAATTTGGAAATGCACATCCGTAGGAACTTTAAGGCACGATTTAACATTACCGGGAATACCAGCTAGATGTTGCTTCATGGATTGATACCGCCTCCCCTAATTGCTTGATCGCAATATCGGCACTTCAATATGTGATTTTTCCCACTTGAGGCCACCTCATAGCAATGTTTCCAAGCTGTCACTTCTAAGTCGGGGATTTTGCCCGCTACTAGATTGTTGTACCGATCGTGATGGATTTGATGGTATAGCGGGCGAGAAGGATCCAATATTTTCCATGTCCTAAGAGCAAATCCAAAATATTGAAGTTAGCCATCTTTTTTGATTATGAAACAAAAATTCCAATGGTAAATTTATGTAAGAAAATAAAACTAGACTTACATAAATGCCCTAGAATTTTTATCATTTTGAAACTCATTTTTGCAATGGTATACCATAAATAAAACTAACATATTTGCCATATTAAAACTGAAAATACCACAAATAAAACTCATTTTTGCCATATTCTACTTTCCAAACTAGTTATTTGCATTAATAATATAGCTAAAATTGGGGGAAAAAATAAAAAATAAAAAGAGAGGTGAAGTTGGGGGAAAACATGAAACTCATTTTTGCAATGGTATACCATAAATAAAACTAAAATTTTTGCCATATTAAAATTGAAAATACCGTAAATAAAACTTATTTTTGCCATATTCTACCTTCCAAACTAGTTATTTGCATTAATAATATAGCTAAAATGGGGGGAAAAAAATAAAAAATAAAAAGAGAGGTGAAGTTTGGGGAAAACATGAAACTCATTTTTGCAATGGTATACCATAAACTTACCAGCGAGCAGCCACGTGAGGCAGGGCGGTGAGTGGTAGCGGAGCGAGCGAGGTGACGTGAGCGCGGCTAGGTTTTAGTTTGGATAGAGAAGACAGGCGTGAGGAGGCACTGAGGTAGAGAGCTGTTTTGTTCTTCAACCAAAGTCATGTTTTAACTTTTAAGTTTTAAATCAAGAAAACTTAAAAAATAAAATTCTCGGCCCGCCAAATCGGTCCTGTTCAACTGGTTTTGACCGCTTCATGGCAGGCTGAGCTAGCTCCGATTTTGGAGGGTGTTTTGAACTGGATCGGCCGCCGGTCACCGGTAGAACCAGTCGGACCGACCGGTCCAGTTCGGGTTTGAAAACATTGATGTTAGTTATGCAAAATTTTTCATTGTTTAAACTTTATTGTGTTCAATTTAATTTCTGCCCCAATGATTGTGGTAATGTGTATTTGCTATAGTTGAATGACCCATATTTGGTTTAACTTTATCATTATGACTATCTTTGTTTGCAAAGTTGGGCATTATTTGCATCATCTCCAAAAAGAAAAGGCAAAAAAAAATCGGGGGGGGGGGGGGGGGGGAGTGTTACCACCATATTTATGGTGTACATAGGTTGTTGTAATGTTTAATATCATCCTTGTACAGAAAAGATTGACTATATGTTGGCGAATTGTGGGCAAAAAAGGTGCCTATTCGTGTACGATTAGGATCATTGGTTTTTCTGATAACAATATTTGTCTTGACTTGTAGTCCATTCGCTTACTAAACCACTTTGATTATAAGTACATTGTTGCATTATCCACCTTAATTCCGGTTTAATAGACTCATAGATTACTTAACTTGTATTATAAAGTCTTTTTATCTTCAAATTTCTCTAAATTTATATCTGTTCAAAACTTCGCAAAATGGAACTCCACATGTTTCCTAACTGCTGGAGCGGACATGGCCCTATGTTGTTCATTCGGTTAGGCCAAATAGTTGCAATTCCAGTAGATATTACTATCATTGTCCTCGATGTCTCAATCACTTCAACAGTTTCCTATGGTGCGATGAATTCTATCATAATTAGCCCTTAAGTGTTTGGCCACAATTTCTGCACAATCAAGAAATTTAAATGCCCCAACATTTGAGAAACCAAGCTGCTACACAAGTTGTGGATGAACCCAACAATCTTTATAATATATTCCCTATAGCAGATCCTTTTCTGGCTAACAATGAATTGCAAGAGTGGATAATGGTTCCAATGGCAGTGCCAATCAACTCAATTGTCGTATGACAGTATCTACTGGTGTTTCTCGATTGACGAGCAATACTGCTATATCCTACGAGTGTGGAATTTCAAGTTCTAGGATTGATAGTGAACTCCCTATTATTTCACGACTTGCATACATAGTTTGTCTCTTTTTTTTGGGAGTTGCAATGCTAATTACGGGTAGGTTTTTCTTGTTGGTAATTGGTTTTGTGATTGGGAAAAAATGAAAGTGGTTATGTAGAAGAAACTATTGTTTAGGAGTTTTTTTGTTTTAGGGACTTAACCTTAGGATTGTTGTATTGACTTATCTGGCCATAATTCATTCACATGGCTTGTTATTGTAGTAATTTGTAGGGATTGTGTGGGTTATGTGTATTGAACTAATATTCATCAATTGGTGTAATGATGAATTGATCGAATGCAACGTTATTTATGATGGTTAATTCGATTTTGTTTCAGGTATATGTGACATAATGTATGCGATAATATGAACTCAAGTAATGATGTCTCAATTATGTCAGTAACTTTGATAATTGATAAAGTTGAAGTAGGGTTTTAGGTTTGTATGGTCATGCAAATAATGTTTGGTACACTTTATTACTTATGAAAAAAATTTATACATTTGCTTGTGTGTGTTTAAGATAATGGAAAATCAAGAAACATATTCAGCAAAATGTTCTTTCAATAAATATATCAAATTAATCAGTTGACAATACATGAATTGAAATGAGATTCCAACCCAACAAATCATAAGATTATTAGTATAGTATTCTTTTATTTTACAAATCAAAAGAATGAATTATTTGTTTGGACATGTATTGGATGCTTGTAGGTGTGAGATTCTCAAATGGCGCGCATGCAACAAGGTTGATTGGAATGGATTTCCATAGCTGTAATTTTAACACAAATTTGAGGATATCATCCTTGCTTCTAATGGTTACAAAGATGATATGGATTATTATCTTTACCAGAATTAGAGCATAAAGGAATCCTTATTGCTTGTTGTAGTGGCCTGTGAATATTCGAAATGTTTTGTTTGATATGAAATATTCCAAAATGGTGATTATTGTTATGGCTCTTTTTGGTATAGTATTATTTTATCATATTAAATTTTTTAATTTATATCATTAAGTAATCATATTCATATCAGGACAAACTCAATGGATCATCTATATATATGGTGCTTGAATTGAACATTTTGGTATGCATTCCAATCCAATACGTTAGCATAAGTTATATTTCCCTAACAAAAAAGATTAAAGAAATCTCTAGTTTGATTTATCTGTCCAAACGATGGATACCAACAAAATCTTTCCTCAAGGTTGTTACTTGTACAACTCGAATTGGAATGAAATGGTTGACAAGTGTTTCGTATGTGCTGTTAAGAGCGAGCCACGCAAAGGCAACATGCAGTATGGGTTTAATAACTACCATGCTTGCTACCGCATGGTCTTACATCGCCGAAAGATGTGGTAAGTCCTTTACCATCAAGTATTTCCATGCACGGTTGAGAAAATTGAAGCAACACCACATAGTTTTCTCAAAAATTGTTGCCTATAGCGGTGTCGTGTGGGATCGTGAGTGTAAATACATTGTTGAACCGATTGATATGTGGAGTGCTATGTTAAAGGTATAATTGTCACACCCCGGATCAGGGACGCAACATGGTGATGCCTCTAAGCCCAAAGGACTCAGAGACACCAAGACACGGAAATCAGAACATACTAAAAACTATAAAATATTTATTGAAAAACCTTAGTCGAACATCGTAGCGGAAAAGATAATAATCCTAACTATTACATCTCCAATTCCAAAACATAAGTAGAAACTAATCCATAATAGTCTTAATAGATAGAGCCATACAAGGAAACATCAAAACTAAATAGCGATCACTAAATTCCCTAAGTAGGGACTCCATCAATCCACTCACCAACCCCAAAATTGTTCCTTGTCACCTCTCTCAACACTATCCTCTACAAAATGATTATTAGTGGTGTGAGCGCACTTGCCCAGTAAGGGATCTCTTGACCCTCTATCGAATTTGAGCAAGTTACATATATATATATATATATATATAGCATTAAAATCACACTTTGCACGCATAGACCATATTCAAAAATCAACATTTTGGACTTTCAAGTAACAGAACGGATAACAAAACAGAATCAGACAAATTCATTTATATATCCATGCTCATGAACATTCGAAATCTTTATTGGCCAACTTGATCAAGCCCTAACTATAAACCTGTTAGGTGGGTTCAGACACTACTATTATTACTCGTAGGAGGGCCTTAACTACAACCCCCTTAAGTGGGTTCGGACACTACTATTATTACCCGTAGGAGGGCCTTAACTATAACCCCGTTAAGTGGTTCGAAAATTGCTACTGTACCCCATAGCTCGGTCAGAAATTTCGAAACTCGTTCCTACCGATAGAATTCCAAGTGTTCAGAGCATGTTCACATATACACATATAGCACAACACAAAACAATTTTTAACTTTACATAAAGAAAACTCGTAAAATAGCATGCTCAAATCCACTTTTTATATAAGAAAATAACTTTTCCAATAACGAAGTAAATTTTAAGAAAAGCATAATTTTATAAAACGAATGGAGGGAAGAAACCACTTACTTCGATCAATCACTCCCTTAATTTGTCAAACCCTTGACCACTCAAAAATCTAATCCCGATCGCCTGAATCTAAACATATAAGATATGGGTATTAAGCTATTGCTAAATAATCATATAAAATTCATAATTACAGAACCTCGTGAAAACCTAACCCTAATCTCTCTCTCTCTATTATTTATTTATTTATTTATTCCTTACTATCCAAATTATAGAAATCAAATCGTGTAACTATTACTAAGCTAATATTATACTATTACTATGAGAGCATATATATAGATACATATATACATATATGTATATGTATGTATACCCCTAAATAACCAACCCACAAATATATATACATATATATATAAAAGGAATTCTTATGCCTCTTATTCCACACACATCAAAAGGTGAAATTTACACACACAATTTGTAATCATTACAATGAACAAAATAACACATTAACACCTTAAGTGTGCGTCTATGTCATGCATATACTCCAAACAAATTGTACAATCCTTAAAGCAATATGTTCAAGTCTATTATTAAACAAAACAATCTAATAAAAACTCTTTGCTTCCTATTCCACACACACCAAACGGTGTAAGTTACACACACAACTTGCAATCATTGAAGAGAATTGAATTTAACACCTTTTGTTAGTGCCTTATCTACGTGTGTATATGATTTATATCATATGTACTAGTATCCAACCAATATGTACTAACTCCGAATGCAACACCAATATGTCCCAATTGCCAATTCCAATCATGAGCCTTATTTGGTTGGTTAATATAAAAAAAAATGTTGGCTTACGAAAAGAAAGAAAGATGGATTGATACCTCCTTATGCCGGGCGTCATCTCTCTTGTCTCTCTAGTCTGTCATTCATTTCTTACTCTTATCAATGTATAACCCAAAAATTCCGATTAAATATAATACTAAATCCTAATATGCTACACTATAGGATTTATAGGTCATGAAGGATTCCTAACCCTAATAGAATTAGCCTAATATGATTAGCCTAATAATCCTAAACCCAATAGGATTTTTCAAATAACAATATTAGTAATAAAAATAATCATGATAATAAAATAATAATAATAATAATAATAGCAA